>VXAU01000809.1:176969-358995 GCA_013399695.1 Formicarius rufipectus | reverse complement strand
CATTTGCCCCCTCCCCTCCGTTCTCCCCCTGTTCCTCTTCTCCCCCTTCTCTCTTTTCTCCCCTGTTCTGCCTCTCCCTCTCTTTCTCTCCCTTCTCCCCCTCCGCTCTCACCGTCCCCTCCGTGCCCGCAGTTCTCGGCCCTGCTGGGCACCGTGTACCGCCGTGGGAACCTCACCTTCACCCGCGATGGCAACTCCCTCGTCAGCCCCGTCGGCAACAGGGTCTCTCTCTTCGACCTCAAGAAGTGAGTGAGCCCCAGGCCCCGCTGCTTCCCGGGGTTTTGGGGGGGATAACAGCCCCGAGGAGGTTGTGGAGCCAGCCTTGCCCGAGGTGCGGGATGGGATGGGCAGGCGCTCCCCGGGATGCTCGGCCTTCCAGAACATCCCAGAAAGCTTCAGACTTGGAGTTAAAAGGCAGAAACCTGCCCAGGGGAATATCCCCCGCTGGGGAGGACCGCGTGAGAAGTGTGTAAAGGTGTGATTTAGAAACAGACTGGGAGGGAGGGAATGATTTGTGTTGGATTTAGTGGAGTGCTTTCCTTGTGTGCGACTCTCTGTACTCTCGCTTGTGCATGACAAAGCTCAGAGCATCATCAGCGCTTTCCGTGTGCCAGGGTTGTGGTTGATGCTCCTTATGCCGGTATTCCAGGCAGGAGCCCGTCTCTTACAGGAGCCCGAATCATAGCATATACTGAATTGGAAAGGACCCCTTAGGATCACTGAGCCCAGCTCCTGGCTCTGCATAGAAACAACCCACATAGGTGGTGTTCGTGGGATTGTGACAGCTCAGGGGTTTGACATCTGAATCGGTTCTGTGGTTTTAACACAGATATCAAACCGTATTTCACTGATAGTGAAGATGACTCTTCTTTCTACGTCCTTGTCCCAAATTTACTGTTCTATCCTTTTCTTGCAGCAACAAGTGTGAGACGTTGCCTTTGGCTACACGGCTTAATATTGTGTGTGTGGGGCTCTCTCCGGATGGAAATCTTGCCATTTTAATTGATGAAGGTACTTTCACAAAGGAGATGTGTTTTATAAAAGAATGAAGTGAAAATACAGCCTTGAGAGGGGAAAATCTGTGTTGCTAGGTATTCAGGCATACACAAGTTAGAAGTGCTCTGCTTTAAAAATTGTATTAGAATTTCTGAGAAAGGTATCTTTATTTACAGAAGTTAAAAAGAACTTGTTTACAGAATTGAAATATTGTCTCGTAATTTTGGTTGTATTTTTTTCTTAATATTAAGCACACTTACCGTGAAAAGGCACACTTGTTTGAAAAGTTTGAGGAGGTACTTTCCCCCTTCCCCTTTAAGAAAAAGAAACTAAGCTTGCTAGGGTTATGTTTTCTTTAGGAACTCGGTTATTTTCATGATCCTTCTTTTTCTGCCCTTACAGAGGGAGCTGCTTTACTTGTCAGTTTGATTGGGAAATGTGTGATACATCAGTTTTATTTTCACAAGCCAGTTCACAGTGTCAGCTTTTCCCCTGATGGCAAGTAAGTAAAGAGTTGCATGCTTGAGAACAAAACAGCAGAAATTACCCCATAAACTAGTTGTGATTATGAAGAAATTCTGACCGATCTGGGGTTGATATCTATTCATGAGTGTAGAGAAGGTTTTGAGCTGGTGAGGGTCACTTTATCTGGAAAGGTGAGAGGGGAGAAAAAGAGGAAAAGCAAAGCCTTGGAAAGATACTGGCAGGAGCATTGCCTGTTACAAATGTCATTTGTGCTGGGACTTTTAGAAACAGATTTGCTGTGAGTGTTGACTGTTCTTGTATATTTTAGGTGAGGTGAAAGAACCCACAGTGGTAGCTGTGGGGTTGCATTTTCACTGCTGACTTGGGTTAGTCTAAGGGAACTGCATTACTGGAAGAGGCAGTTTTCTGAATTGGGTGCTTCTTTTCATACCCTTTATATTTTACCTGCATGGTTGTGAGTTCAAAGTGTGGTGACATGAATGTTAGAAGCTTCAGAAGGGTGAGAGAAAAATGTGAGATTTTCTTTTGGAACCATTCCTCACTGGGATTGACTTAAAGGGATTGTGAATGAGGTTCTGCTTGAAAGTTGAAATCACAGTTCCAGCGTAGGCAATTATACTGGCAAGAGGACCATAATAAAAGATTTGTGTAACAGGGGTGCACATGGTCTGTGTTTCTGAAAGTGGCCAATATATGGAGATGAAGAGAGGGTAAAGTAGAATGTTTTGAGTGTTTGAAATTTTCCTTTTGTGAGAATTTGAGAATAAATATTTCGCTGTTCACATTAAGTGATTTTTACTGAAGGTTTTCTCTCTTAGAATGCATAAGTTCGGGAATACTGTCAGTCTGCAGATCATTTTTTTGGTTTGTTTTCCATTGAAAAACAATTCATTTTTGTTGTTTCAGTAGTGCAGGAACCTTGTTAACACTGTTTTGTTTCATTGTATTGTAGTCTGTCCTGAGCAGATTGTTCATTTAACATGCTTTTCCATGTGACAGGAAATTTGTGGTTACAAAAGACAACCTGGCTTACCTGTACCATGCTCCTGGGAAGAAACGAGAATTCAATGCATTTGTTCTGGACAAAACCTACTATGGTCCATATGATGAAACAACATGTATTGACTGGACTGATGATTCCAAGTGAGTTGTTAAACTAAAGCACTGTCTACCTGCACATCTTGTTAATATTTGTGTGTGTGTTACAGTGGATTGATTCCCTTTACTCCAAAGTATTGTACTAGCTTTAAAAACTGTTTTGAAGTAAAAAATACAATGAGGCAGACTAGAAAATAAAAAGTATGCATATATTGGGGGTCCGCAGTGGATTCTTGCATGAAAATGTCTAGTAATCCATAAAGGGAACATGTCTTAGGAATGTGAGCATGGTTGACATTTTGAATGTGTTTAAACCCCTTCCACTTCTGCCACAGTCGCCAACCTCAGTTTACAACTCTGGCCTGAGTAAAATTACTTTGAAAGTGGTGACTGATGTTTTCATGCTCAGAATGTTCACCACCCAGTGCAGAGTTTGGCAATCCAGTGTTCTAATAGCAAATGCCTTTTCTTTTGTAGATGCTTTGCAGTAGGGAGCAAAGACATGTCTACATGGGTGTTTGGAGCAGAACGATGGGCAAATTTGATCTACTACTCTCTTGGAGGGCATAAGGATATCATAGTAGCCTGCTTTTTTGAAGAGAACAGTCTAGATGTATGTATAATTACACAACATTCTTGAATCTCTATATTAAAATAGTTGAAGCACAGCCTTATCTGTAAATGAATATTTTGACAGTTTGTCAGAGTTAAATACATGATATGTCTTTGACTCCTCTTCTGGGATTGGGAGTTTACAATTCCATGAACATTTGAAAAAGTAAACTTGAGATAAGTTATTGAAAATGTCTCCTCCAAAACATTACAGTTTTAAATGTGAGAAAACTATCTAACTGTAATCATATCTGGTAATCAAATTACCTTCAGTCCTTGCAAAAATTTTTTGAGGGCAGGTAAAGTAAATCACCAGTTCTCAGGACAAGTAAAATTCCGGGTCAAAACACCTCAGATTCTGGAGGACTAAGTCATGTATTATTCTCACAACAGAGTGCACACTTGCTAAGCCTTTTTGCAAGTCCATATTAACAGTAGAGCACAAAGCAGAGGTATTGCACAGTAGTCATGTTTGTGTGTTTGTATTGTAGCTATACACAATCAGCCAGGATGCAGCGCTCTGTGTGTGGCAGTGTGACACAGAGCTTGATGGTTTGAAGCCCAGGCCCCCAAAAGATGCAGATAAGGAAGAGAAGGAAGGAGAAAATGATGAAGAGTTGCTTGAAGAGCCAAAGGGTGAAGAAATCCATGGAAAAGCCCATCCAAATGAGCAGGAGACCAGAGAAAAGGTTAAATATTCCCGTGTTGCAAAGTAAGTGTTTTTCAGTTTTCCAAAGTCATGTTTTCATGGGCATTTACTGTATTGGGCTTTTTTCATCCATTATCATTCATTTAAAGTAGTATAAACTGTCCAGGATTGAAAAATTTACTGTAGATTCCATTTTATATTGTTCTGGTAGAGCACCTGTTTGTTTTACCTTGATTATATGAAGGAAAATACCTTTCACCTTCAGAATAACAAGTGTAATTTTAATAATCTAAGAAATACTGGCCTGTGGTGTACATGTTACTGCTTGAAACTCAAAAGTGTAAATGAGATCTTTACTGCAGTACCCTCTAAGTCTAGAGGCTTTGCTTTCTTGCATGAAGGGATTGGTTGACTTCAGGAGATGACAGCAACGCTTGATAAACTTAAGGTTCTCAGTCTCCCTGAAGTATCCTACCCCAGCCCACGTTTGAACTAGCCTTGGTGAACTTGCACTGTATAGTCCAAATTCCTCCACTCTGGAAGAGGACTCATATGCAGAAGAATAACCAGTGAATTCATGGGAGCCATTCATATTGGCATCAGATGATCAAAAAGACCTTCCTTTAAGATTAACTTTTAGTCTCTTTCATTGCATGTGATGAGGTGTCACTTCTGATTATCAGATTGCTGTGAACATTGAGAAAAGAGAACAGGCTTTCACTAGCTTTGTAAAGTACATATTTTTAAAGTATATTTTAGAAAGTACATGTATTTAGCCATTTCTGGAACTCCTGCTTTTCAGCTTTGGGATAACTTGATCAAAGTATTTTACCTATATTGAAATGCAGCTCTAACAGCATAACTTTCTTTTTCATTCACCTTGCTTTTTTCTTCTTTCATGCCAGGTATTTTTTCAATAAAGAGGGAGATTTTAATAACTTGACATCTGCAGCCTATCACAAGAAAACACACCTTTTAGTCACTGGTTTTGCCTCTGGAGTCTTTCACCTTCACGAGCTTCCAGAGTTCAATTTGATCCACTCCTTGAGGTGAGGTGTGGTGTTGTCACTGGTTTTGGTTTGGTTTTGAGGGAGGTATTTGTTTTTTTGGGGGCTTTCTTGTTTGTTTGACTGAGGATATGCCATGTTTAGTAGCAAAGTATGAATAGACAGAGCACAAAAACCATAAAATGTGACTTGTCTATTTAGTACTGTTATTTCTGGAAAGGCAGAATTGTAAATTTATATAATAAATACCATGTAACTGCATTCCTTAGGTTATTATGGACAAGTGAAGTCTGAATGAGAAAACTACTCAGGAGTTCCTCGTTTTTGGCTGTAGATTTTTTTCAGCAATGTGGACTTTAATGTTTTCAGTTTCTTTGTAGACAATAATAGCTGAAAAAGTGCTCTGCATATGTGAAATTATCTGTAAATTGTCTCCGAGTTGAAAAATAAAATCATAATTCTTTTCCATAGCTAGGAATGGCTAGCTGTGGAATGTATGATGCCAGCTGAAGAATTTCCATGTACAGAAAACTTTTATTTTCTTAAATGTGGGAAGTTCTACATCTTCATTCCAAATAAGGCAGTATTGTCTGTTGGATGGTTTTGAGTATAACAAAAAAAAAGAATGTGTGAGTCTTTCACTGTTACAGAAATTGGTAAAGAATTTCATTGGTACATAAATTCAGTAAAACGATCAAACAACTTAATTGGACAGAGATAATAAACATTAGACTTGAAGTTTTATCACCCAGGATGTGAAAATGCAAATTTGTTTATTGGGTAATTCTTGTATTTTAGTATTTCAGACCAAAGGATAGCTTCTATTTCTATCAACTGCACTGGTGACTGGATTGCCTTTGGATGTTCAGGTTTGTCAAATTTTTTTGGGTCTGTAATCATGGAAAAATGCAGGCCTAAATTCTCTTGCTTGTCTTGACTTGTTAAAGATTTGTTAATAACCTGTAGTCTCATGTCTGTATTTGTAGTGTCTAGGTAGAGTAAAACAGATATCTCTAACGAATTTCTTCTTACAGAATTCTTGCGATTCAGGAAAATACTTTGTTGACAAAAGTAAAAAAGATCATTTAATATGAAAACTCTAGCAGAGCTAGAGTAAAGCCCATCTACCCTGTATTTTATAATACGCTTTCATTCTGGGCCACTCTCTTCCCTTTGCCCCTTACTACATTTGGCATTTCACAAACTTGCTTGGATGTTCCAACATTCCCACTCAGTGCATGATGATTTGCATGGAAACCAAGATTATGCCCTTCTGTGCAGTCCTGTTTTTGTTTCCAGCTCATTTATCAGCTGGTTCAAAGCACTGCTGCTGTAGTATTGAGAACAGAATCCAGGTAACAGCTCTGGGTTGTTGAGGAAAATTAACTTGAAGTTAAATTAGAGAAAGAGCTTCTAATAGGACTGATGGATGCAGAGTGCAACTTGTCTGCATCAATCTTTTTTTTTTTAAATATTTCTTGCAATTGTCTGCTTTGTGACTTGGTTTTGCAGTGTCATTATATTCATAATTCTGGTAAATGCTGCTGTGGTTACAGGTTTGGGTCAGCTGCTGGTGTGGGAGTGGCAGAGTGAGTCCTATGTGCTGAAGCAGCAGGGACATTTCAACAGCATGGTTTCCTTGGCATATTCTCCAGATGGACAGTACATAGTAACTGGAGGAGAGGATGGGAAAGTAAGTGGGCAAGTATTGCTGGAATATGAACTTAAGTCTTAATAATATAGCAAGCAGCTTGACTTTCTGTTTTATGCAGAAGGCTCTGTTTCTGTATTTGATCATACTTTTCTCAATATAAAGTAAGGATTTTACATCACCACTTAAGTGTTTTTGTTTTTCTCTCTAGAGCACGTTTATTTTATTTATTATTGCCAGTGTTTGCAAATTGCATCACTGTTGCTTTTTAGCAGTTGTTTTTTAAAATTATTGTAGATCAGGTCAGCACAGACACAAAAATGCTTAATTTCATCAAATGTTAATTTATGTATGCTTATGGTGGGTCTGTGATGTTTTAGGATGAATGATCTTCAGTCACCCAAATTAATACCCTTTTAAAAATTGTTTTTGTTATTAATTTCAAATTATTTATAAAAATACATTTTTTTAAATGCATCATTCCAGAAGCTTGTTATTAAAAAAAAAATTAGTTTCTTATGAATGACTTGCATTGAGATAATGTGCTGTGTGTACAAGTACATTTTTTCTTTGGAAGATACTTTATAGAGCAATCCCACAATGTCTTGGCATGTAAATGGAACAACAATAGTAGCTGATTTCCAATCAGTACTTTTGAATATCAGAAAAAGATGTGCCGTTTCATGGCTTCTGCCATTTGGGTTCAGGGTGGGCCACACCCCAGGAGTCTCAAACTGCAGAAAGCTAAATACGTAATGTTTTTGTTTAGGGAAAGAGCCCAGCTGAATTATCCCAATTATAACTATTGCAATGGCTTCACAGTTGGCTTTGAATTTGACACTTGCCTTTATCTATGGCACTACAAAGCTTGGAAACCCAAGATGCTCACCAAGTGTTACAGCTCGCCTTGAAAATTAACTTTGTTTCGGTTCTTTTTCTTTCTTTTTTTTTTTTTCTCTGTCTCCCCTTAGATTTTCATGTAGCAAATGTTTCTTTAGGAGTTTAAACAGTGGCCTGTTTGCTTCACTTGCAGAATTCCTTACTGATAGGACTGAAAGTCTTGTATGCTACTGCAGTGTTCTGTAACTGGTTTTTCCTTGCCCTTCTGCTGCCTTACCCTGATTGTCTCTCTGAACCAATAATGGAGATTCTAAGAAGTCTTTTCTTGCCTCTCTTGCAGGTGAAAGTGTGGAACACTTCAAGCAGCTTTTGTTTTGTCACATTTACAGAACATACCAGTGGTGTGACTGCTGTAACTTTTACTTCCACTGGCTATGTAATTTTGAGTGCTTCCCTTGATGGAACAGTGCGTGCCTTTGATCTGCACAGGTAACTCATTATAAAAGCTTTTGTGTCTCATTGAGTCTGCAGTTTTCATTCCCCCAAAAATACAGCAAACTGCTGATGGCTTGTTTGATGTGAGTACTGCCTTGTTGATTTTTGGTTCAGTCTTTGATTTAAATTTAGATGGTATTTAGGAATTCTGTTTTTCCATCTGGTTTATGTAAAGAAAATTCTGGAAGATCTTTTCTCAGAGAAGCTGGGAATCCAGTAGGGCAGAAGGCACTTGACTAACCAAACACCTGCCATAGTTTTGGTTGTTGAGCTGTTAGAATACAACTGTGCACAGAAATGGATGTGTAAGCAAGCCCATATTTTCTCAAAAAAACGGGCATATGCTGTTTAATAGAAGAAAGCCCTTTCTTTCGAGTGTTATAGGTTCCTACTTCTGTTTTATCGGGTTTTTAATACTTCTTTTGAATCTTGGAATCATGCTGAGGCATCACATCTGATTTTACACAGAGTATTTTTTCTGCAGATCGCTTAAGAGACTTTACAAATAAAATGAAATCCTAATTTAAATGCATTTGTAAACCCTACCTTTAAATCTGCCTAAAAGATTCTCCTGATTTCCTTTCACACCTACAACAGATACCGCAATTTCCGCACCTTTACGTCTCCCCGACCGAGTCAGTTCTCGTGTTTGGCTGTGGACTCCAGTGGGGAGATTGTGTCAGCTGGTTCCCAGGATTCCTTTGAAATATTCATCTGGTCGATGCAGAGTGGGAGGCTGCTGGATGTAAGGACCTGCAGTGTTGGAGAGCTTGAATTGAACACAGTATAAGTCGTGGTGATACTCAGTAATGTGGGGATTAATTGGAGGGTTTCAATACAATGTTGCGTGGTTTTGTTATATTCCCAAACTCAGGCTATGCTGTGTTGCTCTCAGGTTATTTTTTTTTTTTATTTATTTCATGGAGGCCACCCTGAATTTGTGTGGGAAATAGTTTTTAGAATTTTTCAGTAATGAGGTCTTTCTAGCTGCTGAGGTAACAGCAATATTGCTGAGCTAACACGAGAGACTTAACCCTCCAGTGGTTGTTCAGAGACGTTCTTTTCTACATATTTTCTGCAGGTAATGAAGCAGTTGCAGGTGCTGTATTAAGACCAATACAGATTTCATGGAGGGTTTTGCTGGAGCAGAGCAGGGGCACAATTCTTTTTTGAAGAAGGTTTTTATTTTTTTCAATTCTTAAGCATTGTTGTACATCTTGTACAAGTAGAACTCAATGATTCATGTATTTAATTTGGCGCAGCCAAAATTACTACAGATCACTGCAGTAATTTAGCATGTACTTGACTGAATCTCCAGAGTTCTGAGTTTAGTTTCTTTCCTTGATTTCTTTTTTGAGGAATAGCTCTATCCAATTCAAATCTGTATTACTCTTTCAGTTCTTGTTAGTGTTTTTTCTGAAGTGTTTTCAGCTGCAGGAGATAGCAATTCTCAGAGCAATGACTTGCTTGTTCACAACTGTCTGATTGTTCTGATAAGAGGGGGAAATTGTCACACTGAATTCCTAAGCCTTGGTCTCTAAAGAGGCTATGTGTGTGCATAGGAGTGGTTGTAAACTCCAATAGAGTGAAAATATACTGATGTGTATCACAAGTGATCTCAAGCATGAGTTGACAAGTTAGGCATGGTTTATTGGCTATATCTAGAGTTTACTGCATGCAGACTGCATGAATTTCAGTTGCTTTCACCTAATTCCATGTTACCTTTTCATCTCTTATTAGGTCCTGGCAGGTCATGAAGGTCCCATCAGCAGTTTGTCCTTTAACCCAATGAAATGTCTTCTAGCCAGTGCCTCTTGGGATAAAACAGTCAAGTTATGGGATATGTTAGACAGCTGGAGAACTAAGGAGACACTAATAATGAACTCAGATGGTAATCTTTATTCCATTTTTCATCCTTTATCAAATACAGAAATCTAAAGTATTTCAGCAGTGAACAACAGAACATGTTGATTATGAAAACCAAAAGCTGAGAACTTTCTCTGTATTACTTGGTTAACAGTGCAATAAGCATTTTAATACTGGCATTTATGTTGTCCACAGAAAAAGTGCAGTCACACTTACTACTCTCAAGCTTTTTCTGGTAGCTGAGATAAGATCCTAGAAAAATGTAGGGTATTTTCTTGGAAAAGTATCTGACTGCATTTTTAACTGTTAATTTAATTCTTTGCAGTTCTTGTTGTTGCTTTCCGCCCTGATGGCAAGGAGCTTGCAGTTGCTGCTTTGAACGGACAGATAACATTTTGGGATCATGAAAATGCAGTGCAGATTGGCTCAATTGAGGGAAGGCACGATCTTCAGATGGGGAGGAAGGAGCTTGATAAAATAACTGCCAAGCAGGCAGCCAAGGGCAAGTATGTACATGAGACTGCAGTGAAAAGAAGGTGCCACACTGGGTTGCTTTTAAATTGTTTCTTTCCATTTGGTTTCTACATGAAGATTTCAGAGTGTACCTGCCTTTTAGATATTTGAACTCTGATGCTGGATTTTGAAACACTGTCTGACTTGACATCTGGATGGATCCTTTTTTGTCTTTGTCTGTGTTCATCCACTGCTCAGCATCGTTCTGAGCATGTGTATTTTTTTAATCAGTTATAAACTTGGGTTGTTAGCAGAATATGAAGCTTCTCATGACAAGTTGTTCATTTGCTTGTTTCAGGTTTCTTGTTGCAGAAATACCAGTATGTAACTATTAGTGTGCAAAAACTATTGCATCTTTTAAAAAAATGTAAATACAGTGTGGAGGTTATTCCATGTTGCTGTGCATGTGAAGTAATGTTTAAAGCAAGTTGAATGTACACTAAAAGTACAAAAAGTACACTAGAGAGGTGTTTTTTTATCTTTTCCACTTTATTTCCATATTGCTTCCACTCAAAAAAATAAAAAAACAAACAAAGAAATAAGGAACAGACTTTTTCAGGAAAAAGTTGATGTTTTGGGTTTATTTATTTAAAACACGACATTGGGTTTTCTTTAGCTCCTCTGACCATCCTTACTGTCCTGTAGGGTGTAGTTGAGTGCTGTAACTCAGAATCAGTAGACTGAAAGTCCTTAAAAAGCTGAAGTTCTAAACTGATGCATAGTAAAGCACCAAGTACTTGTGAATGATTTTGTATGTTAAGTACATGTTGTATGGGTGAGGATCTCCACTTTTTTCATGGAATGGTTATTCTGTGTCTTTACACTGTACTCTTGTCTCTTAGCCTGGATGTGACAGTGAAATTAAATACTTTCTCTTTTGCTTTACCAGGTCTTTTACTACTCTGTGTTACTCAGCAGATGGTCAGTCAATTCTGGCAGGTGGATTGTCAAAATTTGTCTGTATATATAATGTCAAGGAACAGATTCTTATGAAAAAATTTGAAATCTCATGCAACCATTCTTTAGATGCAATGGAGGTATGTGAGCACAGGAGTAATTTCTTTTTTGTTCCCCCACACCTACAAGATTTTGGTTTTGATATAACATTAAATGTAATTCATGAGTGTTTTGTTAAGCATGAGTTCATTTTCTTGGTTTTGTGCGGGAGAGGGGTAAGGAAATACTTCTCAGAAAACAATTCCTGGCAGTCAGCTAACTAGTCTTGCCAGATTGTAGTGTGTTTGTACTGAATGAGCAGAACTCTCAAACACACTAAGTTAGATGACACTAAACTTAAAACTAAAAATTGAAACTTAAAGTTTTTGATGTTTGTATTAAACTGACTCTCTGGATGCTGGCAAAGAAATGAAGGATTGTACTGTGGAGACAGAACAACGTCACTGACTGTTCCAAACTCTGTTTCTGAATATTGCCAAATGTAAAATTCAATTCCTTCAAAAGTAAAGTAAGTGATGAAAGTCACCAGAAGGAAAGTAGTTCCAGTAATTGTTTTCAGCATCCCCTTGCCTGGAAGAGTGATGGTTGTTCCAGGGACTGTGGTTCCAAGAACACTCGTTAGACCACAGCAGTCTGTGAACCAGACTTTGGTTCTCTGCTGCCCTCAGTTGTGCTGGTGCAGCCCAACAAGTCGGTTAAAAGGTACCAGCTGGAAGGGAATCCTGGAGGGGATGGGTGCTTAAAAATGGGGGGCAGGGAGATCCCTAAAAATCTTATTTGCACAGTTGTGTGGCCACACTTCCATTAGCACAATGCAGTTATGGAGCCTGAAGGGCAGAAAGAGCAGGGCTGCAGCTGAAGAAACAAACAGTGTATCTCTGGAGCAGAAAAACATTGTGATAATGTAAAACCACAGTCTAAGCTGAGTTGTACTGTTTGAAAAGAGATTCAGTGCAGTGAATGGAACTTGTTTGTTTTTATAGGAGTACTTAGATCGGAGAAAAATGACTGAATTTGGCAGCATGGCTCTGATTGACAAACGGGGTGGAGGTGAAGATGGTGTTGCCATTCCTCTTCCTGGTGTAAAGAGAGGTATGGCCTTGGCTTTGTTCTCTTTATTAGTTTTATATGGATCAAAACTTTTGACATGGGTAAGAAGGGTTGGACTTGTTGAGCTGAATTTTAATATTAGGATTACCTGTATGCTCTAGACACAGGGATCTGTTACAGAAGTATTCAGCTGATATAGGTGGTGCTTTTGCATAGTAGAATTAACAGGAAACAGGAGGTCCAGGGATCTCTTGGATAAGGAACCCAACAGTCCTGATTTAATTTTCAAAGCGCAAAATTCAGTCCCACCACTTTAGCTGTAGGATCTCTCAGATATGGACTGTCCCTTACTTACCCAATCTTTAACTCTGCCAGATTTTGCCATGTTCTGCACTATTTAATGGTAACATCAGAGTTAGTAATTAGACTGTAAACTTTTGGTGAATGTATTAAATCACTTCTAAACTTCTCTTTTAGGTGACATGAGTTACCGACACTTTAAACCAGAAATAAGAGTGACTTGTGTGCGATTCTCTCCCACAGGTAAATATCAACAATTAGTTTAGGATTTTTGTATTCCATATAAAACAAGCGGAAGAGTAGAGCACTGGAAGAGTAATAATGATGTGCAAATGCCTTTGCGATCTTTGCAGATGAGGCATGAAGCTGTTAGTTTCTACCTGGTTTTCTGTGCAGTAGATAGTTAAGTGTATGTCACTTTGAGCTGGTGTTTTTTGCAAGCATTGTCACTGCTGACAGGTCCATCGATGGTGTGCAGCTTTTGGGCTTGTTGACTCCTTGCAAACAAGTAAGGAGTCACTTGTTCATCATTGCTCCTCTTTTCCAATCCAGAGGACTCTCTTGTTAAATATTTCTTAAATATTGTAACTTTTCTTCTAGGACGAAGCTGGGCAGCCACTACCACAGAGGGTCTTCTGATCTATTCACTGGACTCTGGACTACTTTTTGATCCTTTTGAGCTGGATATTGATGTGACACCCAGCAACATACACAAAATGCTGCGTCAGAAGGAATACACTATGGCCATCATCATGGCCTTCAAGCTGAATGAAAAGAAATTAATCCAGGAGGTCATAGAGGCTGTTCCCAGCAGTGAAGGTGAGTGGATCTTCCATGAAATTTGACTGAGCTGGCTGTAAGCAAAGATATGTAAGCCAAAATAAGCTGAGGTCCAAATGGCTCTTGGATAGGAAAGAATGAAGTTCATACCTAAGGACTTCTTGATGTCGCTGGGGACTAAAAATGAAAGGATGGTCCTGCTAAGAAAAACCAAAAACTTAGACTTTTTAGTGTTAACTTGGGGTTTAATTTTGCCAGTCTGCTGTCATGCTCATCCAGTGATTTTTCAGCGTTGAATTTAATCAGGTTCTGGGTATGGAGGTGAAGTATTTGGATATCAGTTCTCAGAAACAGCTGATGTTAGAGGGACACAGGAAGTCTAACATGAGTTGGCACTGTGTCTGTGTGATGAAGGCAATGAACCAGATACTGGGCTGTACTACCACGGGTGTAGTCAGGAGTTTGGGGAAAGTGATGAGTCTTGTCTGTGGAGCACTTTTGAAACCATGTCAGGAACACTGTGCCTTGTTTGGGGCTTGACAGCACAAGAAAGACCTTACTACTCTGGAGCATCTGCTGGAGGACTTGGAAGATGACTGGAGGACCAGAGTGCATGGCCGCAGAGGAGAGGCTTAAAAGAGCTGGGTTTATCTTTAGAAGAGAAGTATTTTTGCTGTCTTCAAGTGCCTGATGGCACTTGAAACAAGAAAAGGAAAAAAGGCAGAACCAGACTTGGAGTTGCACAATGATGTAGCAATAGGCAATAGACCTCTTGCACCCATGGGAAATTCCAACCATAAATAAAACCAATTCTAATATATTGGAGTTAATTAAAAATTGTTGTTACTCCAGTGAAGGTGTTTTATTTCCTTCCAGTGTTTAATCTAGAACAAATACAAATTCCTTTAGTCTAATCAGAATATGCTCATCTGAAGTCAGTTGTGTTGCACAATAGCTTCTTTGTGGGATTTTCTTAACTTATTCCCTAGGCAGCAAGCCTGATGATTTACCCTGACACACATACCTTTTGCATACCTGTGTTGGCATAATGCTGTTTGTCTGGCAACACTTAGCTGTCTTTTAGCAAAGTTAACAAAAACTCCAGGTACCCAAGCAAGACTGGGGATGTAGGGAGATGACAAAACCTCGAGAGCAGAGGATGAGGCACGAAACTTTCAGATTATGTTTACAAAATAAATGTATGTCTGTTTCTTTAAAAACAGTTTTTGTGCAGCTGAATGTCAGTGGAGTGGCTGCAGAGAGCAAGAGTTTGTTATTTCTGAAGGAAGATTATATATAATAAAGTCATCAGTTACATGTGAAATTATTTTGAATGCTTTTAAGTTGTGTTTCTTTGTTCTACACAATTACTGACGGCATTCAGATATTTCCTCTGTAGGCAGGTGACTTCACTGTCTTTGTTGAGTGTCTTTTATTGCCTCTTATTATTGTGGTGCCACTGAATACAGAAATTTATATGAAGTCAGAAGCAACAAGACTTCAATAAAATCTATTACACTGAAAGAGGAGGAGAGGTGGAAATAAAAGTTTTGATGGAGAGCTGGTAGGGATAATACTGTTAGGAGGAAACTTGAGGGGAGAGTTCTTGCTTTTAAATACAGTAGTGATTGGGAGGCTCAGAGAGGGAAGATTTGTCTCCTGAGACTGTGGTATTTCACCCTGAATGACAGCACTAAATATCATGCAGTTGCCAAGACAGTGCCTTCTTCTCCTTCCCCTTATGCTTTCCTGTGGTCTCTTCCATGTTATTGCAAATAGTAATTGAACTCTTGAAAACTTTGGCCTTTTTCCCCTGTTTGCACAGTTGATGTCGTATGCTCATCACTCCCAGACCTGTATGTGGAGAAATTACTGGAGTTCCTGGCCTCTGCATTTGAGATCTCGTGTCACTTAGAGTTCTATCTTATTTGGGCTCATAAGTTGCTCATGCTGCATGGACAGAAACTGAAAACAAGGTGAGATCCTGTAAAAGTTGAAACGCTCACAAAGTGTGTTTAAATTAAAAACCTGACGGTTTGTACTTAACATTTACTGACATTCTACATAATGCATGCACAACAGTTATTTTTACAATTATTTAATGTTTGCAACTTCTTTAGTAATGGTAAAAGTTACAGTTTGGACTTGATTTTAAAGATCTTTTTCAACCTAAGTGATTGTATGATTCTCACAAGTGTGCATGGTCAAATTGGAATACATTATTGGATTTGTAAAGATACATCGCAAAACTCTTTTCAAATATAGTAGATAAAACTGCATAGTTTTCCTAGCCTAAAGATATCAAGAGTGACAGTAGGTTTGACAATGGAGTTTTTAAACAATTAAAGATAATTTGGGGGTACTGACTCCATTTTTGTAGACTTAGCTTGTGATTATAGCATGCTCTCTCAGCTGTTAGTACTCTGCTTTTCTGTATAGGTCTCCACCACTACTTGGGTCTGGTCTGTGAATTATATTCAGCCCACCCATAGTGTAGAATTTATAGGCTTTTAGGAACAGAAATAGGCAAATACGCGAATATAAACTGGGCTAAGTGAGAGGTAATTTGAGGAGTCCTGCAGGTTGAAAACCAGTGCATTGTGTAACTCTTTCCTTGCTTCAAAGTTGATATTAATGTTACTGGAATGACTGGAAGAAATTTTTTCCTGCTATTGAAGTAGAAGATGATGAATTAAAACAAACTCTTCCTTGTTCAGAAAGTATTGCAGTTCCTTCCAGGAACTGTCATTGGTACCAACAAGCAGAATTAATTCTTCAAGCTGCAGTCTGACATTAGAAAAAAAACTTCCTTGTTTGGAGTATAATCATTGAGGACAAAGTCAAAAGCAAATAGATTTTGTTCAGTGTTATCTTTAAAACTTTGTTTGAAAAGTTATCATGTATGCTTGTTGAAGTTTTGGGAGAAGAGAAAAATACTTACATTTCCATATGTAAATACAAATTGTAGTGCAAATTGTGTGTTTTCTCCATTCAAGGTCAGTGAAGCTGCTCCCTGTGATTCAATTCCTCCAGAGAAGCATCCAACGTCATTTTGAAGATGTTTCAAAACTGTATGTATTGTTATATATAAACTATTAAGTCAAAAACTTGGCGTAATTTAGGGGATGATAGTGTGTTATTAGAACTAGAGAATTAGAGGTAGTTGTCTTCTAGAGGTGTTGTTATTTTGGAGGAAAATGGAATCCTGTTTCTCAGATGTTTTTATTTATTTTCTCAGCTGTGAATGGAACATCTACAACATCAAATATGCGTTGGCCATTTCGCAACAGCGGGGCATGAAACGTGTGGCAGAAGAAACATCAGTAGGTGAAGAAGAGTTGGATTCTGACAGTGATTATCTTATGCAAGAGGTTCATAAAGAGAATTTGAGTTCCTAGTTACTCTTCCAGAGAGGGAGAAAACTTCAGGCAGTATTTTATGCAGTGGTATTCACTGAGAAAGAGTGGCCCTCATAGTGGCATCAGTGAGCTCTTGTGTGGATGGAGTTATATGTGAGTTAGGTGAGAAATGTAGGCTAGGCAAAGTGCCTTCCATGGCATATTTTGTGTACCCCTAGGCTGTAAACTCGACAACATTGATTTCTTGTTAATTACTTTTAATAATTCACGATTTCAAGCAAGGAAAAAAAGTGTTCTTAATGAAGTTAAAAGTACGACTGGAAGACATTTATTAAAAATGCCTTGTACATTAAGTATTTTGAGTTTTGTAATGCAGTCATGGCATACATTAGATTATTTTTATCCTTCATAAAAATCATTCTTAATTGTTCTCAGTATGTTTTAAATGTTATTTTACTTGGATTTAATATGTACATATTTCTGGAACAGATTTCTTAGTTCTCCAACTTCCAAACCCAACGAAGGTTCAATAATAAATGTTACACTTATATCAGTGATAATGGGAGAATATTTACTATGATATAGAAATTTTGTAAAGGTTTAATTAACAACCTTGAGATACTGTAGTAAAAATTTGTTTAGACATTACCAACTCAATAATGTAACTTAAACTGTAAGAGAATGTGTTACAAATGTTTTGAGTTTGTTCTTTTTTTTTTCAAATGAAACCCCTTTTTCTTTTTTTTAATGTTTATTAGCACATTAAAATACGGAATTTTGATTTCCGTGGGTTTTTTTGTGAATTGGTGGGAAAATTGACTAATAACAGTGAGGTCCTGGGTACAAGGAACTGTATCTGTACTTGCAAGACTTTAAACCTGTGTGTTGAAATGGCTTTGTTAGTGAAGTGACTGCAAGTACAAACAATGATCCAGAACTCATTTATTTTTCAGCATATTCTGTTCTCCTGGATTTACTTTCTGGTCACTTTCCACTTTTGAAATAGAGGAGAGATATTAAAACCTGCTGCAGAGAAAAATAAGTCCAAACACATAGAGACAATTTGTAGAATTTCACTGTATAAATTAAAGATACACTTGCTACTTAAATAAGACATAGCAAAGTGATTTGTTTTACTTCCAGTAAAACATTTAAAGCTTTTAGGTAACCATAACAAATTCAGTGATGTGCATGATAGCAAATACGATTTTCCCTTGTGCCCTTCCCTAGTCATGGGTGGAATAAGGAAAACGTAGTTATGAGTTTTTCAATACAGTGGGTCCAAAATTTGGCTTGATCTTGTGCTTGTTGGCATGGTTTGTGAGGCTGGGAAGCAGCACCCTTTCCTGACCTTCTTCCAGCACTGGTGGACACCACACCTACAGACGTGCACCTTGACATCAGACACACGTGTTTCAACAGGACTTCCTTTCTGATACATGTCACACAACAAAGTAGGTTGGAAAAGACCTCCAGGGCCACCAAGTCCAACCTTTGACTGATCACCACCTTGTCACCCAGACTGTGGCACAAAGGGCTGCATCCAGTTGTTCCTTGGACACTTCCAGGGATGGGGACTCCACCACCTCCCTGGGCAGCCCCTTCCAGTGCTTGAGAGCCCTTTGGTGAAGAAAGTCCTCCTGATAATCCGTAGTTTGGTTTTCCTAATAAAGAAGAAAAAAACGAAGGGCAGAACCATTTCAGAGGGTCCTGGAGGGGGAGCATTGCAGCTGTCCCTGTGTGGTGTTCATCCCATTTTCATCAACAGCAAGTCCTGTGTGCAAAACAAGTCCCCAGGATGTATTTCCCTGGTCACTTTTTGCTTCTTTTCCCGGTGAAGGAGGTTCAGGAAGGTTGATGCCTGAGGATTTTAGTGTATTTTGTAGATTTACTATAATTTTTAGAATTATGTAGGTTTTTCCTGGATTGCTCACGTGTTTAGGTGGTGGTTAGAGATCACGGGGCACTTTCTCCCACATTCCTGAGCTTTGCCAAGGACACTGCTTTGAAGAAGCACCTGCAAGAACAGCTTGACAAAACTGAAGAGAAGACCCAGAGCCCTTGGGGAGGCTTCAAGGGGCAGTTCTGAGCTTTCTGAGGGGAAATGTGTACTAAGGTTGGGTTTAGGTATCATACATGCTAATTATTGAAAGTTATAAAAGTTGTAACATCACCAAACTATAGTGGGTGTTCACCTGAAAGCTTCCAAATAAAGGTATCTATCTATATCTATCTTTCTGTCTGTCTGTCTAGCTAGCTAGCTATGTCTCTCTGGCTATCTATCTGTCTCTCTAGCTACCTGTCTATATGTCCATATCTATCTGTCTATCTCTAGCTGTCTACATCTCTCTAGCTACCTATCTTTCTCTGTCTGTCTGTCTCTCTAGCTATCTGTCTCTATGTCTCTCTAGCTTTCTATATCTTTATCTGTATCTATATCTATCTATCTATCTATATCTATCTATCTAATCTATCATCTCTGTCTCTATCTGATATCTCTCTCTGTCTCTCTCTCCACTAACGTTGCTGTTTTGAGCCTTTTCCCAGGAATTTTAGGCATTGGAGCAGCGACAGCCCCGCCGCCGCCGCCTGAGAGGCCCCTCCCGGCCCGCAGGGGGCGCCGCGCCCTCCGCGCCCGCCTCGGCCTCACCCGCTCCCGGTTCCTCTTCCCCGCTCCCGGTTCCTCTTCCCCGTTCCCGGTGCCCGTTCCCGATTTCCTCTCCCTGTTCCTGGTGCTCGTTCCCGGTTTCCTCTCCCGGTTCCCGGCCATGCTGCCCTCCCTGTGCCCCGCGCTGCTCCGAGCGGCGAGACCCGCTGGCCTCGCCTCCTTGCACTGCTCGGCCCGGCGCGGCCGCTCCGCCCGCGTCGCTGTGGTGAGTCACGGCGGGGCGGCCGCGGCGAGGGCAGCAGCGTTTGTTTGTCTCTGTTTCTGTCTCTTTGTCGGTCTCTCCGTTTGTCTCTTTGTTTGTCACTGCCTGGCTCTCCCCGTCCCCACCTCGGCCCTTCGTGCTGCCCAAAGGCGGCTCTGCTGGGGCGGAGGGTGCGGGAAAGGGCCGGGCCGGGAAAGGCCGAGCTGGAGCGACCGCAGGGAACCCTTGGGAGAGGCTGGCCCTGAGGAGAGAAACCTGCCTGAGAGTTGGGAAACTTGGAGGAGGTTCCTGGCAAGGTGTGGGGAGCGCCTAAAAATTGGCGCCTGGGTGGTTGTTGTTGGCGTGGAGTTAGTTTATAAAGAATCACAAGGGTGGGTCAGGTCGGAAGGGATCACAGCGGGTCATCTGTCCCAAAATCTCTGCTCCAGCAGGGCCATCCCAGAGCACAGGGCACGGGATTGTGTCCAGACGGCTCTGGAATATCCCCAGATACTCCAGACTCCACCCCCTCTCTGGTCTCTGTTCAGTGCTGGGTCACTGCACAGGAAAGTTCTCCCTCCTGTGCAGGTGGAACTCGCTGGGCATCAGTCCCTGCCCATCCCTGCTGTGCCAGGGCTGTGCCCCTCGAGCAGAGCCTGGTCCCTGCTCTGCCCCCTCCCTGCAGGCACTGATGGGCATGGGGGGGTTCCTCTCAGTGTCTCTCCTGGAGGCTGAACAGCCCCAGCTGCCTCAGCCTTTCCTACTCCCAGAGATGCCCCAGTCCCTTCATCATCCTCATTGGCATCTGCTGGACCTTCTCCGGGAGCTCCTTTGTCTCTCTTGTACTGAGGAGCCCAGGAGAACTGAACTTGAAATAGTTTACAGTCTTACAGTGGGGGAAGTCCTGGCAGTGTACAGGAAAATATTTAAAGTATTTAAACTGGGTTATGATCTTCTGCAGGAAGAAGGTAAAGCATCTTACAGGTACAAAAGAAAGCCAGGAGATGGAGGAGCCAGAGGTTGTCAAAGGGAAATACAGGCTGTAGACAGTGTCCCAAATGGATTCACAGTTTTGGAGCTCAGTGAAAGTCCTTGAAGCTTGAGCTTTGCGTAGTCTAGACTGCATTAAACGTAAATAAGAAGGTATTACCTGCATGAAGAAATGTGGGGCAGAGCTGGCTGTGGAAGGGGCAGAAGACAATGGTCCAAATGGCTAAAAGGTAACCCACTAGGGATGCTGTCATAGCAAGTCACAGCTTTTTAAACAGAGAGGGGAAAACAAATGTTATTTTTGACATTTAGTGACATAAATTTCTGACTGTGGTGCAAGACAGATTTGTCAGCAAGCAGGTACTGAAATAACAGAAGCGTTTATAAAAATTGTTTTAGTACTTTGGTTTCACTGAGTTTCAAAAACATCTAAAGTGTTGCTTACAGATGATAACTGGAGCACAGTTTCTTTCTTGTCTGTTTATTCACTCTAAATTAAAGATAAAATAAAAAGTTGTGGAGTAAAAGGCAGCTCTTAAATATCAGAACAGGTTTAACACGGGCAGAAGAACATTCATGGATCTTGCTCATTTGGTGAAGTAATGGTGGGATGTCATGCCCCTTGAGAGCACTGAACTGGGTATTGTGACCTGAAAGCCCCTTCAAGTGTAACATTTCTAAGACAGTTTCACTTGTGAATTTCTGTTCATATGTCTGTGATTAAAAACTTTTGAGATTCAGAAAACAGGTAAAACCAGGAGGGAACAGAGCAAAGTTTAAAAAAAAAAAAAAGAGGCAAAAAAACGGAAGGAAATTGACTTCCTAACTGGATTTTTTTCTTTCAAAACAAACAGCCAAACAGAAAGCCCCACAAGACTTCATCTGTGTACTTTCAGGAACTACATAATCCTTTGGAGTTTTTGGGGTTTTATTTTGTTCTTATAGTGGCGTTTCCCCCCTGTTTTTTAAAAAACTATTTTTTCTACTTTTTCAAAGGCTCTCCACTCACACAGTCATAGGTGATTGTTTGTTCTTTTTATCTTCTGGTGTGTATAAATAAGTTTAAAGTATTATTACCAGTATTATTAAGGAAAAGTATGGCAAATACAGCATAATTGCACAATTGCATTAAGTGATTTAGTTGTTGATCTCTGATGCAGGTCCTCTGACAAAATACAGCAGCAGGTAAAGTAGTTTCTCTTAAGTACCACCTCAAAGTGCACTTCTATCCCAGTTCTGATCGATGTGTATCTGAATGAGGTGTTTTACGTGGATGTGGACACTGCATAAAAAGGATGGATGACACTCAGAACAACCCATTGTGTGCACAATAAAAACAGACCTAAGGATGTCAGTTTAACTGGGAAACAAATGTATAAGCCAAGGAATAAATACTTGTTATTCCTGGGCCCTGTGATGGGTTGCTATAAATAGACATGCCAGTTCTGCAGTGTGTCAAGGGCTGACTCCTGTGCTAATAGCAGCATGTTCACTGGATTAGTAAAGAGCTTGTTGCTAAGTTGGGTATTTTTGGGGTGGGGGGAGGATTTTTTAGTTGTTTGTTGGTCTTTTTGTTTTTTAATCTTACCTTGTGAAAGATCCTGTCGAAGTTTTGTGTTGCCTGAAATACTCTCTTATTTTCTCACTGCAGGTCCTGTCTGGTTGTGGCGTCTACGATGGCACAGAAATCCATGAGGCATCAGCGTAAGTTGCTTTATGAGACTGTAGGCTCCAAAAACAGACTCTGTTACATTGCAACCATCTATTTAATTTAGTTTTGCTGTCTCTGGCCATCAAAAAATTACCCTGAAAGGTGTGTGATGGAGCTTCACAGTTTTCTCACAGCATAACTGGGAGCTGAGGTTGTGTTCCTGCAGTACTCAGTGAGTGTCCAAAGATGCAGCACCATGAGTGTGATGCCAGAGCAAAGATTTTGAGATGATTTCCTCCAGAAACAGAAATTCAGAGTTCTAGAATCAATCTCAAGAGAATTAAGTACTGACTTAATTTCATAATCACTTTGAGTGTTCCTGTTAATACTTACTGTTGAATTGTTAGTACTGAAGTTGAATTATTAATCTTACTGTGAATTAATGAGATGTTTCGCCTATACCTGGGTGTACACATGGGTATGTTAAATGTGGGACTCTTCCATAACACCTGGAAACTTAGAGAAAGGAAGGTTTTATTTTTTCCTGGTTGCCTGCTTAAAGCACCAAACAAAGTAACTTGGCTCCAGGCTTACCTGACCCTGCCTCCAAAGTGGCTTAGTGGTCTGCTCTGCCCTTTGGTGTTCATAAGGGATTTTGCTGCTGTGTGCTCAGTGTGCTTTGGTAGGATATGTCTTTTTCCTCTTCTTTCGAAATCAGGTGGTAGAAGATTTGTAGAAAGACTTAGGGGCCAGGTAGAGCCTCTCTTTTAAGGTTTTCTGCATGTTCTATTTCCTTTAGGGTGCTGGTGCACCTTAGTCGTGGAGGAGCTGAGGTTCATATGTACGCTCCAGATGTTCCTCAGATGCATGTCATTGACCACAGTAAAGGGCAACCAGCTGAAGCTGAGTCAAGGTAACTCTGTGTGTATTGTGTTTTCCATGACTGCTGAACCTCAGTCTCTTAGACATTCTTCAGACACAGCAGCCTGTAACAGCACTTGTAGAACTGTGCTGAATGACTTTGGTAGCTTTATGCCAGATGGTGTTTTGTTTGGAGAGAAAATAGTCAACAAGTTTCTTTGGATTTGAGTATATACAGTCTCTGAGTGCCTGTGTTTCTCAGTAGTACTATTGTGGAAGCATCAATACCTTCAATTATTGAAGACCACTGGTCTTCTTGCTTCCTCCATTCCTCCCCCCCTCATCCTCTGAGAAAACTTTATTTTTGCTATTCTGTGTGCTAATTCTTAGTTCATCTCATTGTTTTATTTCTGATTCTTCAAGGAACGTTTTAGTGGAATCTGCCAGAATAGCTCGTGGTAAAATTGCAAGTCTGGCTAAGCTGACCACGGCAGACCACGATGCTGTGATATTCCCCGGTGGATTCGGAGCTGCCAAAAACTTGTGAGTGCCAGCTAAGCATTAGATTCCTCAACTAAATATTCATAATGAACTATTCATAATCAGTCTGAAGAAGAGAAGGCTTTGGGGTGACCTAATTGCAGCCTTCAGATACCTGAAGGGAGCCTACAAGAAGGATGGAGAGAGACTTTTTACAAGGGCCTGCCTGCAGTGGCAGAACAAGGGGCATTGGCTTCATTGTTAATTGTTTTTATTGTGTGAATGGGGAGGCCCTGGCACAGGTTGCCCAGAGAAGCTGTGGCTGCCCCATCCCTGGAAGTGTTCAAGGCTAGGCTAGACAGAGTTTGGAGGAACATGGGCTAGTGGAAGGTGTCCCTGCCCATGGCAGAAGGAGTGATCTGGATGATCTTTAAGTCCCTTCCAACCCAAACCACTCTGTGATTCTGTGAACTGTGACTCACACAGTAAAATCAGGAAGCACTGAACAACCTTACTCACCACATACAGAATTGCTACTTAATAAGAACTTTCAAAGTCTGGGACTTAAGTTGTGATGTTCATGATGGTTTCCAGTCATAATTCACATTGACAGTGTCATGTTTTAAATTTTCTGAACAGTGTTGGTGAGGATTCTAGAATTTAGGTAATGCACAACAACAAGTCCTTTTTCCTCCACCTGGTGATGTTTCTTTTTGGGTCTGAGGGAAGTAGAACTTCAGTAGTTTCAGATGTTTGTAATGTTATGATTCTGTTTCTTCCTGTCTGCCTACCAAAAAGTCCCCTCTTGCATTACTAATAATAGAGCAACTGCTTGAAAAAAAGAAGTGTTAGCCATGTGGAATACTTATTATCTTGTTGATCTGCTGTTTTGCTGACTTTGAGAAACATGAATGTTATTTCCCTTTTCTTCTTTACCTTTTCTTCTTTGAAAACATTGATTGTCCACTTCTCAGTAAACCTAGAAAGCTGATTTCATAATTCTTGTTTCTAGATATTTATATCAAGTAAGGAACTTTCTGACAGAACAAAGCCTGAGAAAGGAAGCATTTTGTCTAAAGCATTGATGGTCACCTAGAGACTTTTTCAATGACCTTTAAGAAGCTGTTAAGTTTGTGGTGGACTTTTGGAGCCAGTCTCAGGGCAGATACCTCTGTAGGTTTATACTGAGTTACGTATAAAGTTTCTTGTTGTGACAGATCTACTTTTGCTGTTGATGGGAAAGATTGCAAGGTGAACAAAGAAGTTGAACGAGTCTTGAAAGACTTCCACAAAGCTGGCAAACCTATTGGGTACGTATGGTTTTCAGCATGTGTGTGTGTAGGTGTTTGTCAGAGAAGAAGCTAAGACAATTCCGAGTGGAAGTTGCCTTCTGATGTCTTTCAGATTTCTTCAACTGTGCCCATTTGAATCTTTTCAGCTATGAGCAAGTTTTGAAACAGTGTAAAATGGCACTTACAATTCCTTCTGTTGCAGTCTGTGCTGCATTTCCCCAGTGTTGGCTGCAAAGGTTCTCTCTGGTGCTGAAGTAACTGTGGGCCACGAAGAGGAGGAAGGTGGCAAGTGGCCATATGCTGGGACTGCAGGAGCCATCAAAGAGCTGGGAGCAAAGCACTGTGTGAAAGAAGTAACTATATCCTTTCCTGTTAATTTCCATGTTGAAAGCCTGTTTGGAAATGTGTCGTTAAAGGAATGAATACATAGAGGATCTGGCCTTTTCCACTTGGAGTTTCATGGGAATATGCAATATGTAGCAGATAGCATGTGATACAGCGCAGGACTAGAAACAGTATCTTCTGTACACAGCTGTGTAGCTGCACAGCTGTGAGTTAGAATGTTCTCAGTTGTTGCCCTGGAACTCCCTTGGACACCCATTAATAAATACAGTAAATTCTGAATGAATCTGCTCATAAAACTGGCACGAGTTACAACTGGTCAGCTCCATTTCCTGATTCATTTCCTGAATGTTAATGCTGCAATCAGACTGTACTCAGAAACATTTTATTACAGTTAGTAGATTTTGTAGGTTTTCTTGTGTTTCTGTGTGTTTCCACAGATTTATCTGGCAGTGCTTGTATTTTTAGCAAAAATAGCTTCTTGAATCTTGGATTACAGATTGCAGCTGTCGTTACAGCTGGATGGAATAAGGTATTTGAAGGTGCTTTTTTATAGAATAATGAAGTTACGAGTTTTTTTCAGTGCTGGTTCATTTTGCACTCCTAAAATGTCTGTGTTTTCCTTAACTTCCTTTTACGAAGCTCATGTGGATACGAAAAACAAGGTGGTGACTACTCCAGCATTTATGTGTGAAACAGAATTACACAATATCTTCGATGGCATTGGGGCAATGGTAAAGAATGTGCTAAAACTAACTGGCAAATGAAAGCAAAAACCCACCAGAAATGTTTAAATGTAGGGTGTAGTATCAAATATCATCATGGACCAATGGAAACATTTTTACCTGCTTGTCCTGTTCACACTCGACTGAATGCTCATACACAGGTGATTGATTCCTACCTGCAGGAATTTCCATGCCTTTTTAAAAGAGGGGCCTTACAGAGGATGAGAAGCCTGGCCTGAGACACAGAGCATTCTTTTTTTTAGCTGTTCCACTGGAGAGAGCTGTGTGGATGTGTTCTGGAACAAGTCATCCCAATGCACCAGTGTCAAACCAGTCCTAAGGGGGCAAAAGGGGACTCAAGGCCCTTTCAGAAGCTGAGGGCAGATGTGTTCCAGGGATTTGGCACGTACAGTGGCAGCATATCTGGTCATTGAAGAAAGGGAATAGAGAGGAATGAGTGGATGGCTCAAGGTTTGTACGCCCAGGCCTGTGTCTGTGAACTAAAAGCCACGATCAGCTGTTGAGGCAATAGGCATCTTCCACATCTTAATTTAGTTTGATATTAATTAAAAGATCATATTTTTTTTCCATTTCAAAGAATCCTGTTTTCTCAAAAGCCATTCTGGATCTCAGTCAGTAGTGGAACGCACCTTAAGCACTTTGAGGAATTCATCCATTGGCCCATTATAGTTTTAAAAGATCTTGAAGTGAAGGAGAAAATATCCGCTGATGTGACGCACAACTTTTAAGGACAGTATCTGTGTTAAAGCAGTTGTATGACTAGTAGTGAATGGGAAAACCAGCCTCAAATTATCCTAACTTCCCCTGCTTTTTGGTAATAAAGCTTTCTCCAAAGAAGTATTGTTGAATGTCTGGAATAATGATGTATAAATAAATTAATTTCTGCCTTTAACTCATCCTCGTCCCTTCACTTTTTGTTTGTTGCATTTTAGCAGTTTTCCTGCTTTTCAGTTCACTTCTTTGGTACATTTTTTCCATATAGAATCCATCAGAATCTCCTCCCCATGTTACAAGTTACTTGTCACATTTCTATTTAGCAGGACAGAACATTTCTCAAATTCAGACAAAGAAGCAAAATGACAACACTTTATATTAGTTTTATTTTCTAAGACAGGGTGAAGTGAACTCCTATTTTTAAGGGAGAATTGTGTGCTTCAGAATGAATCTAGATTGGGTTGGCAGATGGTAAATGCTGTCTATGGCTGGAGACCTGTCAGAGGTGTGAAATGACATTTTACATTGTGGGGAGCAAAGAGAAGGAGTGAAGTTTTCAGTGTGAGTGTTGGGCAAGTCAAAGATTTGCTCAGTCTTTGAGCGTTTTTGCCTCTGGAATCTTTAATATTTTGTCACTAAAAAAATCATTTGGATTTAGATGATTTTGATTTGCTTCTTCAAAGCTGGCACTGCTTTCTTGGAGGATCTCATAGAAATTCCCTGTGCAGATCACCAATGCCAGCGAGGGATTACACACAGAAACCAAGTCATCATGATAGCAGGCATGGTTCATAAACTGGATTTTGAACATTCTCTGGAACCTTTTTTTACTTATCCGTGAAATTCTTAATGACATTTTCAGAATCGTGTTGGTAAGAAACAGAATTTAAACCACTGCCACTATATAATTCTGTGCAAAATGTTCCTCTATGAGCTTTGCTTGTACAAAGTGGTTATTTTTAGTATCAGTTTTATACACAGAGGCCTATCAGAGTATGGGAAAGTCATTGGTCATGTAAAATGTAATAGCATTTCAAAGTCTGTGTCTTTCCTACATTGTCAGGAGTTCTAAAAAGAAATTTGGTAACATAAGAAAGTATCACAAAACAAAAATAGTACTGAAATACCCAGGGCAGAGGGAGAACAGCTGCTGCCTGTGTTAACAGTGTCTTCATCTGCTGCAAGAGTGATCTAAATTGAGCTCAACTCTTCCTCTGGGTTAAATCTTCCTATTCACTCCCTCACCACAGCAGGGTTTTGTGTATAAGTTTAGGGTTTCTCACATCTACAGTTCCTGGTAAGTGCAGCTGTGGTGACACAAGGCTTTCTTAGATTCTGAATCTTAGATTCAGGTGCCCTGAGAAGAAAAGATGATTTTTCAAAGAAACTGCTGATACCTTGCAGTGACCAGATGTTGCATGTTTGCGGTTAGATCATCCACAAGGGGCCTCTTTCCAGTCCTCTGACATTCTCCCTTGAATCCAGACACCCAAGCAGTGAAGATGCCAGTAATCCTCTGTACACCTTCACGTTTGTCCCTGACTTGGTGACTTCCAGGTTGGATTGTCAAGGTAGCACATGCTGACAATCAAGTGTGCAGAATGAACAGCTCACCTAATGGAGTGTGACATCTCACTGCTAAACAGCTCAAACCAGTGGCTGTTTGAGGGCTGGGGCTGTGAGTTGTAAGGGGAGTTACTATGGATCCAGCTCCTCCTTGGGGCCTGGAATGTGTTTCAAGGTAATCACAAAAAGCAAGTTGCCCACATTGTTGTCAGTTCTAGAAGCTTGGGCATTTAATGGGAATGGGACAAACAACTGTGCACTGGGGAAATCAAGGACAAAATTTTATTTGCAGATATACTCACCTTTTAGACCATCCTTTTACCCTTATTTTGTTTCTCTGAATTTAGCTGTAAGGGGTTTTTAAGGGAGAAAGAATCATGAACCAGAATTGCTTTTCATTTTTTTCAATTCTAATTTCACAGTAATGTGCTGACTAAAAACCTTTGATACACACATTTTTCAAGGTGTTTTTGTTTTATTAACAGAAGGTTGTCTAACTTCGGCAAAAGAGATAGGATTGTCATCTTGGCTTTCAGCCACTGTAAATTTGGAGGGAAATTCCATGTATGTTTTGAGATTATTAATAGAGACACTTGCTTGCCAAGTTGGGTTTTTCCTTTCCTTCCCAAGGGCTGTTTGGAGCTGATGAGGGATTTGCTACCTTGAGCCAAGTGGACAGAAGTTTATAGTTAATATGTTCTGATAAATGCCATCAGAAATAAGAAGTGAAAGAGGCTTCTTCAAGCTTCCACGAGGAGGCAGGGAATAGCTGGCTTATGGATTCCTGGCATTGCTTATATTCAGGAAGCAGTTATGAGCTTTGTTCTGCTGAAAGGGAGTTGTAATGAAAGTGTTTCTTCTTGTGTTGCTTTCCTAGATCTGTGATGGGGTTAAACTTATGGGGTGTGGGAGGAGTTGTCACCTCTCAGCTGTGTTTCTTTCTGCCCGTTTTTGCCTGGGTGGTGGTTCCACACAAACCCTGTTTTAAGAAATGTTGCTCTGTGCGTCCTTGGAAGGGCTCACGAATTTGATAGCAGTGTTTTAGGTTTTGGGTTTTGTTTTCTTTTCTTTTTGTTTGTTTGTTTGTTTGTTTTGTTCTAGAGAAGAAATGATACTTGGGGACTGAGAAGCCCTTTTCCTTTTTACCCCTTGGTTTGTGACTGCAACAGCGACACTTTTATCGGGGAGTAAAAAGCCAGCAGAGGGCACTTGGTGAACAATGTTCTGTGCAGGGTCTCACCCAGACACAATATTCCAGCTGTATGGCAGCTGAAAAGTAGGACAGTTCTGTTGGACACATTGACATTTTGGATGCACAGCGAGAATAAAATATTGCTTCCTACTGATTTAACAAAAATAAGTATGACATACAATTCCATTGCAATGAATGCATTGTCATGCTCCCTTGCTAAGACTTTGTTCTTCATCACAGTTACTTTTTATTTATCCCCCTGAAAGTATAATAGCAAATTTACACAGATTAAGCTCTGAACCCTTCCTGTGACAGCTATCACTAAAAAAATGAAGAGCAGTGTAGTATAAAGTCATAAAAGTACACTTTTTGTTGTTGTTTTTTTGTTGTTTGTTTTTTTTTTTCTTTAAAAAAACCCTGTTATAGCCAAGGTGACCTAAACCCAAGGTTTGTAGGGAGGGGTGTTTTTCAGGACTGAAGCATCTGGGTGTTTCCAGGCTAGCAGTATCTTTTACGTGTACCTATTTTTGGATTTTTTTTCAGAGTGGGAGCTTAGATAATCCTCCATCTCAAGTAATTGAGCATTACCTACATTCCAGGGGTTGAGTCTTTTGTTTGAGCTCTTTTTCTTCCTCTTTCCTGTGGCTTGAAGTGGCTCAGGGGAGGTTTGCATGTCATATGGGTCGGCCTGAGCCCTCAGAAGAACTGAGGAGCTAGTATTTGGTTATTTTCTCCAGGATGATTTCAGTGGTGGTCAACACCTCTGTAGAAAGAGAGAAGGAGGAAGAGAAAGGGCCAAACTTGGACAATCCCAGAAGCTGAAACAGAAGTTGTAGCAAGGATTGCAACACCCAGAGAAACATGATTTCATGCTGCATATTTAAAAATAATCACTTTGCTTGTTTTCAGTATTTTTCAGTACTCTGCTCAGCTGCTGAGTGTCATATTCTGGGAATGACTGCCTTCAGGCTTGGCTGAATTCAGGCTGAAAATTCAAGTCCAGTGAGAGGTGACCTTGCTCATGGCAGAGTGGTTGGAACTTGATGGTCTTTAAGGTCCCTTCCAACTCTTAACATTTCATAATTCTATGATTCTGCATCAAATGTATCCACATTCAGTTGTTGCTGATGTTCTATACGAGCCATTTCTCCTACAGCATATGGAACAAAAGGGAGCTCACAAAGCATTAACCAGTTAATCTGGCCTCACTGTAAACTTAGGTAAAGTTCAAGATAAGCAACTAACTCCTTTTTGTCTCTTACCAGTGTCACTGTCAAACATGAAAAAAAAATGAACTCACTTTTGCAGCCATTCCTTGGCAAGAATAACGTACAAGGATGTCTCAAAAATTTCTTTAATGTAGCAGATTATCAACCACATGCTCTTGCCATGTGGAATATGTAGGTGTGGGCCACCAAGGCACTGCAAGTGAGGGAAGAGGAGACTCCTTCTTAAATGTATGAATTGTTATTGTACTCCTTAGTTTTCAAAGCTGTCCCTCTTGTTCACAATGAAACTGGAAAATACAAGAAGTGTGGCCTGCCCATGGTCTGCAAATTGAGTGAACTTTCAAGACAGACACTGTCCGTGTCATCACCTGGGCAAGGAAGGACAAGTCAAGGTCTGCCTGTCATTCAAAACTTCACTTGCAGTGGCCCAGGAAATCTAAATGATGGTCATACATAACCCCTGGGAATGGCATTAACTACAGCTCTGGGGAAATAAAATAAACAGGGATGTTTAAACATCCCAAGTGCTGCTGCAAACCTGAGTCATAAAAAAGTAGGATTGTAAACAACATTTAGAGGTCATCCAAGTCCTTCTGTAGTCACACAGCTCACAGTTCTGAGTGGAATTGCTCATATAGCACAAAGCAGAACACAGAAATCACAGCAATAATTACATTTAAAAAGGGTCCATACAACAATTAAATAAATGTGTTATTTTCTCAGCAACAGCACAGTGTGTGGATTAAAGTTTACAAAGTTTAAACCATGTGAAGCATTTTCAAAAACAGGAAAGGCTCAGAGTCATATGCATATCATGGCTTTACAGATCAATTTTAATGGGCTTTATGTACAGGTGATAATCTATCAACACCATTTTTTTCAGTAACTTTTCTCATCAGCCATAAACCCCGAGTTCTACAGCTTTTTATAAAGTTGGTAGAAATTAAATAGTATATAATTAACCCATATGTTTATGATGGCCCTATTACTAAAACTTGTTAGATCCATATGCAATACATTAGATGTGTCTGTGTTCTTACACAGTTATTACAGCAATTTTTTCTTCAGAAGACACTCTGATAATGAATACATTAGTCCATTGACCGGACTGGACTTTTAATATTTGTCAATTTTATGATCCAGGAATTATGATGCCAACAGACTAAATGCCATAGAGTAGACTACATAAGGCAATAGCCAGGAAGTTTCTCATGCTGCTGGCACCAAACAAACCCCAAAAATTGGGGAATCTTGAGTCAGATGTTCAGTCCATTTATTGTTAGCTGTGTCAGCTGGACCAAATTGCTCTGCTTTGGCTTTCTCCTCATAAATGAGGAATAACTTCTTTCCAGCACTGTAGTGTTGGGAAGACCCTTAAATTTATAAAGAGCCACCAAGACCAGTGGCAAGACCAAGGGAATTCCTTCTGGAGGAGCACTGGGGGAGCACTGATGAGCTCTCTGTCCTCATCTCCTGCAGAGCCAGAGGCAGCAGCCATACAAATGGGATGCAGAGATGTTGTAAGTAGTCCCAGTGCTTTGGAGAACCCACTGGTGTCCTGCCAGGCTCAAGAAGAATTCTTTTCCCCATGGTCAGTCCAAGCTGGAGCATGTGGCAATTCTCAGAAGCACTTGAGATGGCTCCAAGTTGAGGGAGAATAAGCCTTGGGCTTTTCCTGGGAAGCGTGACCAGCCTGTGGGATGAGGAGACAGGTCCTGTTCACATGGGTGGGGAATAGTGGATCACCAGCAATGGGGTCAGGAAGGGATTTTCCCCCAGGGCGGATTGGCACTGGTCCCTGTGGGTTTTTTGCCTTCCTCTGCAGCACTGAGCATGACCCCTGCTCGGGGCTCCTCCAGTCCCTTTTGGCTTGGCTGCTGCTCATGCACTGTGAAGGTCTCTCAGGCCTGTGCAGGTTTTCAGACTAAGGAGTCAGAAGCAGCTTCCAAGGCAGAGGCCTCAGTGATAATGATGGAATCTGCAGGACAACCTTGTCTAACAGTGAACTGAGAGGAGAACCTGCTAATATTGGGTGGAATGATACAAGAGAAGAGCTCTATTAATAAAGTTAAGATAGATAAGCACTATGTGAATTCTCAAAAAATACAAAATATATCTTGGCTGATACTTAGCTATAGCTGTGTGTTGTTAGAAGGTTCTGATGGAGAGTATTAGTTTTAGAAATATGCATAATTGTGTGCATAAATAAGCAGCTGGAGGGAGGAAGGTTTTCTTATCTCCCACAGTGGGCTAGTGAGTGTTCCTGGGGTTTCTCTGCAGCTCTGGGCACAGCCCCTGCCAGGGCCCCTCTGTTCCCCTGCAGCTCAGTTCTCCCCTGATGCTCTGGCACCTCCAGGGTACCACTCGTGCCCTGGCTCAGTCTCTCTTTCCCATCACTGGCCAAAAAGCAATTTTTGGAGGGCAAAAAGGATTGACATCAGGAAGTGTAATTATTTGGAGAATACTATGCACCTCCTTCTCTTTCTCTTCTTAACATTCAGATCCTCATTCTTAAAATTCTTGCACTTCAGGAGATGGGAACTGCTAGGCCTGTGTTGTTGTGCCATACTCTGAGGGTATCATGCATAGTGGTATGTGGCATTGATGATAGCCCTTTCTTCTCAAAGACTCAAAACCAGAAATAGGAAAAGAAAAGAAAAAGAAAAAATAATTCAAAACTAGATGTGGGACTATTTTGGTGGGTTTTTTGTTTGTTTGGTTTTTGGTTTGTTTTTGTTTGGTTTGGTTTTTTTTTTGTTTGTTTTGGTTTTGATTTTTTGTTTTTGTTTGTTTTGGGTTTTTGGTTTTGTTTGGTTTTTGTTTGTTGGTTTGGTTTGGTTTGGTTTTGTGTTTTGTTTGTTTTTTTTCCCCAAATAAAAATTCAGGTGACAAAAAAATTCATTATCCCCACACCACGCAGGATTCGTGACTTTCTGTGGGTCTCCTTTCCTTTACCAGGCTCCAAGTGATGTTTTTTTCAGGTTAAAGTGAGGATTGCATCACCCTGCTTCTGGCTACGTGTGCATCCCATCTTAATGCTTGTGAGCATCTGCTCTGAAACAGATCGAGAAAAATGCAGTAAAATCCTGTTACCACTTGTAACCTTTGTGATATGTGTCCTGAAAAATGATTTTGGAGCTGAACCTATTGGCCTTGGATGAGAAATTGTCTTTTACCATTCACATTTGAGTATCTATTCACGTGAACCCCCGTGCAGGCTGCTTAATGCCTATTTATCAGCTGAATTTCCATGATTTTGTTGCAAGTGTTTTCTCTGGTTCTTGTCAAAGATTTTTCTTTGCTCAAAAAAAAAAAAAAAGTGACAAAAAATGCTGTTCTTAGTATGTAATTAGTAAAGGCTAAATCAGCATTCAGGCAATGCCTGTCAATCTAAAAGGGGTGAAAAACAGCTCTATGTGACTGGTGTGGGGAAAGGAGAGGGAGGAATCAGAGGGAGAGGTGACTGGAAGGCACCTGGGATGAGATATAAACCCAAGATATGGCCAGGATTTAGAAGAGAAAGGTTAAAGGAACAGGTTAATGAAAAATGAAAAGGGTAAAGGGAAAGGAGAAGAGAGGAGAGAGGAGGCGAGGAGATAATTAAAGGAAGAAGACATCCAAGTTACACCTACATGTCAAAAAAATTATCCATCTGCAATGGCTAAAAGATGAGACCTGTCTTTTCTGATGTGGCAGTCAGTGCAATGATCAAAGAATTTTACAATTCCAGTCTGAATTGCTGCTAGACACAGCACTATATGGGAATCAATTAGTACAGCTGAAACAAATTATTTCAGGACATGCTATTTCGACATCCCTTTGACTCTCAGGGCCCTTTGAAAAAAGGGAAGTGTGGTCTTAAAATGCACTGGGGTCCTGTTTTGTTTCAAGTGTGACTCAAAACATGGGCTTTAGCTGATAAATTAGATATGGTTTCAAGTCCTTGGTCCCAATAGACTTTGTTCTAACAGCCCTTTGGACAGTGGGCGGTGCTGGCAAGGGAATTCATCTCTAGTCTTTCTCTGCCTGATGATCCATCAGAGCCATGCCAGGACACATGTGAGGGCTTGTCTCTCCACACACAACTGGCATCAAAATGCTGAGATTCTTTAACTGAGCAGACATAACCTGGCAGCTTTCTGCACTCATTGCAGTTTTATAGACCAATTAGTCATCAAGCACATGCAAGAGGATTGGTTTTTATCACTTCTTTAATTAATTTAAAAGAGAAAAAGAGATGTTCCTTTATGTCTGGACAACTTCATCAATAGTTTAACCCCAGTGCCACTCCCAGCTGTGTCCAGTGCGTGACCACCAAGGACAGGCACAGCCCCATGTCCTTTGGAGCATGGGCACTGCCTCGAGGCCAGCACCTTCCACTGAAGAGCAGACCTTCCTTTAGAAGAAAACAACCCTTCCTTGAGAAGGCGAAGAGCGCTGGTGAAGGATCTGAAGCACAAGTCCTGTGAGGAGTGGCTGAGGCTGCTGGAGGTGTTTAACCTGGTAAAAGGAGGCTCAGAGGGGACCTGATTGCTCTCTACAACCAGATGGGGGTCAGTCTCTGCACCCTGGTAACAAGTGACAGGATGAGAGGAAATGGCCTCAAGCTGCACCAGGGGAGGTATAGTTTAGAGTAGATATTAGGAATAAATGTTCATGGAAAGGGTAACCAGAAAATTGAACAGACTGTTCAGGGAAGTGCTGGAGTCACCATCCCTGCAGGTGACTGTGGAGACCTGTGGATTTGGCTCTTAGGGACATAGTTTAGTGGTGGCCTTGGCAGTGCAGCGTTAGTGGTTCAACTTAGAGATCTTTTCCAGCCTAAACAATTCTGTGGTTCTACACCTTTTGAGAAGTGGATGGCTGCCTCAATGGCTACTAGATTTTTAGAAGTCGTGAGGTCCTTGAGATGAGGGCAGGCAGTTCAGACTTAGAGATGCCACCCTTTTGGACTTTCTGACTGGACTTTCTAACTGTAGGAACAACTGGAATACAAATGAAGCACTCTTACAGACCAAGAGATTGCTCTCATCTGGGTTTTTGGATTCATTTTAGGTTTTTATTTTTAATCCAATTTTGTTTTAAAACGTACATGAAATCTGAGACATTTCGAAGGTGGGGCACAAAAAGACAATCACAGTATGTACAATTCTTGGAGTAAAATCTTTCTGTGAAGTTGGACCCCAGTCGTTTGTCTGAGCTGCTCTGTAGCCGGGGTGGCCAAGTACCTGCTGAGCTTCGCTGCAGCAGCAGCACCAGCTGTGGGTGGGAATTTGTCTGTCTTCCTCACCATGGGGAAAAGGCCCTTTGCTAAAAAAGTCAAAGGTAACTATCTTCTTTACCTCAGTGGGTAACATTTTAAGTCCTACTTTATTCTGTTCCCTTCCTTGCAGAAAGAACCTTGGCTTTCCATTGAAAAAAAAAGGCGCAACTGTTCCAAATCCAAACGACTTCATGTGCATCCTTATGAATCACTTCCCCCATGCCCAGGGCTCAGCCAGGGATGTGGTGCAGTCAACTGGGGGAGTAGTTCTATTCTCTGGATGACTTTTGGCTGAGAAATAAGGTAGTTGCAGTACTGGCTAAAACAAAACTTGTGCACTTTCTTGACACTGTTTGTATCAGGATCCATCCAACCTAAGTTTTACCCAGGACATCTGTGCTACCCAAATTGAGCATTTCCATAAATAAACCCATTGAGTTTGTGTAGGTATCAGTTACAATGATTCAGATGAGTTTTTAAATATTTTTTTCCCTCTAAAGGTACTGTTTTTTCAGAAGTAACATTGTCACAGTAACAGCTTCTTATTGCACAGTTCTACCTTAAGACTCCAGCTTTTCTGTGATGCTCACATTTATCTTGCCATCTTTCATGACAAAAAGGGAAAACACTGAATTCAGCCTTCTAAAGTTTTTGGCTTATTTAGACGCAGATTTTGTAGTAATACATCACTTCCTTCCTTTATGTTGATGTTTTATGAACTTCCATCCTCTTTCTTGGTCAGCTTCCCTCTTCAGCTGAAGAAATACTACAATTCTTGTAGAAAAAAAAAATGTTCTTACTGATAGACCATGACACTTAAGAGTAAAAACAGAAGCTAAAGTTCCACAGGCTGAAGTTTCACAAGGTTTCCATCCTTAAGTTTCACAAAATGGGAGTGTCTTCCAACTTCCAGTTTTTATCTGACACAGAGGGTGATTAACTGTTCCTCCTTTCAAACCTCTTTGAAGGACAGAAGGTGAGATCTTAGGCAAAAGGTCTCACTAGGGTCAATTATAATATGACCCTGTAGTTTTGTGAGTCTTTTATTCTGTCATGAAAGTGAACCCACGAAACCCAAAATAAAATGTTCATGTTGGCAGGACTAAACTGCACTCCAAGAACCAAATGAAAAAGCAGATTTGCCGCTTCAGAGTTTTGCTGCCTTTGGTTTTGTGGAGCCAAATGTGGGACATAAACACTTAGTGCTTGGTCTGTTTTCAGCCACTGGTGTTTCTGTCATGTGGCTCTGGAACCTGCAGACCTGTTCTGCCCAGTGAGGTCCTCTGGTGAGGAGAACTTCCCAAAGACCAGACTGGCTTCCCCAGTTATAGGTGCCAAACCCACAGTGTGACCAGGAGGTGGAGAGAGAGGGGAAGCACAGTGAGATGCGGTGCTTCAGCAGGGCTTCTGGAGGAGATCTGACTCTGTCCTGAAAATTTAAAAAGGAGAAAGTTGGCATGTAAGTGGTGACTTGGCAAAAAGTGTATCTGCAGTTTGTGTGAAACATTTTGCATGAATACATTGATGGGAGCTTGTCTGTAAGACCAATGGGGATTTTGGATCATTTTCAAACTTCTCCTTCTGTGTATGTACACCATCCAGAAGAGCCAATCTCAAGGTACTGTGACAAACAAGCTTTTCTCCTTCATAGAAAAGGCACAGAAACTCAGCAATAATGAATGCAACTTAATTTTTCTGGATGACTAAGAATTGTTTAAAATCCTGACAGAAAGACAACAGGCAGCCAGCTGCCCGAAGGAGTGTCCCTGCCCATGGCAGGGGGGTTGGAACTGGATGTTCTTCAAGAACCTCTCCTACCCAAACCATTATAGAATTCTAGGAAGAAAATATATTATCATTCTTCCTACTCGGGGTCTGAGGTAGACATTGTGATTAAGAGTCGATAAATAGTGGTAATAATATAGAAAAGTCTAAGCCACAGATGCATAATTAGGTGGTAGCAGCACTGTGTGTCACTATTTGCATGTAGCCCACAAGTGGACAAATTACCCATGGCACCTCAAACCTCTGCTGAATGTAGTACAGCAGAAAAAAAAAAAGATTTTGAACCCCTGACTTAAAGAGAAGAGGATTTTTTCCTGTACATGTTCAAGTCCAAGTCTTTCCCTGGGAAGATCAGGCTCCATATTGGTTTTAATGTCAACAGCCTGAGGGCTGTTCCTATTGTTTTCAGTATCTCCTTGCAGTTAATTCATCACTAGCTGATGTTCTTCCCCCTCTTTCTAGAAGGAATATGTGATATTCACAGGTAGAGAGCAAATAAACATCAAGTAGTTCTCAGTAGTGAAATAAAATTAGGTAAATTCAGAAATGAAAGAAATTTGGCTCTTAAAAATAACTAGGAAAAGTAATCTGTCCAGCAAATAAACAGAAATGTAGCCAAAGTGAAACAGAGGAGAACTGTTCCTATTTTATAGAAATAACAATGTCTGTTGATCTGCTTGACTGCAAAGTGTCAATGAGAACTAGTGAAAACTATTTCTGCATACAATGCCTTTGTTCTCAGCAGTTCATGTAACTTTTCCAAGTCCCTTCTAAAATAACAAGTAATACAAAACAGATTCTCTTCCTCCTTAAGAAATCATGGAAAAAAAGAAAAGAAAAAAGAAAAAAGAAAAGAAAAGCAAAGAAGAAAAGAAAAGAAAAGAAAAGAAAAGAAAAGAAAAGAAAAGAAAAGAAAAGAAAAGAAAAGAAAAGAAAAGAAAAGAAAAGAAAAGAAAAGAAAAAAAAAGAAAAGAAAAGAAAAGAAAAAAAGAAAAGAAAAGGGGAGATGTGGCTGGTGATGTTCTTTAAAAGAAGCTGACAACAGAAATCCTTTTCCTTTTTGCCAAAAATTACATATAAAAGGTCAGGATTTTGTTCTGTCCTCGTCCCCAAGTCCCTCAAAATCCAGCAGTACAAGACCCACCAGCTGTCAAAGTGTGTGATTTGTTTGTAGTCCTGTAGCAAAATGAAATGCTCGCCCTTTGTCCCAATAATTTTTTCCCCTCAATGAAAATACCTTTTCTTGATAAGAAATAGTTTCTTTTAAGAGGAAGTTATCAGGAAGATTTTGGCTGAGTCAAACATACATACAACTACCACCTTTAAATACAGCCTATTTACCTTCTGATTTTGATAATTTTCCAATGCTGCTGCATTAAGAAGTTGGAACCTTTATGATTTTTTGTGGTAGGCAACAGCTAGAGATATTCTACCTCCTGTTCTCTTTGCTTTTATAATGTTGTAAGGTGGTGCTGTGCCACTGAAAGTACAAAATACCATCTTGAATTTAACTATATGATTTTTAAAGACCTTTAAACCGGTTAGAATACTTAGGTCTAAAAAAGGATATTTCCTGTACTTTTTCAAGCAGTTTGTTGATTGTGAAGCACAGAACTGTTTTTCTTTTTTTCTGTGTGGTCATGAGATAAGACACTGGACTGTTTCTCTTCCTTAGTTTCTATTTGAGTTTATTGCTGCCTGATCTGTCTGTAATGTCATATTGTGGATGAGCTTAGCAAGGTAACTGCAATATAATTATTGTTATGTAAAGGATCATATCTTTCAGCTACACTAAGATACAAATTGCAGCTATTAATTTTATATGACAAAGCATTACAGGTTTGATACTAATTTAACATTTTGTAGAGAATTTTGTAATAAGAATAATTTGGCTTGCAAGAAGGATTTTAAGGGAGAACTTGCTGACTGTGGCATGTACAACCCGGACATCCTTTCTGTATTGCATTCACTCCAGAAGTGTCTACAAATGATCTTAGTGTAGTTACTTCTCTAGTGATTACACCTGGATAGGTACATCTACACTATATTTCAGAAATGCCTTGGATGAAATTTGCCTTAATTTCCTAGGAGAGCTTATGTGGAGTCATTAAACGTGTATTTTTTTAATATTCATTGCCAAAAGGACCCTTCAAATCCCTTGGTCTGGAAGTCCAACTCTACAACTACCTGAAAAGAGGTTGTAGTGAAGTGGGGGTTGGTCTTTTTCGCCCATGCCTACAGTGAAAGGATGAGAGGAAATGGCCTTAAGTTGTTCCAGAGAAGATTCAGATTAGACAGGGAAAAAAATATTCACCGAAAGAGTGGGCATGCACTGGAATAAGTTGCCCAGGGAGGTGTTGGAATCACCATCCCTGGAAGTGTTCAAGAGGCACGTGGATGTGGCCCTTGAGGACATGGCTTAGGGGTGGTTATGGTGGCACTGGATGATCTTGAAGGTCTCTTCCAACTCTGATGATTCTGTGGTTCATTCATACCAAGGCAGGTTACAAAGGCCTTAACCCCCAGAGCAGAGTGAGTCCATGTTATTTGCTTTTTGTCAATTTTTCTGATGCCCATACTAGTGAGTAGCTTTATGGATGTGAGTGCCAGTGACTGCTGGCACTTCAGGATTCTTCTTTCTGTAGTCTAGGTCTGTCTTAGAGGGGGAGATATTTTTTCCCTATCTGGGACAGCTGTATTTTGCCAGACTTGGTAAGAGAGAACAAGAACTGTAAGTTTGTTGGACTTTCTCCATTCAGCAGCTTTTACCAATCTTGCAAATTCAAAATAAAGCACTGGACAATCACTCAGACACTTAACAAGTTAAGGAGTATTGCCTTACCAGAAGGAAAAGGAGTCTCCTCAGTCTTAGATGGGGCTGGAAAAAACCCCCAAGAATCAAAGTTAATTGTTTGAGCCAAGAACAGAAACAGTGTACTGATAATTGATCTAAGGGTTAGTGTTTTGGGTTTTTTTTCTGAGGAAGAATACATTTGTCAAACAAACTGAAAGTTTAAATATGATCACAGAATTAAATCGGAGTAAAGGACACCATACTGCTCTCAAAAAAAAAAAAAAAAGATAATGGAAATACTTTGATTACGCATTTTCAAAACACTTTTTTGTTTGTTTTGAAAATGGCAAAATATTTCACTTTGAAATTTCCTGAACAAAAATATTTCACTTTACATTTTAAAAATATTTTTTTCATTAGAATGATGTTCATTAAAAGAAAGATATTGAAGTGTTTGTATTACTTCAAAACATTTTTTCCTACTTTAGGCAAAATTAAAGGTATATGGTTGACCATAACAAAAGTCTCCAGCTGATTTATTCAAGTAAGAGACCATATAAAGGTATCATTTGTTTTGATGTGTATCCCCTTTTTTATTAACCTTCTTTTTCAGTCAGTCAGCTGGTGAAACCCAATGCCCCATCATTCTGGTGGCCATGCTTGTGGGTAGATCAAACATATTATCTCAGTTGTTTGCCATTATTCAAGCATTTATTAAGGTCTCACTCATTTTCTTAAAGAAGAAAAATAGTAATTCTTGTTGCATGTGTCCAGCCTTGCCACCAGAGCCAGATCTTTCAACTGCAAGGGAAAAGGAAACCAGCAACTGGCCATCTTTCCTCTAAAAGGGTGGATGGCCTGGACTTTGACAGTACAAATCCATAAATAACCAAATGCTTAAATTTGGGGAGACCTCATTATTCATTAATGTCTGCTGTGAAGGGAGGAGGGAGAGGCAGGTGGCTTGGCCTTAGGAGCCCTGTTGCTTCTGTGGATATGCTGTGCTGAACCTTAACAAAGAGGCTTTTTCTTTTCCTTCTCACATTTTCTTCCAACAAAGGCAAGGAAGAGAATGAAACCCAGTGAAAAATTTGCTTTAAAAGTTAAAGTCACCCCAGTCAATGGCAATATATTGCTAAACTAAAAAAAAAAAGTCTTACCTAATACACTGAGTTTAACTTTAGATTTCTTTGTTTGATGACCTTCATCCTGTTTGTAGATGCAGATATACTCAGCATTGTCCAGTAACTGGACATTGGAGATCTTCAAAGAAAGATTGCCATGCTTCATCTGGTCCAAAAAGAGACTAGTTCTGCCATGGAAATGTTTGTCCTGTCCCTCCAGTGAATCCTGCCCTCTGTGAAAAAAGTGCACTATCTTCTTGTCAATCTGCCAGTAGAGCCTTGACTCAGAAAAGATCAGCTCTCCAGGAGGGGTGGTGCTGCAAGGTAGAACAACAGTTTCTCCAACAAATGCATGGCATGTTGTGTCTGGTTGACCTGGAATGAAAACCAGAGAACTTCATCAGTGTGCAGCAGACACAAGGACAACAGTAATTTGGCTACATCACATCATTATTGCCACTCTCCCTCCCTCTTCTGCTCCCAGCCAGGCAGGAGGTAAGGCTGGAACGTGCCGTGCCAGGACTGAGGGCTGTGTGTGCTCAGTGCCCAGCCAGCTGTGCAGCAGCACAGATGTTGCTATGTGCAAGTTGCCTTCACTTTGGCAGTGTAGCTTCTGCTTGAAGTTGTCTCCTCAGCTGGTGATTTTTCTTCCAGCTTTGGGGGTCATAGTCTTTGAGATCAAGTGCGTGATTTGACCTGAATAGCTCAGTTCACAAGAGGAAAAGGGGATGCGGGGAAGTCAGGATGAGGACATATGATTAAACAAGTTCTAGTTTTGTATGAAGTCTGGCTGAAGTAAAAGGAGAAGTGTGAAAAGAGCGCCAGACCAGCAGGTGAAAACTTCTGGATGAGTTTGGTGTCCCCCAACTCCCACTGCTTGCCTTTCAGATCGTGACTCCTGACTTGTAAAGACTGTGCTAGAGGTCTCCATCTCCTCTCCCCTGTGACATCTTGCAGGGGTCTGACAGAACAGGGCTTTTTTTCTGCAGATCTGGCTTGTTGTACTCTTGCTAATACCCATCCTGTGGTCTCTCATACTCTGGTATGGACTCCAGCAGCCCAGAAAGAAGGGTCTGTTATTATGGAAGAAGGTTTCCATCTATTTATAAAGCATAGACAACTGGGTATTTCAACACAGAACGTGGGCTTAAATTACCACTTTGGCCAAATCTGTTTCATCAAATGATTTTATAAATTAGAATGTAGATGAATTCATTTAGATGGAGAAGTTTTTCCCAGCAGGGAGCAGAACAAAAGCAGTGTGAGCGTGACTGTGCCAAGAAGAAAAACTTAAATTCACTGTGAAACAACTCAATCTGTTTTCATGGCCAAGGTTCTGTGAAGCATAAGGGGTAATTGGATTCAATACGCAATAATAAGAAATAAATGTTATATAAGAAATAATAAGAAATAAATATTCTTGGTCACAGTGTGATCATTCCTGTGTTACAGGCTTGGATCAGCTCTCTGCATGTATTAGGCTAAAGACCAAAGAGAGTCCCGGTTTCCCCTTGAAGTCACTGACAGCCAGGGCTCAGCTGGTCACATGCTCTAACCTTTGTTTCCGTATAAATCAGTGTCTGCTTTGAGGCTTCTTTGGTGTCTCAGTGTCCATCCAGACAGACACAAAAGCAGAAGGAAAAGGGTACTACAGGAAGCGGAATCTCAGAGCCAAGTAAGTGTCTTCCAATGTAACCATCACCAAAATCTGCTTCCCCCAGGTTTTCAGATTTTTCAGCTGAAAATCTGCCTTTGCCCAACAATGTGACCTTTTAGCTGCAAAACCCACATATCCCCAGTGCTATTTCTGATTGGCTGTGGAAGGAGAATCCCCCTTTCATGTGGAGAGCTCAACCAGTTGGCTACACTTTGGCCACAATAACCCCCACACAGCTCTGGAAAATGGCCCAAGTGGAAAGGAGCTGGGGGTGCTGCTCAGCAGTGGCTGAACATGAGCTGGTGTGTGCCCAGGTGGCCAAGAAGGCCAGTGGCATCCTGGACTGGATCAGGAATAGTGTGGCCAGCAGGACCAGGGCAATGATTGTCCATTGGTACTCGGTATTGGTGAGGCCACACCTCAAATCCTGTGTCCAGTTCTGGGCTCCTCAATTTGGGAGGGACACTGAGGTGCTGGGACAGGTCCAGAGAAGGGCAATGGAACTGGGGAAGGGTGTGGAGCACAAGTCTGGTGAGAAGCAGCTGAGGGAGCTGGGGATGTTCAGCCTGGAGAAAAGGAGTTTCAGGATGGACCTCATTGCTCTCTATAACTCCTTGACAGGAGGGTGTAGCCAGGTGGGGGTCAGGCTCTTCTCCCAGGCAACAGGAGACAGGACGAGAGGAAACGGCTTCAGGCTGTGCCAGGGGAGGTTTATGTTGGACATTACAAAGAAATGCTCCACAGAAAGAGTGATTAGATATTGGAACGGGCTGCCCAGGGAGGTGGTGGAGTCACCATCCCTGGAGGTGTTTAAGGAAAGACTGGACATGGTACTCAGTGTTGTGATCTGGTTGACATGATGGTGTTTGATCATAGGTTGGACCCGATGACCTCAGAGGTCCTTTCCAACATAACTGATTCTGTAATTCTGTGATTTTTATAATGTGTCAGATGCTGACCAGGTATTGCTTCTCAGAGGGGAACCTGAATTTCAACAAAGGGTCTTATTTATAATAAAGCTCAGCCTCCACTCTTACTGCCACAGCACACATGACCCTACAGTCCCCAAGGAGAATGCCTTTGTCCTGCAATTAGTGACATGGTCATTTGCTGCACCCAACACAGCTGGAGGGGCCACTGCCAGCTGAGGAGGGCAGGGAGCAGCCTGAGCCCCATCCCTGAGGTGTCTGGGCCTGGGGAGCTCAGTAAGGCTGTGCTCAGCAGTCACCCCGAGGCAAGGCCATGTCTCAAAGCAGATTGAGGTCATGGCCAACCATGGTTAGATAACCACAGTGGGAGATGAGTGTGCCTGTGGCTGCTGCAGGTGTTTCATAAGCCATGGAAGAATTCAGCCTCCAGAAGAACTTTCTGGTGGGGAAAAGTGCTGTCCGTGGGATGCCATTAGGAGACAGAGCACCAGCAACATGAGTTGTTGCATGTGGATGAAGAGAAGATACTCCTTACATCAGCAGAACTTACAGCTCTATTCAGAAAAATGGACACTGAGCATTTTCTTAATGAGCAAAAAAGGGAGAAAGAGCGTGGGCCCTATCTCTTGACTGTGGGCACCTCTGAATTTAACAATGGTTTTGGAAGTGCATCTGTTTGCTTTTTGTTTGTTTTCTGGAGATGGAGGATAGCAATACCCAGCAGATCTGAGCCTTCTTTTCCTCCATGATACAGCTTATAACACTTGTGATGACTCTATAAACACCCACCAGGTTCAGCCTATCCTGCCCTATGCTGCTTTCAGCTGGTAAAAGCAGAGCAACAAGAGGCAAAAAAGGAGGCACTGCTGACGTTTGTTTCAAGAGCAGGTGACTGAAATCTGCTGTAATGAGTTACTTAATAAGCCTCCAGCTGCAAAAGGTATTTTGCAGATGGGGAGAAGAGACTTCTGGGTGCAAATCAAATAAGTGGCCTTATAGTAGCTCGTCTTGAGAAGAAGAGTAAAGTGATTCTGAAGACTGGTGATGTGTTAATCTTCACACTGAGCTATTAATGTACCAGGATTATGTGCAAGTAGGGAGCCTCCTGGCCAGAAGTCTGAAGCAATCATGCAGTGAAGGTGTTGGCAGCTGGATGAGCAGTGAATGAAACAGGATGAATAATGCTCATCTCACCTACTGGGTAAGCTTGGCACATAGGAAGTGTAGTTTTCAGCTTGGGAACAAATGAATGTTGGCACACAACTGTCACATGTAAAGTTGAATTCCAAGTGAGATGAGTGTGGGGTTTTTTTGTTTGTTGTGTTTTTGTTGTTGGGGTTTTTGTTTGTTGTTGTTGTTGTTTTGTTTTAAATATGCCCAAATTTTTTAGGTTATCAATGTCAAGCTGAGTGTGCCTATTTAACCAACCTGTGAGATTCCTGTAATGAGAAAATGCTGCTGCTTCAGCATCCAAAGTGTGGTGCAGGGAAGCTCACAAAGGCTGAGTTGTTTTGTTTCTCTCTTTTCCCCACTTAAGGTGACCTAGGATAATCATCAGTTATTTGTTACTTGTGGCAGAGGAATCTGGGATGCCAGTAGATGTTCCAGAGTTTATGTCTTGTGGAAAAGAGCCTGGAAGTGGAAAGTGTCTATTGGTAGAATTCATATCATCAGAGTGAACATGAGAGTTTAATGATGAAAGTACTGGGTTAAGCAGAAAAATGTTCCAATGTTAGAAACAAGGGAACAGGAAGTTTCTTGTGGTTTTAAGTCCTTATGAGCTCAAATCAAAATGTGTTACCATGACATAGTAGTGTGGTGCAATTCCTTACAGGCTTAAATCTTGCCTACATGAAATAGCATTTTGAGGAGTGTAGAGGGCTGTGTGCAATCACAGTTCCTTGCTCAGAAACACTGAACTCGAATCCCTTGTTTTGGAGTGTGGGTGGGGGAGGGCCATGGCAGGGAAAGAGTGAAAGGGCATTCCCTTGTGGGGCTCTGAGTGTTTGCAGGTGGACTTGGCTACCAAAAGAGCTCCTCACGAGTGGCAATAGACTTCTTGCACTTCCCTGAGGAGACTCATGAGAGGTTTCTCTAAAAAAAAGTCGGTTGTGCTTCCCGAAGAGAGGAGGGGACTAGTTCGAGGTGAAGTGTAACCTCGTCAACCACTGCAGCATCTGATAAATGTGAGGCACTTCTGAGCAAACTGGAGTCTTGACCACACACAGAGCTCATACAACTGCTGAATTTAAACCTCAGGTAAGGAAATTGCAGGGAGTTACCCCTGCACCTTGTATAAAACACTCTTATCAGCACATACTCCTGTATCTCTTTCTTAGGGAAGATTATATCTATTCCATATAATGTCAGAAACCCAACTTTGCTAGAACTTGGCAGAGCATGTGCAAAGATTCAGGAAGCATTTGTTGCTGGGCTCCAATCCTTTTGCTCACCTGGTTAGATCTGTAGGGAGTTCAGTATATTAATGAGTTTAAATACAATACCAGATCCAAGGTAGCTGAGGGTTGTAAGGGATGAGATTCCAAGCCATTCTTAATATTATGGAAATGGCAGAGTACTTTCAAGGATGTGGCAGGATAAACTTTGTAGGTTAAGGGCTTGTGGGTCTGAAACACCTTAACTTGGAAACCACTTCTTTTGGCTACAGAGGTTTATCTGAAGGTTAGGACTTGCACTTGCAAACCTTGGGCTGTGATGAAATATACGCAAAACAATGCATACATTTTTGTTTTGCTCCAAGATTCTGTTGGCAGTTTGTGTATTCAAATACAAATACTTCTGCAAATTCCTAGGTGTGTATAGTAACTTATTTACCTCTGGGTAGAGACACAAGCAGTAAGCAGGCAACCATCCAGAGAGCAGTCTCCCTAATGAAAGAGAAAGAAGTCAAATGTTTTGTTAGAATGCTAGTGCAAAGATCAAAGACCTTTACTCTGGTGTAATTTATCCCATCTTTCCCAGCTCCTTCATCTGTGAAGATAATTTGGATAGGAAGGAAGCTGGATGGGTTAGAAACTTTGCATTATTTTGTCATCTGGTCTTGAGTGTGGGTTTTATCTCCTGTCTGTAGAACTGAGTTTCCTCAGAGATTGTAATAAACGGGGCTTCAGTTGGAAACACCAGACCACTGCTTGCATTATCATGTGGACAAAGTTAATTGCAGATAGTCATGGTTTGCTCTTGAGATTTTCTGTTAGTAATTAAATGAAATTCCTTCTCCTCCCAATTTGCAGCACGAAATAAAACAAAACGTAACTTACCATTTCATTTTTGTGCCTTCCTGGCCCTTGGGAATCCGTCTCAGTGCGGAACTTCACCAGACACTTCAGCTGCTACTTGTGTGTCTGCAAAAGAGTGAAAGGTTCTTGATTTTTGTTATGACAACATGAAAAAAAGAGAACAGTTAATTTAGTAGTACTTCACTTGCTGTGGTTCACTCTGTGTGTATAAAGCATGGGGTATTTATTATGTACACTCTGTGTATATATTGTGTATACGTTATACACGTCCTGTGTATATACAATGTCTCTGTATTCTGAATACACTATTGCAAAACATAAAGGGTATTTTCTTGTGCAGGATGGATGTGAGTCACAAGCAATGCAGTGACTAGTTTTGAACATTCAGCCCAGTGAAGGGATTTTTGTTCTAGAGCCACCTGAGATCAAAGAATGTGGTGAAACCTGATAGGTGTTGTATTTATCAGGAGGTGTAGACACCGCCCCATGAACTACCAAATACCACTGAAGCTGCATATCTACCAGCAAAATAATAAGGTTATAAGGAAAACCATGCTTAAAAGTGCTACTTCTTTGAGGAGGGTTTAAATCAGGTACTTCTTTGGAGGGGAGAAATAATCCAAACAGGAGTAGGGGTGGAGGCAGGGGGAAGAATGTGTGTTTGGGGATTTTTCTTGCCATCCTCATAGCATCTCATATCTTAAGGAGTACAAATATGAGTGTTCCTCCCTGTGTGCTCTAGAGAAAGCAGTGGTAGAAGCAGTGGTTTAGGCAAGGCCCTCTTCCCACTGAGGAAGCTCTGAATGGGGAAGGGGCTAGTGCAGTTCTCCTGCCTGCTGCTCCTGGGGTAAGCAAAACCCAAGACAAGGATTTCTGTGCTCCTCTCTCACTGTTGCCATGTCCTGGTCATTTAGCAGTCCCCTTAAGGTACTCAGTGCAAGCCATCTGCCATCTTTGGCTTCTTTGGCATTAAAACCAGTGTGTCCTGTGTGTTTTTGATGAACTCCTGTGATGGCCTCCCTCCTCCTTGGAGGAGGCCATTGTTTCAAGCAAGGGTATAAATTTATGGGAAGTGAGCTTATTCCATATGTGTTTCCTTCCTGCCTACCTCTTCTAAATGACCTTCAGGCACTGATGACCACTTTTATCATAGAATCATTTAGGTTAGGAAAAGACTTCTAAGATCAAGTCCAACCTTTCACCAACTACCACCTTGTCAACAGCCCTTTCTGTGAAGAAATTCCTCCTGAAGTCTGAACTCCTGAAAGTGATATCATTCTTCTCAAGGGTCAGTCATTTTCCAACAGTTTGGCTTCTGACTCAAGGAAAACATGAAGGTGGTTGTTCCAGCACAGCTGGTTTATGTCACTGGTGCTGGCTGATTTACTCCCACAGAACCCCTGTGGGGTTTTTGGTTCTCCCAAATGCTTGTTCAAATGTTTTGGATTGGCGAGCAAGTGGGATCAGAGTTGAAATACCAAATTATACCTTAATTTCATGTGACTGTTGAGCTCTCTTGCCATCCACGTGCTTTTGTTACTTCCCTAGTGAATTTTAAGCTTGTGCATAAAGAAAAAGTGAGGCAGGTCTTGTTTTAGGAAGCAGTGTCTAACCACAGGAGTGCTTCCGATGGGTCTAGTTGGAGCCCCTGACCCTTAATTTAAGTGCTGTTTAGTTGAAATAACATTTCTTTCTGTTTTAAGCTGACTCTGCTTGGAACAAAAGTGTTTATACTGAGCCTCTAGAAGGGTTGTCCTTGGTATGCTAAAGGGGAGATCAGTTCAGCTGGTGTAAGAGGTTTCATGCAACAAGGGCATCAGAATTTGAAACAGTTTTATTTAGTATTTCATTTTTTTTCTTCAAGTGCTTGTTTAAATGAAATGGGAGTTTAGGAAACGAACGTTTTTTGTAGGGTTTTTTTTTAAATTTAAAAGTTAACCCATTTTTTGTTCATTATAATCAGACGAAGGAATTAAGACTTTTTTTTTTTTCCAGAGGTCAAAATAATTGAGTAAGGCTCTACAATGAATAATTGTTTCCTGAAGAGTTCAATTGGTATTTAATAACTTCTTAACACAGCAACCTACTTGAAATAGCCTAAGGCATTAATGTAATTAAAGCATATGATTAAACTGTAAAGAATATTATTCCATTGTAAAACTATGATCTTCTCAGGAATCTGTCATGCAACTTTAGCATAATATGTGCAGGGACATTTATCAAACATTTTAGCTCACCTTGCATTAAATTAACCACGTAGGCAAGTGATCAAATGTTCCCAGTGCCTGCAGAATAGCAGGGTTTTGTGTCCCAAAGCAAACTGATTCAAGTTGTGTCTTTCCAATGCAGGAGAGATTGGGGTGAGAAGGGGTCTAAGTGCTGTTATTGAAGTCTTTATAAATTCACTGGAAAGAATGATCAGTTAGGGATATAGATCAGAAATTACTTGGGAACTGAAAATCTAGGGAAGGATTGAGAGAAGCTTTTATGGTATGATGGGCTGAAGCAGAATGCTGGCCAAGGACAGAGATGCTGAGCTGGAATCCTTTTGACACAGGGGAGGCACCTCTGTGTGGTGACCACAGTGTGACTTAAAAGTTGCTGTGGACTAAGTGGGCACAACAATTTGTGTGTTCTGTTGATTTTCTTTCCAGCTCTTCCACTTAATTTGCCAACATCCAGCACTGGCTGGGTAATGCAGCTGGGCACTGAATGAGTGGTGGTACAAGTTAGAGCAGATACCACCTGGAGAAGGTAGCAGTAATTCTAGCCAAAATCACCTAGCAGAAGAATGAGGGCTGCTGAAAGACGGGAACTTCTTGTTATGCACCTGGCAAAGCTTGGTAGCTTAGTCACTGGTAGAGTCTCCAAGTATGTGGCTTTTTTTTTTTTTCCCCCACTCCCTCCCTTTTATGCCTTTGGCTTTTGAAAAAGATTCATGCAAGCTGACTGTTGTTACTGATGCTTGTAGGGGGATGTGAGAGGCACCTTTTTCTCCATGACTTTGTGAAATCCCGAGTGCACCCTGAGCAGAGCAATGTCACTCTGCTATTCTTTACCCACAGCAAGGCAACTTTCTGTCATTTCTTTTAATGCTCTCCACTTGTGTAACCACACAGGCCTTTTACCTTTAGGTGAAGGCTATTAGCTAATAGAAAGCTAATGAGTGAGTTTGCAAGGGGAAATTACAGTCTGGTTTCTTAGAGAAAGTTTTATGATGTAACAATCTGTACCGAAACTGGGTGATTACTTCTGGTCTTATCTGAAAGCATCCTGTAAACAACATGAGGATCATTTACAGACCTGTCCTATAATTAGCTGAAGGACAGATATTTAACAGATCTTGGAGGGGGATACATGCTACTATGTAGTAAAAAAATGACTGTGGCTTTCTCTTTTAGGGTTCTAGGGTTTGAAATGATCCTAATTGGAAAGCAATCTTCTGGAATTTGTGGGCAGTGACAGGGAGTGTTTCTGTAGCTGACTCCTCCTGTGTGATCCACCCTTGTGGCCCAAGGCAGTGGGAGGAAGTGCCCTCTGCTTCCTTGGGGGACTGCCTGGAGCTTCTGGCCGCAAAATGTGTTGTGGTGACAGCTGAGTCTTGAACTGAGATCCTTATCTTCAGGTGCATTGGTGTGGGTAGCTGGTCTGGCTTTCATGTTTGTCTGTTTTAGCAAAGTTTATAGCTGTTGTAATTCCCTTTTCTTGCCCTCAGGTGCCGTGCTCTGCAGTTCTCTGTACTCTGTCCATGCCCCCTCTCTTCCCTGCCTGTGCTCCAGCCACACCACCCCTGCTGTGGGGGTGGTGGGTGGAGGTGCTGTCTTTGGGCTTGTTGTGTTTCCCCATGCTGCTGGAATTTCCCGTTGCCTATTTCAGGCTTATCATGGGCCACAGTCAGACTGTGGGGGCTGAAAAATTATCAAATTCATATCTGATCTGAGCTTTTCCTTCTCAGGGATAACAACTGAACCAGTGACTGTGTGTTACTTGCTCCCAGTGGAAAGCTGTCGAATCATGGGCCTTTTAAGATTGGAAAAAACCTTTAAGATCCTCAAGTCCTGCTCAGCCCAGCACTGCCATCATATTCACCCCTAAACGATGTCCTCAAGTGCCATGTCTACATGATTTTTGAACACTTAGAGACAGTGACTCCACCACATCCCTGGAAAGCCTGTTCCAGTGCTTTATAACCCCTTCTGTGAATTTTTCCCCCCTTATATCTAATCTAAACATCCCCTGGCACAACTTGAGACCATTTCATCTTGTCCTGTCACTGGTTACCTGGGAGGACAACCCCCACCTTTCTACAATCTCCTTTCAGGTAATTGTAGAGAGCAATGAGGTTTCTTTGAGCTTTCTTTTCTCCAGGCTAAGGCTCCTCAGCTGCTCCTCATCAGACCTGTGCTCCAGCCCCTCCATCACTCCCTCATCCTTTGCCTTCCCCACTGTAGCACATACAGGTACTGCACACCCTACCACAGCCTTTAATAAATAGTTTTGCTAAGGAGGAATTTATCCTGGTGTATGGAAATAAAACATGTGTGGGGAAACAGAAATTATGGTTTATAATGGATCAGCTTAAAGGATTCAAATATGAACATCTTCCCCGAGGTCTGAAGGAAAACACCAGAACTCCAGAGGTGCCTGGTTGAAAGGGGACTGTGTGACCGAACATGCTTGAAAACTGGAAGGTTTGGGAAGCTAGACTGTGCTCTTGATGTCAGAACAACCTCTCTAAGTAGTTCTGAGACTCAGCTAAAGTAGTCTGTGGCTTTGCAAAATGGGAAGGGTTTTGTGGCTCAGAGGGGGCTGATGCTAAATGTGGCACGTTTCATTTCAAGTTTCAGAGGGAAGGAAACATGCTTTTGGTATGCAAGTGAGCAGAATTCAACACGGGGCAAAGGATGCCACAAATTTTGGGGTCCTTGGTGGTTTCATGTTAAGTCTGCTCTGCTTGAATTCTCAGACAGTCAAGATCCACAGCATTCATATTTCAAGATGTCATTTCTGAGAAATTTTGTGTTTATCTGCTTTGAGTCCCTTGGGCCAATGTCAGTCCAAGGCCTGGGAGGATGTCTTTGCACAGGTCTCAGAGGGACACTCCCTGCTGCCTGTGGGGTCGGTGTTAGGCAGTTTATGTGGTATCTGTCTGTAATTTTCAGTAGTGGTCTCCCTTAAAACAGACTTTACTCTCTGTGGAAGGTAACTTCTGTGCTAAATTTAGCAGTGAGCTTTCAAGGCAGGGCAGTGCCTTTCATTTGCTTTCTTCCTGTTGGGAAAACTCTTGGTATTGGGAGGAATTTCGTACCTCTAAATCCCCAGCAGGTGTTCCCAGCCCCACCTACCCCTGCCTTGCATATCCTAAGTCCTCCTGGGTTTGGGTGCTGCAGATCTGGCACTGGGTGACAGCTCAGGAAGCACAGCCTTGGCATCATATGGTATATCACACCCTTTACCTGGTCTTGTGCTTGTGGGTGAGGCTTATTCCCTGTGACCAGTGGTGTGCAGTGGTCTCATGCCCTTTTATGAAACTTCTGGAATGAAACCAAAAAGTCATTGTTCCTTTTTGTGTAGTCTTTCTGACAGCTCCCCCAAAAGTTCTTCTTTTTCTCAATTCCTTTTTGCTTCTCTGAGAGTTTCCACTGCTTTTTCGATACCAGTTCCAAAAGATTTTGCTTTTGGTGAATAAATTATTTTTCTCAAGAATAAGATCTGTTCTTTCAAGGGATTGCAGCTACATGAAAAGGCATAGTTGTGTGAGGTTTTGCCTTTTAGAAAACTGTAGCCTTAAGGAAGTACCTCCCTCCCAAGTGACAAGGCAGGCAGAGACAAGGGTTCCTTCAGCTAAATCCATGTTGTGTGTTTTTTCTGATTTTTGGAGGCAGTTCCTGTCTGAATATCTGCTCCTAGAACTCTCTGGATGATGGTTTGTTTTACTGTTTAACCTCTGACTTTAGAGATATTGTAGAGTAACATGTTCTCATGGAAATTAGGACTTTATTTTTTTCATTCTTCACTGTGGTGTGGTTTTTGTTTTTTTTTTTCCTTCTGGCATCTGTTCCAACTAACTCTTAAATCAATCATATTACCTGATTTTGGAATGCACAACAACCAAACAATTTAACTGATGCTTAGATTCAATCACGAGAGGAGCCCTGGAGGCATTACAAAGGTAACTGATGACAGTAAAAATGTTTGAATTAATACAACACTGACCAATTCTAGTAGCTCTAAAGTGAATGATCTGAAGCTAGAAGTAAAAATGAGACCTGTTTTTGAGGGGAGAGATGATCCATTTTGGGGTATTTGTACCACTTTGGAGTAGAGAGCTCAATTTTTGCCAAAATGTGTGCCTACTTATTGCCATAATCTTCAAAAACCTTACTTGTCCTTCTTTTGCTGCCTTTGTGTGTGAGGTTCTCACAAGACATAAACTGAGGAGAAATTTCTGTGGACTGTATTGAGGTAGGAGAGAAGATGGGTGAAATAAAGTTACTTTCTGCCCTTTCTGTGGCTCTCTCAGGTGCTTACACATTATTTTTTAATTTAGCCAGTATGTGAAGTGGTATGAATCCCTGAATGTAGCTTTTCCTAAACCAGATACAGGCACGAAGAGCCAAAATGGATTGAAATACATGGGAAATTCTTGCCTGGTTGGCAGGTGTTTCTCCATACTCTCCTATGTCTGTCCTGTGGCCTTTCCCTCCCACTGTAGTTATTAATTGGCTTAAAGAGTTTAGTGCCATCTGGATTAGAGTCACTACATGAAATAATTATTTCTCAATGAAGATGGGGATGACAGCCTAATCCTGTTAGTCTGTTACTTGTAGAAACCTCCCTACACCAAAATGTCTTCACTTAGTTTAAATCTCTGCAAACAGTTTGCAGCTCCATCATTCAACGGGCTAAACTCCTCACCTTACACTGCACTGAACATCTCATGTTTGTTGGAGTTCTTTCTTTGCTACTAAACTCTCACAAAGGGACAAGGACTTCCTGGCACGTGCACAGCTGGACATGTACAAGGCTGGTTCAGGCTTCTTGAAAAAACAGGGTAAAGAGTGTATTTCTGGTAGAATTCATGGACAAGACAGAGCAGGGTTAGTGGCTGCCAGAGAGGTGACACAGGTTGCTCCCTCTTGGTACAGAGGGGTGACCATTGAGGGAGCAGAGCTGTCTCTTCCTTGCCATCTCCAGCCAGACACCAGCCCTCTGGTTCAGCCAGGCTCTGTGACTTAAGTGAGGGTATGATTTGCCTGCATCTGGGCCTGCTGTCCTGCAAATGCTGCAGTAGATGTGTTGCCTGACCTCAGCTCTCTGCCTAGTGCCTAAGGTCTCTCGGAAGCCTTGGTTTCTTCCACTGCTTACAGCTGGTAAGCATCTAAAAGCTCATAAATGTGATTTCCTTTATCATTGTTCTTTATCTCATCCATACAGCCTCTTGACAGAGTGCAGCTGAAGTGCCATGAAACTTTGGGTGGCTATAACTCTACAATAATTGAGTTACTGAGCACTAAGTAAGAACCCAAGGCCAGGATGGATAGGACTCTTAGTGACCTGGTCTAGTGGAAGGTGTCCCTGCCCATGGCAGAGGGGTTTGGAATTAGATGGTCTTTAAGGTCCCTTTAACCTCCGACCATCCTGTGAAGAGTATTGAGCTATTTAGATTGTAAAGCTTCAACTCATTATCTATTTTACAAGTGTGTTTTTTCTCTTCAGTCTGCAGTTATCTTTCACAGTGAGCTGGGATTATAAAACCCCCTTGGTAAATGTTATCGGTCCAAAGAAGGAAAGAGGAAAACTCCCTCCCCTGGAATTTTTGCATTTGTGTGGTGGATATAGCCTGATCACAAGGGAGACAAAGGGAAATTCTAGGGGAATTTCCTAGGAAGCAGAAGGGAAACTATTTCAGGCTCAAGAGACTGCTTTGAGCTGACAGAATAGTCAATAAAATGCCTTTATTACTTTTGTTTCATGCCTTGTCTAGGAGGAAGTGTAATACGCTAGTGCCAGAGAATTTCTATTCTCCAAAATTTCTTTCCAGCCCAATACTGTGAGCGCAGGGAAAATCCTGACTTGAAGATGTTGATTTTTGCCAGCAATGGGCTCAAGGACTACCAGTTTCCTTTCTGGATCAGGACTCCACTCTCCTATTTGCAAACTGAAAACAACTTAATGTGGAACCTTTGAGACAAGATGCTTTTGTTAGTGATGCATGTGCACAATTCCACCAAGACTCAACAGCCAGTTTATTTTTAACTCTGTCAGACCTGTTACTACAATACAGCTCATCCCCAGCCTGTAATGGTACAGTCAGTTGGATTTAGATTTCCCAGCAGGAGTGGGAAAAGGAAGTTGGACCCAGTTCAGAAAACGTTTATTATGGTCCTCTAGGAAGGAGTTAAGGATTGATGATCCTCAGAGGTAAATGAGGTTAATTAGTAGCCTGTACTGTTTTAGCTGCTGCATTGGACAGGAGAACACTGGGAAAGGAGGGTCTGAAAATGGAAGCTCAGGGTGAGAGGGGGGGAAAAACTGAGATCACCCAGGGCTGGTGTAACTTGTTCAGACTCTTCCCTGGGGAATGATGTTCCCTTGTGACTGAACTGACAGTGTCCCACACTGGGCACCTCACTGAGGGTTTGTGCACCTGCAAGATAAACTCTGATGATGGCTCCTTTGAGCAAGAAAAACCACATGAGTCACATCCTGGGCTCTTCTACTCAGCTACAAAATGTTTGAACACGTTTATAAGCAACTGTTTGTCATAAAGACTTTACAGACCTGGAACAAATCCTGGGGCCAATCAATGCTATAAATTAGTTTACTGATGTCAGAGCTACTGAACCAAAAGGAGCTGGTGTCTGCCTGAGCTGGTCTCTCTAGGAGCATTGCTCTGTTAAAGCAAAAGTGAAGGTGTCTGGGTTTGATTTGTGGTTTGTTTTCTTTTAATTATTGTAAACAGACATGTAACTGTAGTTTGTGAGAACTTTTTGTGCAGGAGGAACTGTTCTGAGTAATTCATAGCATGTACCCAATGTCTTTGGCTCTAACAAAATATCTCTGATATTCCTGCAGGTACTGGTGGCACCTTTTGCTGTGGAAAAGAATAATAGATAAACACAGTGAATTAAATAACTTAGAGAAAGAAAAACTATTTCCTTCTCCAGGAGCCCATCTTGGCCATAGTTAGCCAGGGAGAAGTACAAAGTACTCATGAAATACTTTGTACTAGTAAAAAGATGAAGTCCTAGTAGTTCAAAGACTCTTGAACCAGTGACAAAAATAAGACTGAGACTTGCCAAATATTGCAGACTTAAATTCCTCCCAAAGGAGTTGCCTTCCTAATCATTGCTTTTTGAAAATATTTATGACTCTGAAGCCTTACAGTGTCATTTCAAAATAACTGCTCTGATATCAGAGCAGAAAGTTTCTAGTTGTGCACGGCTGTGTTGCAACTGTGGGAAGTCCAGCTAAATTCTGTTCAGTGAAGATGGCCAGAAGTAACATCCTAAAGAGGAGCCCCTAAAAGTGCCTGTAAGCACATCGTGCTTGTTTTGCTAAGCTGTAAATAATTGTTCCAAGCAGAGAACAGTCATACATGAAGTTAATGGGATGTACATACTATATAAAGCAGAGTTGTGTTGAGGTGCCCAAGTTATTTTGCCCAAGAAGGCTGTAGACTATTGGCTTGATAGCTGAGGCGGATATATTTATTGTCGGAAGGAAAGACCCTGAATAGGCAATTTGTGTAAGCATGAAAGAGTTGGTATCGTAAGCACTTCCTGCAGGCCCTCTACTCTGGAATGTTTCTCAACCTTCTTTAAGCTTTCAGGTCTTGTTAATGCTTGCTTCAGATTTAGTTCAGCCAAATCACTTCCTATCTGAAGCACCCATCTCTCAAGTACTGGATGCCTGATCAGATCTTGTCTCATTCTTGTCCCACCAGCAAAAGGGCAATTTCTGTTAGTGCAATAGCATTGCATTTTTCATCCTGTCTATAATCATGACCACACAGGGAGGTGCTGGCTGCTTTTCAAAGTAAAAAGCTTGGAATTTGGATGCACAGCAAGCAACTCCTTTCTTTTGAAACACTCTAAAAGACCGTTTGTCTTTGCTTCCTACAGATGTGTTTCTGTTCAGAACCATGGCACAAGGAAGAGGTGGCATCCTCCCTTCTGCCCTTTTCCCCCAACAGTACCCTCTTCTTCCTGTGGCTGTGTGTGTGTACACAGTTAATTTTCACATACTGCCTGCTCTCTCCTTCAGGTGTACGTGGGGAACTTGCCTTGAATTTGTTCTTCCAAAGGGAAATAGTTCAGTGAAAATGGAGCTCTGGTATTGAATTGTCTCATCTCCTCAAAGGGAGGTTACTTCAGTTGTAGCCATGTACCCTTTCACCAGTGACTTTGTTTAATACCAGAGAGCACTATACTCGTCACTTGAAAGTAGGACACAGCTGAAAGTAGGCTGGAGATCTAATGTCTGAAAACAACCAGATGTTGTCAAGCTCATAAATGCTGCCAGATGTCTTGTGTTGCAAGAGCATCTGGTTGTCACTTGATAGTGGACAATAAGGTCATCCCAGGGGCTTTGGTGGAGGCCACTTTGGATATGGCCCTGGGAAGAAACAAAGTACCTTAGCAATGAGTCACTGGTTCAGCTTTGTGCAGCTTTACTACAAAAGGAACTTGCTGGCTGTGTAGGCAGTTTGCATCTACACCAGGGTAGCTGCTGGCACCTCTTTTCTGTAGTTTAGAGAGCACCAAATTTAACCTTTCTTAGTGTCAGAGATGCCAAACAGAACTTACATATGGCTATGTTGTTTTAAGCATGTTGGTAAGTAATAACTTGAAAAGAAAGAGGAGAGCCTTGTGCAAAACCACAAGCTTTCATGCTATGAAAGATCAGCCTGACCCCTGTGGTTCTACACTTTCAAGATAGGAAACCCCCTGTGAAAGTTTAGGTGAACTTAGTTTTACAGTTTGTTTTCAACTAGCCTTGAAGTGGAGGTTGAGGGTGTGAAATGCACAGCCAAAATAAGGCTTGCAAATTCAGCAGAGCATTGCACTGGCCCACAGCTGAGTCTCTAGATCTTTCCCCAGGTGACTGTGCCCTTTCCAAAACAGCAACACTTAATTTCACCAGTGTTCTTGAAGTCTTGGCAGTGCTGTAGCTAAAGCACCCGCTGTGTGACACCTCTCTGCTCCCAACACACATGCTTATCTCCCTGCAATGCCTGCTCTTTCCACTGACTACCACCCTGTGAAATACCCTCTGATGTTGTCTCACACCAGGGATTTTTTTCCTTGGATGATCCAGGCCCAGTAGCTGCTTCTGCAAGGGTGGAACAGGTTGCAGCTCCACTGTTGTGATCTAGGAGCTGATTTGGTCTCTACAGGGCCTTAGACACAAAGCTTTGCTTGCATAGTAGCAAGTGTCTGTGGCGTATCTGTTTTGGCAGCCTTCAATCTCTTGCCTAGAGTTGTACACAAGTCACGAGCTTTTGCATCACCCAGACAGTAATTGTTCTTTGGAAATCCAGGAAAAAGAGGGTTGGAGCATTAGAGTGAGTAGGTCTGTGCCACTGAGTGTTTTACAGGAGCAAATTGCTACTTTGGGTGCATGATGTGCCTTGGGGTATAAAGGGCACAAAGATGTCCTGATTGTTCCAGCCATATAAAAAAATCAAGGTGCATGTGAGTGGAAGTCTCTAATGACATTATAACTTTGAATTTTTGTATGTCTTCTCTAGGACTGTCAGGGAATGAAGATAATTTGTAAAGCCATCCATAACTGCGCAGATGGTTATGCCTGTGTAGTTTCAGGGCCAGGTTTCTCAAATGTTTCTCTGTTCACAGATCCAGGAATTGTGACACAAATGCTGAGTGTTCTACTTGTGGTAATCCTTAAACTATTTGCACTCAAACTCTTCTGCTAGTCTCTGCTTCAGTGATCTCTTAAGGTGTGTGTGTACTCAAATCAGAGGCCAGATCTTACCTTTCTGTCATATCCTACACATTGAGAACTGTAAACATCAGTGAACAGCACTCTTTTCTGTGAGAGCAAGGCATGTAAAATATTAGCTGAAGGAACCGTGTTTCTGTATATGTGAGAGATCTTTGGTTGTCTTTGGGTTTCTCTAAGAATGCCTGCTACACTTTTTAAACCTTCCTTTATTCAGTTCTTGCAGAAAATATGTTCAGAATCATGGGCTAAGTACTTTATTCATGTGTGGGTATAGAGGCAAGACCGTATTTGGCTAGATTCTCTGGCATCTTGTAGTATGTTGTGGATATTTTGCTAGTATGAACAGGATGTTCATACTTTCATGTCTCAAAGTACTTAGGAGTGGTTTTTCCACTACAGTCAGACCCTTCCAGAGCACAATATTATTCAGAGCACAGCTGTTGTTGCTAGAGTGAACAGTTGCTTTTCTGCTTTGCCATCAGATTTAGGGACGTAGACACTTTCAGAGAGATGCCTAACAAAGCTGTATCCAGGAGGATTTCTGGCATTGCAGTGTCCTACTTTTAGTCTAGACAGATGTAGCAACTGAGGGGGTCTTCTAGTGCTGGGAAGAGTTGTGCTCCCTGAGGCACCCCTGTTCCAACAGCTGGACTGTCTGAATTCACATCCTCTCCTGACGCTAGAATTTCACAAAAAAACATATTTTTGATGTGCCCAAAACTTGAGTTCTGAGTACTTGTGGTAAGAGATGACAAGACTTGGGGCTTCAGAAATGACTAAACTTGGAGTGAAACTATACAGAAACTTTGATTTGGAAATGCAAGATTCCTTCTCCAGTTTACATTTGTTTACTGGAGAAAAAAAAAAGCTGATGCATTAGATGAGAAATGGAGTTGATCTTTGATGGGAATGTGACAATTAACTGCTACTTGCCCAAACTGCATCTTGTAACTTCAGCTGGGGCTGTGGGAAGGAGTGTTTGATGGGACTTGCTGTGCAACATACTGCATCTCTAACTCTCAAAGGAAAAGGCTTGGGATGCCCTTGGATGGGAAAGTACAAAGCACTAATTAATTAGAGATGTCATGGTGCACAGTTTACTGGCAGCTGCCAAACATCTTGAGGACTCATTATAATGCAGGCAAGCAAAATATTTTTCCAAAATATTTTCTTTGAATGTTTAGAGAGATATTGAATGGTGTTAAACATTATACCTGCCCCTTTTTGCAGACACAAATGTCTATTGTTTGTGAAAACATGTAATGCAACAAGATCCTTTTTTTCCTCCCCTTGCTGACACGTTTGTGGAAAGTTAACTAGTAATTATTAGGTGTGATTTGTGTTGTCCTTTAACTGATAGCTGTTAAATAAAGTAACAGCTTATGGGTTCATCTCAGGGGAGAGAAATCATTTGTAGGAAGCACTTGAAATACATTAAGTTTACATGACCTAGTTTTCAAGCACTTCCTCAGAGCACTCATGGAACGCTTCTCTAGATGTTCATATGCTGATCTCATGCTTGCAGTTCAAAGCCCTTTGTCCTACTACCAGATGGGATTTGAAAAGCCTTGTTAATTTTGTACATTACAATGCCTCATACTTTGAGGACCTCAAAGCTGACCTTGGCACTTCTAGGACTGTTTATTTAGACGCCTGAACTCTGAGTATTACATTTTTGTGGGGGTTTTTTGGGTGTGTGTTGATGTTTGATGTTTGTTTTTTTTTGTTTTGTGTTGTGTTTTTTTGGTTTTTGTTTGTTTTTTGTTTGTTTTTTTGTTTGTTTGTTTGTAATAGCCATTCCAGCTATAGGCATTCATTTGGAAAGTTGAGCTGGCAGCTGATGGAGAGTGAGCACCTTAGAGCAGCTCTGAAGCAGAACACAGATTTTTAGAAATCAAAGCAACCCTATTTGTAAGCAGTCATTCAGGAAAGGCAAAATGACTGAGGCTTGCAGCCCCCCCCCAGGTTCTGGAGCCACCCAAGATGAAACACTTGCCCATCCCTATACAGGGTAAGACACAGGGTGTCTCTGATCTGCACCTTGCTGGTAGTGAGTCAGTGGTGGCTTTTGCCACGACTTAACTCAATGAGCTCTGCTTCTTATATCCCTGCACCGTGGGCTGCAAATGCAAGGAGGACTGGAGCTGAAGTAGCACATTTAAACGCCCTGGAGATGTAAATGTCCTCTTGACATGAGGACTGTTTCTGGGTGGAAACTTGCTCATGCCTCTCTCAACGCAAAACAACAGCAGGGGAGAAATGGGAACCAAGACAATAAAACTGAATTTTAAAAAAGGCTATCCTAATTTGGATAATTCTCTTCCTTTCTCTGAGATGTGGAACACATCTGTAGTTGGGCTGAGGCAGGGATGCTCTTGCAACCATGTCAAGCCAGCAAAGCTGCAGTGACTTAGACCAGCTTTGTGCATGTTATTTTGCATTGAAAGCAGTATTTGGAAAACACCTGTAATGCAGTGGGTTTGTTCCTTGGTCACCATAAAAACTGCAGCTGTAGTGAGGCTGTAGTAGAGGGTGAAATTAGTTGCGTGGAGGACTATCTTTGAGGACAGAAGTTTCCCAAGAGGAAATTCAAAGATCCCCAGACAGACCTACCATAGAACCCTCCTAACTCTTCAGTTAGGTATTTTGATTTTAGGTTTAAGAATATTAAGGCTTCATCCAGGCACTTGTGCCACTGTATGCTGATGTCATAAAAGGAGTGTGTGCTCAGCAAGGCACTGCTTCTTTCCTTCAGTAAGAGATCCCAAATGTGGGCCAAAGCAATGTTTATGGAATTAGGCTTCCCCAGGATGTACTTACTAGATGGATGACAACACTAGTCAACATAATCTTTTTTGCTTCATTCCTTTGTGGTGAGTGACAAAGTGGGGGAGGAGGTAGTAAGATATGTTATAGCATAGGGACTTAAGTGAGTCCTAGTGACAGATGAAATGCCGACCCCTGACTCTATAGCTTGGCACAGCTGTTTCCCAGCCGGTCTTGTAGAGGAGACTTTTCCAGGAAAATCTTTTAGGCTTAAATATTTTAATTTCTCCCCCTCACCACTTTCCTGGCAGAGGACTTAGAAAGGACAAGATATGTAACACAACATGGGAACCCCAGGGAACTTCCATTCACATTCTCACATGTTGTTGCAGCCTTTCTTGTCAAGAAAAATTCTTTCCTCATCTTAAACAAAGAATCTGCAAAAGAACATGCATTTTGTTGTAGGAGGCAGTAGGAGTTCTCATATGTTCTACTCTATAGATTGTGGTAGAAAGTAGCATTAGATTCCTACAGCATCATGGTCTGTGTTCAAAAACCTCTCAGAAATGTGACTCCAATGCTAACTATAGTTCCGCCAGCTGCAAGGAAAACTCAGCTTGCACCCTGAGTCTTCAGGAGCATCAGTATGGGTGATTGAGTGAGGAATGTGTGGGAGTGAATCACCCATGGGATGGCCCTCACTGGTACATGGAAGAGCTGGAAAGGTAGTGACACTCCTGTCACCACCTTCTCTCACTTCTTGGATTTCACAAATGCTTCTGGGCATCTCTTTCTTTTTGTTTCCCTCGCCATTGCTATTTGAGAGAGATGTTCTTCTCTGGATGGTAAACTGCATTTGGGTAAGAGGGAATTGTCACCTTTCAGGAAGTAAGAGCTCATGGTAACTGCGAAGATGTGTGTTTCGGGAGCAGTTCAGTGTTGTTTACATTCCTTGTAGTGATGGGGAAGAAAAACAACAGCAGCTTTTCCAGAGCTGGATAGTTGTAATATGCTGTTTCTTCAGATGTTTTCCATAATCAGCTTGCATCATGCAAGGATGCAGAAGGCACATACAGCAACTCCCTTTAGACCCTGTCTCTTTTTAAAAAGAGCGACCAAGTTTAATTAAGCCCTATAAGCTTAAGCCCTATAAGTTTAAGCCCTATATTTCCCTTGGGCTGCCTCAACAAGGGAAATATAGGGAGCTTTGGAAAGCTCTTCCCCTTCCTAATGTCAAAATAAATCAATGCTTTTGAGAAAGGATGAGAGAAGGATCTGCTTGGCTCTAGCTCTGATAACTCTCTATGTATGGTAACAGTAATCATCGCTCTGGCAAGATTATCGATAAAGGAAATGAAAGCAAGTTTGCTTTTACAAAAAACTTATGATTCAGAACTTCAGCACATGGTAGCGTAGAACATGGGAAACTTAAAAGTTAAGAAAGAAGCCAGAAGTGAAATGATTCTATGTCAAATGAACTTAGTTGAAAAATCCATTTGGACTCTACAAATGTCTATACTCATAAATTGATGAGAGGCAAAAAAAAAAAAATCAAGCCAATAGTAGTCTCCTTTGTCTCACTGGGCTTAGTCTTTTCAGTAACCTTGCAAGGAATTTTTAAGTGAAATAATATGGAAAACTGCACAATAATGTATGCACAAGGAGATATGAGAGAAAAATAGCTGCATGCAAAGCTAAGCTGTAGAAATAATTTTAAAAGTTGAAACCTCTTACTTGTTCTCTAGGTGAAAGATTTGCCTCGTGTTCATCCTCTCCATTCTTTATTAAAGCTACATTCTCTAACTACACCAAGCAAAAGCTAAATTGAGTGTTTCACCAGCACTCTTTGCTTATAGAAGGGAAATGAAGATGGAGTGAAGAGTTGGGTATGAAAAGCTCAACGTGACCCTACAATGTACACTTGCAGCCCAGAAAGCAAACAGTGTCCTGGGCAGGTTGAGGAGGGGGGTTCTGCCTCTCATGAGACCACACTTGGACTATGGTGTCCAACTTTGGGGTCCCTAGCATAAGAAAGATGTGAACCTTCTGGGTCTAGGGGACTCTATGAAGATGGTCAGAGGGCTGGAGCGCCTCCCCTGTGAAGGCAGATTGAGACAGTTGGGGTTGTTCAGCCTGGAGAAGAGAAAGCTTTGGGGAGACCTTACAGCACCTTCCAGTATGTGAAAGGGACTTTTACACGAAGGCTGGAGAGAGACTTTTTCACAAGGGCATGTAGTGATAGGACAAGGGGGAATGGTCCTAAGCTGAAGGAGGGTAAGTTTAAATTGTGTATTAGGAAGAAATTCTTCATTGTGAGGGTGGTGAGGCACTCGAAGGGGTTGCCCAGAGAAACTGTGGCTGCTTCATCCCTGGAATTGTTCAAGACCAGGTAGGATGAGGCTCTAAACAGCCTGATTTAATGGAAGGTGTCCCTGGCCATTGCAGGAGGGTTGGAATGAAACTATCCATATGATCCTTTTCAACACAAACCATTCTATGAAAAGCAGCCAAGAGAACCTCCAAATCTGGAATTAGCTACAGCCATAAAACGGAGTTTCCTGATGTTGAAGGGTTGTTTTTTTTTTTGTTTAAGACTACCTGTGAGCAGAGGGAAAACCTAGAGAAAAATACCTCAACAAAACCAAGATATCACTATCAAAACTGACCTTTCCTTTTACCTCCAGCAATGGACCCAACTGAAAACCCAATCCAGTGCAAGTTCTGGTTTGCCTCTTGTATACACCACAGGTGGTACAGGGGTCTTGGGCCAGGTCTGAGCAGCCAAGGAGGCCCTCTTAGCTCTTGCCTCAGGTCACGAGCAGCTGACCCCTTGTGATGTGCACTGGGGAGCTGAAATTCCTGCCTTCCCATCAGCACAGGGACTTCATGCCTGTGCAATGCCACACTGAGACAGTGGCACTTCTCCAGACCCTGTTAGCACAGGAACCTTTGCACCACACCTTGCTGTGTGGTTAAACTGTGCCCGAAGGTGTTGAGGTGCTGCTGTTTCAGAAACATCTGAGCTGATGTGAACTGAAATCAATTTCTGGAAGTCTCTGAGGCTCAGGTTGCTTTGAATAATCTGACTGCAGGTACGTTCACAGTGTCTACACAACCCTGCATGCCTCTGAAAATTGTCAGTGTTCACTGAGGTACTTCACTGACTATATATATTCATATTTTCTGTGTGTGTATTTAATGGACCATAACAAAAAATACTTCATTGCTCAGAGAACATTTCATAGTTTTTCCTTTCCTCCCCTTCTGTGTCTCACCTGTGGAAACAAAGCCCAGTCATTGACATGTGCATGCAGTGTCCTGCCACCTGGAGTGCCACCTTCTGTGGATGTTTAGGAATGCTCAGCTTCCATAGGAAGCTGTTGGCTCTATAGGCTTCTCGTCCTGAGTGGGAGGGAATGCTGAAACACAATTCAGAAAAGGAATGTGAGAGGGGTGTGAGAGACAGAAACCAGCTCCACCTTTTCCTAAGGATTCTTAAGTACTTATCGTAGGAGCATAGATGGGTTGGAAGTGATCCTTAGGGTTCATCCAGTTTCAACCCCCCTGCTGTCATCGGGGACACCTTCCACTACATCAGGTTGCTCGAAGCCCCATCCAGCCTGGCCTGGATGCTTCCACGTTGCATCCACAATGTCTCTAAGCAACGCATTCCACAGCCTCACCACCCTCACAGTAAAGAATTTCTTCCTGTGTGCCATCTGCATCTACCCTCTTTTGATTTAAAATCACTGTCCCTTGTGCTGTCCTTACAGTCCCTGGAAAAAAAGTCTTTCTTTTAAACCCCCTTTTAGTACTGAAAGGACACACTAAAGTCTCCCTGGAGCCTTCTCCAGGCAGAGCAACCTCAGCTCTCTCCAGAGGAAAGGTGATCCAGCACTCATCATGGGTGTGGACCTCTTTGGGAGCCACTATAACAGGTCCAGGTCTGCAGTAAGCTGTAGATGCCATTTGCTAGGATAAGGTGGGGAAAAAAAGCCAGCAAGCTTTCTTAAAGAGCTGACTGCACCTGTGTCTGTGTGGTTTGCTGGTAGGCTGTTTGGGTTTGATTTGGTTTTTTTAAATAATAATGGGCTTTTTCTTTTGTAGAGTAAAATGTTCTTCTCCCAACCCCTGAGTGGCTTCTCTGGCAGACAAAATGTGCAGAACTGGTGACTCCGACCAAAGGATAAGTCTCTTGAATGTAGTGTATACACTCAGGCAATCTTATTTTAAAGCTTTCATAACTGCAGACAGTGTATTGGAGACTCTTATTTAATGCCCAATATTTCAATAACCCAGTCTGTAGTACAAGAAGAGGGCTCAGAAAGAAAATTTCCTACCACCTATTCTGCATCTCCAGAAATCCTGAAATAATTTCTCCAGAATGAAAAGTATGTTGATCTTTACCATTACATTACTTACACGTGTGTTATCAAGTTAAACTCAAAACAATGGAAAGCTTTTTCATTTAATGAGAACTGAAATCTAAAGCTGTGTCATTTCCCTCCTTGCTCAGGATTCGGTTTTAATCAACTGGTGAAATACTTCTATTTAGGTTTCAAAAAGGCAAAATAATCTGTCATGAGCTGGCTCTTAAGGGATTTGAGTTCAAATGGAGGTGTGAGAAACTGGGCTTTGTGGCTTCAGTAGCTCTGTATTTCTCCAAGGTGTGTCTCCTACCTTCCTCTCTCCCTGCACGACCTTGGTGGGTACAGTTCCTTTCAAAGGAAAGGACAAGCTATTGAGAATAAAAATATTTTAAAATTGGAGAGGTGTTTTAAAGGCCCTGCTGTGGGGAGTGGTATGTACATCTGTGGCTGTGTGGTTTGTTTGGGTTTTCTGTTTGTTTGGGGTTTTTGTTTGGTTGTTTATGGTTTTGTTGGCTTTGTTTTGGTTTTTGTTTTCTATTTTTTGTTTGGTTTTAGTTCAACAAATGTTAATCTTCCATCAAAACTTGAAGGCACTGAGTTTGTCTGAAATCTACTTGTGCAACAGCATTTTGTTATCTTCTCTTTCAAAGCCCACCAGCAGTTGTAACAAACCACAGAGACTCACGGCTTGGGAAAACCCTCCTATGCAGTTCCTTTCCCTCTTTCTTGTCTTTTCACTTACACTTGACTTTCTTCACTGTCTGCAGACTGCACCTGGGGTTATCAAGTTAAACTCAAAACAATGGAAAGCCTTTTCACTTAAAGCTGTGTGACTCTGTGTACTGCTCAGTACCCTGGGACTGCTTCCCTTCTTTGCACGGGGCTTTTTAGCTGCTTTTACCCAGTTTGTACACAGTGGCCATTCAGAACCTGAGAAGTTATTGTAGGGTTTCCTTTTCAGTGTGACTAGTACAGTGAATGCCTTGAGCCTTTTCTCTTGCCCAGATGATGTTTTGAGGCAGTAAGTGTGATTATTTTCACCCAGTTTGTTCTCTGAACTTCACTGAACGGAAACTCCCCCCATTCAGCCACTTCGGTCAATGTGTCACATTAATGACTAAAGATAAGCAAAAGGGTAAAGAGCAGAAATAAATGCAAAACTGTAGTCAGTGAGTGAAGTAGTTGTAAATGCCTTTTGGAGCATCAAGTGAAAGCTGCCTTTTGTTTTAGTGTTATTTCTTAACCTCACTTCGAGTTTTGCAGTCTAAGCACACCCCAGCTGGCAGCCTGTGCAGGGGAGTGGAGTTACAGAGCTGCAATACTTTAACTGGGAAATCCCTCAATCTTTAATTTTTCTTCTCCAGCAAACTGTCTCTTTTGACAAGGAAAAGAAAAACCAAAACAAGCCAAATCCAGATTGTTTCTTTTTCATTTCCCCCGTGTCTACATCATTTGAAGCAACTTTACAGGACCTCAGCCAAAAAGCCATAGCCCTGATAGCGCAGCTTTAGTGCTTTCTAGTAGAAGACAGAAAACTTGGTGCCTTACTTACCTCTGGGATCTCTCGGTAGGCTGTGTGCGTGTGCTGAGATCCAAACGTGCTGCCGCGAGTCACTTCTGCCTTGAACGAGGAAGTGCAGGAGCAGGGCAGGATGTGAAGCAGTGACTCACCAAGCGAGGGGCTGAGGAATAAAAGGAATTATTGAGGGCTTATTGTGTTCAGATGACGTAAAGTCTTCCTTTGACCAATAATAAGAGGTCAGGAACGTTTGATGTTTCACCTTTAATCCTTTCCCAAACTTTAGCTGCTTATAATAATGCAATTTACATGTGTTGTATTCCTTTCTAGGAGGACTGTCTACCTTCAGTCCTGTAAAACACATCCTTTGTTAAGAAGTATTTCTTTGCACGAATGTGCTACCTGAAGATGTTCAGAATAAGGGTTTTGCTAATGTCTCTGAAACAACTCAAGCAGGCAGACACTTGAGACTTTGCTTTATTCTTTCTGTTAAGACTAGAAAATTATTAAAAAGCCCTTATCTCCTTAAATTGGTTTTGACTGACATTCATATGTTTATTTCCATATACAGCTGAACACAGAGGCTACCACTTGCAGTTTCTAAGCCTGCCTTTCCAAACTCTACCGTGCCAAAAAAGCTCTGTTTCTTTTATTTACTCTGCAACCAAGCACTGTTGCTTCCTTGGCTCCCTGCGTTTGGTGTGCATGTGGCAAGCCATGTTTATCCCTTATGTTTTCAGCCATCCCTGGTAGAAACTTTCATCTTTCTCCTTGAGAGAGATCTTCCATTTCACTGAGCTGTGGGTGCCTGGCATGTTCTGCTATGGCATTTCATAAAGGAATTAAAGTCTTTTTTCTGTGGGCGTTTACAAACAACAGTGTTGCTTCACTGAGGTTTTGGTTTTGTGTGTTTTTTGGTTTGTTTTTTTCCCCCCCCCCACGTAGTTGCACAATTAGGCACTTATGGAAAAACATATTTGAGGGATTTGTTTAAGTCTTGTGTTTAAACTACCATTGTTTGGGTAGTCTCTCTTGCATGGAATTGAATCCTTCCGTCATCTCCCTTTGTTTACTTTACAAGTCTATATACACAGTTCTTAATGCACTGTTTGTGTTGAACTTTCTTATATAAACACACCATAAAAGGCATATCCAGTGATTAAAAAGAATTAAATTATTATTAGAAATTATTAAATAAGAATTAAAATAATAGTACAACCACTCTTATTCATCTCAACTCCTCTGCTTGGATTAAGCAGAGAGCTCGTTAATCATGTTGGATAAATTTAAATATTAGTATGTAACTCATACAAAAAAATTGTTTAAACTTTATAATAAGTCTGAGTTGTTTCCTTGGGTTTTTTTTGTTCCCTTTTTTTGGGTATTTTTTGGTATTGCGTTGGAAGTTAAATAATTGAAGAAAGTCTAGAAAATGTTTCATTTTGCTAGAAAACAAACAAACCCACCCACACTCTACTTAGTGATTTGAAAAGTAACACTTGATAAATCAGTCAGCTTCATGGTAGTATTTCAGCAATACACAATTTCTCACTGGAATGATGTAATGGACTTCCCCATTCTCTCCTCTGACAGTGATGATCCTGAGTATTTCCTGAGGCACTTCATTTTGGAAAGCTTCGAAAATATATATATATATATAAAGTAATATCACGTTAGATGAGTGATGAGACAGAACAGAGGAAAATATGATTCAGTAGTAGCTATTTTCTGTCTAGCACTGAAGCTCAAAAGTTGGAAGGCTTCCAAGACTAGAATTTCTGATAAAGTACAAAAAACATCTATGGCTGTACTGATGTCATGAGGGAGACAGGTTGGTGTTTTTTTTTTCCTCATGCTCTTCTGAAAACTCCTCTTCCAAAAGACTGAGAGCTTCTCTCACAATAGCAGAAGTATTGTCCAAGTTAAGCACAACTGTTGGAATCTGACTCAGAGATGTCATGTCCTGCTCCAAGTAAAATAGAATCATTCCATAACAAAGTTTAAGAATGTGAAGATGTATCCTTAATGCTTCATATGCTATTTCCTTCTTTCTGTGCTTTGAACAAGTGTCTGAGATAGTCTGTATCCCAGCCTAAAGTTAAGCCATCAGTCGAGGTAATTCCTCGGTGTCTCCATTGATTTGAGCGGCCTTTTTCAGTCCCGCCTTTAAAGTCCCATGTCTCTAAATACTCCAGGTTTTGTGTGTTTGGTCTCTGGCATGCACTGGCATGGTGATTAAATACCACTCAGCAAAAAAAATCATAAGAATGGAAATGTTACTGTACTCCAGCTTTGTGCCAAAGTCACCTCTGTGTCTTCCTGTCCACCCTTTTCTCGTGTTATTCCTCTCCTTCCATGTTGCAGGAGGAAGAAGCAGATCTGGATCACTAATGCATTCTTTCCAAACCTCTCAGTGTTCAGAAATACAGCAGTCAGACACCTGTGGTCATGAAATGGTCTGAAGTAAAGTTTGTGGGTCTGGAGGACATGGCCATACAGTTATTACTCAATTTGATTTTCAGTGATAAAGACAAATCATGTCAGTCTGTGATGACTGCTCACGAGGACAAACCACACCAATATGTACAAGGTCTGTGGTTGTGTTTTGGTTTGGAGCTGGTTTTTGTTGGGGTTTTGGCTGTGGACTTAGATATGTTTTTTGCTTAAGTACTCCCTGACCTGTGCCACTTCCAACAAGGATATATCTTCCTTTCTCTGGGACCTGTGATTCTTGAAGACCAGTCTTTCTAGTAAAGACTGAGACAAAGATGATGGCATTCAATATCTCAGCCTTTTCTGTGTCCTGTGTGACCAGGTCCCCCTGTCTCCTTCAGCAGTGGGCACACATTTTTCTTAGCCTTTCCCTTCCTTTTGTCTCCTATGTATGAATGGAAGTCTTGTTGTCTTTGACATCCCTGAATGGATTAAATTGCACATGAATTTTGGCTTTCTTAACTGTGTTTCTGCATGCTCGGACAGTGTCTCTCTATTCCTTCCATGTTACTCACCCTTGCTCCACCCTCTACATGATTCCTTTTAGTGTTTGAGTTTTGACAGGCCCCTTGGTATGTGTCTTTTTTTTCTTACTTTCTACTTGTCAGGATGAACCAAGCACAGAACAAAAAACTGTTGAGGCAAGCCAATGTGAAATCCTTGAGCTGACTCATGTACTAAAAGACTGTTGCCCAATGTCTTGGTTTTCAGTCCCTGGGGCTCCTCACTTCAGTGTTTGGAGATGTTCAAATGGTCAGTACCTTTATTTTGCTGCTTTTAAGTTGTATAAATGTGCTTTTCCACCTCCATTTGCTATATCCTTCATATTTGCTTTCAACAGAAGCAAAATAGTCTCCTTTCCCACAGAATGCAACTTCCTGGCTTCATTACCTAACACAGCTGCTCACTAATTCGGATACTGTGAACCAAATGCATTCTAATCTCAGAGCCAGACTGTTTTCATCACATATAAGTGAATTGATGGAAGAATTAAGGGTTTATATAGTTTAATCACCAGTATCTGGAATATAAACTTGCATTCCACTAAGTACTGCTGCAGATTGGACACGGGACCTGTGTATTTTCCTTTTGTGCTTTTGTGTTAGCCTGTTGTAACCTTGCGATGTTCCTCTGGCTTATGTTTATAGTCAAAATGGCTTCTAAAACCTGCAGGCAGAATACTCCAAAAAAAATGAGTCTCACATTTTGACTTATTTATCACAACTCATTAATGGTCTTACCTGGGATTATTAATAAATGTGAATTTTACTCTTTGCCATACTCCCCTTTTGTTATCAGATGAACCAAATAATACAGACAGTCCTAACCAGGCTCACTTCTGAAGGCAAATGCAAACTTAACTTCATTTGTCATTATGAGTGGAAGACAGCAAAGTATTTTGGATAAGGGAGTACAGACCAGACCAGCAGTAGCTATAGCTTACCATGCTCATGCTCTTGCTAAACCTTAATCATTCTTTGCTTCAGGTGGAAAGAAAAAGAATGTTTACATCAGGCTGGTGACCACCTGAGATCTGTGTACTTTACTTCTCATTTTGCATTTGGCTGTAGACTCAGGCTTTCCAGCCCATGAGAAGCATTCCTGGTTGTGGCTGGTTTCACTCATTTTCACATATTTGAGCTAATGTGTTACGTGGATAGGACTTTTATCCCAGGATGAGGGCCAGTGCAGAGATATGAGGAAATAATGAGTGCTCCTGCTGGCTTTTGAAACACTTCAGCAACTGTTGAGGTCCTTTCATGGTGCTACTAGGGTAGCAGAAATTGAAGCAGCATGTTCATTTGCAAAGGAAGAGGCAATAGTCAGCAGCATCACTGTCCAAGAATGTTCTTTTAAGTTCTGGTAATGGGATATACTTGGTAAGAAAGACACATTAGTCTGAGGACTAAAGACCTGAACACACCAGTGGAAATGGGAACAAAAATTCAGCTTGACTGTGAGAAAGGAAGGAGAGCAAAGCGGATTTTTTTGCTACTGTTGTCAGTCTGACCCCTTAAATGATAAAGCTTTCAGGCTGATCGATTAGGTCTTTGTTCCTCTCTGAAGAGGCTTTCCCCCTTTCTTTCAGAATACCCTGCAGTGGGTGAGAGCTCAAGATCTGAACTCAGGACGGAGGATTCATGTAAAGGTGTTGATTGTTGTATTTGCTGCTGGGAATTTCTATAGAATAGCAGCAGGGAGGCTTTGAAGACTTAGGTTGCTCCACGGGTCTTTGCTTTCCCCCCAGGATGAGTGAGACATGGGGTAGATTATTTCAGTTGGAAGGATCATCCTTGTAGGTCCAACTGCCTGACCACTTCAGGGCTGACCAGAAGTTACAGCACATTGTTAAGGGCACTGTCCGAGTGCCTCTTGAACACTGACAGAGTCTGGGGCATCAACCACCTCTCTGAGGAGCCTGTTCCAATGTTTCCTTGTGTCAAGGCTGAATCTTCCCTGGAATCACAGAATATCTTGAGTTGGAGGGAACCCATAAGCATCCTGCTCCTTGCTGGGCTACCTAAAACTAAGCTATAAAATTGAGTGTCACCCAAGTGCTCTTTGAGCTTTGTTAGGTGTGATGCTGTAGGAGCTACAAGGTGACCCCCTCAGGCTCCTCTTCTCCAAAACAGACAAAATTACATAGGCTACCCTGACTGGTTGGCTGAGGAGGGATTCCTGCCCTTGCTGCAGCAAGGGTGGCCTGGTTGATGCTTGGCAGATCCTCATGGGGGAGCAAAATGTTACTGTGGGCTTGGCTCAGTCCCCCAGTTGTACATGGGCCTTCCTGGTGCTGTCTCATCCATCCAGCCCTCCTGAGCAATTCAGCAAGAAAGCATTTTGCTGCATTTCATCTCTATGTGCTGGACTCTGGCACATCTCAAAGGGTGAAAGTCTCTGATATTTGTCTCTTTCTCGGCCACCTTTTTTTCTTTCCTCTATTACAGCTACTGTTATACTGTCCTACCCTGGCCAAAAGGCAGCTTACAAGTCTGCTCCTCGTGGACAGCTGAGCTGGTTGGGGGGAGTCTGGTCTTGTGCATGGGGCTGGTTCAGTAATGGTAGAGAGGGCTCTGCTTTGCCTAGCAACGCGTAGGGAGCACACCCACCTTCTGACAGCTAATTAACATTCTTACCAGCTCATTTTCAACTGTAATAGTATTTGGGGATACAACTGAGTTACTTTCTGGGCTTATGAATTAAAAAAACCAAGTGCTGAATGCCCACCGTCTGCTTTCCGCCAGAGGTATGTGCTTTGGAGGTCCAGCACAGTCATAGCAATGCCGTCTGCAGTCCTCCAGTGATGCAACTTGTCAGGCTAACAGTAATTATAGGAGTGGTTCTTTCATTTAGCCACAGCAGGGGATGCCACGAGGTCCAAGAGTTAAAAACAACCAACCAACCAAAAACCCACAAAAAAACCCCCAACAAACAAAAAAAACCAAAACAAACAACCCAAAACCCAAACAAACAACCCTACAACTTGGTTTATGCATTACCAAGTACTCTATGGTATCTTGTGTGAGTTTTGTAAGTCAAAGGCATTCCTTTCTGAACATGACCAATGAAACTATTGCACCCAAGAGCACAACCTTCCCTGAGTGGCACTCATCCTCTAGTCCTCATTTTTGGATTGCTGAAGTGCATAGGTTCTGTTTGCCACTATCTGTAGCACGGAAGAGAAGCTGCCTGGTGTATTACTCCAGCTCATGTTCTAGGCTGCTTGCCAGGAGAGACTTTTAGCTGCTCTTCTCAATCCGTTTTCTGCCCTCTTGATCTGAAATCTGTCACAGACCCATCTGCCATCTGTGATTTACACACCTGCTGACAACCATAGTGGCTTGAGTGTCCCCAAGCCTTGGTTCCTCTGGGCAAGCCAGGGTTAAGTGAAATGTAATACTTTTCTCAAGGCATGCAGGTATTTCTTTCTTTTGGTCTCTGTGACAGCTTGATTCACACTTTCTCTCAAGGAGAGGTGGCTTCCAGAATGGACTGAACCACTACATGTGTGGAGGGAAAACATCCTGGTTCAGCTCACAGCACTCATGGTCATGGTGGGAATGCTCCCCTCCTCTGCACGTGCTCCAGTCCCAGGGGTAAAGGAACTCCTGTTTCCAATTTGATGAAATTTGAGCTTTGACTACAGTACTACAGATCCAGCCATTCTGGCAGTATTTTGTAGAGGATTTTTTTGTCTCTGAAAAGTTATACTCTGTAAATATCAGCAATTAAAGTGCCATTGTGCATGTGCTATCTGTGGTCCTTTACACCTGACCTATCTGAAATTGGTCTGATAGTGGGAAAACTGCACAGTTCAGCAACAGCTGTGAGTGTCCAAAGACCCTTACAGCTCAACACCTTCCCTGTGGCTGTGGCCCACAGGGAGAGAGGGGACTTTGTGACCAGGGAAGCATATAGAAGTAACTCTTCAGACATTTCCTTGGCCTTCACCTTGGAAATAAAGTACTTACTTTTAGTTAAATTCCATGAGAGGAAGCACCATTTTTCCTAGTGTGAAAGTTCAGGGAGACTCTAATAATTGCCTGTGTAATTAAGTTGCTGGTATTCCAACAACCTGCAGGGAGAAGAATTTCAAGAGGGGAAAAAAGACTACTGTCTTGGTAGTGAACAGTGACATGAACTTTGACACGTTAGGGTGTGGAATATCAGTCTTGCCTCACCGAAAAGTAAATAGTCTGAACGAAACAAGTGATATTCCAGTTGTGTTTGCATCCAGCCTGTGACAGTCCTCTCACTCAGACAAGATTGTTGTGGAAGTCACGTGCTTTCTTGCTTATCTCCTTGCAGAAGTTTACCTGCATGTGGCACACTGCCCCACTGCACTTTATCTCTGTGTGTGCTGCCACTGCATTGTGCTCACCTCTCCTATTGTGCTGATTATTTGCATGGAATTTCCAGTCAGCAGCAATATGTTATTCAATTAATTATTACCAGGCTGAATGCTCTCTCCCATCATCTAGGAGAGCAATGCTTCATAAAACATGTAGTGAGAGACGTGTAAGAGTGCTGGGCTGTAAAGTCAGACCTACCTAGGAGGGGATTAGGGTGTCCCTTTCCAGCTTCACAGCCAACTTACCTGGCTTCTGCCTGGGTGCCAAAGTTCAGCGTTTCCTCCTGGATGTTTGGAGCAGCATTGCCTGGAGACTAAACCAAACAATTCCTTTCTTTCCCTGCTCTTCAAGTCCACCCCAGAGCTCTTGTAAAATATGCAGGCAGGGGCACACCTCTGTGCCTGGGATCCCCTATGGCTGTGAGGTGCTCAAGCCTCAGCACCTGTGACCTGGGGACATTAAAAGCATTTTTAATGCAAAAGCTGGTATAGCATAAAATGCTAGCAGAGGTCTCTGATGTGCGGAATGTATACTACTGTTTCCCAAGGCTCAAAAGTCTATTGATGCAATAAATGCAGCCACAGAAATTGGCAGATTTCTTTTGCCAAGTTTTCTGTTTCTGGGGAACTGTTGTTTGTTCAGAAATAATTCTCTGTCCAGATATGTTGTGATGCAGTAGGAATCGCTCCAGAATGAAGCTGAGACACATTGTATGAAGCTGGTCAGCAGTTGCCACTTTGCCAGCAATGCTAATGAAAGACCCTGACTCACTGGGTGCATGCCTGGTGCATATGCCAGAGCATATGTTTGCTAACGGGAGCTTTTCTTAAGAGCTACTTCAATTAAAAAGAAACATAAATAAAAGAAATTTCCCCCACAGAGCTTCATCTCCTGAGGACTGGCAAATGTCACTGGGCTGGAGCAGATTAAAAGATTTTAAATTCTGTTTCCTTTTTTTTCTTGTTCCCACTCTCAGCTGGACCAAATTGTTCCATGAGAAATACCATGGCTGGCAGCTGTCTGCTTCATGGTCAAAATGAAAAACTCAACTTTGAATAAAGAAATAATCTGAAGTTGAACAGGACAGTTGTGTAAAGTTCAGATTTATTTATGTATTATTATATTTTTTCCTGCTCAAAGGCACTTTTACCTCTCAGAGCTGTGCCCTGCTGTGCCAGGGTTCCTGATGGGGTACCCACCTGCTGAGCAGAGACCTGGTACAGTAACTCACCCTGGATGGGGATCCCTTGAGACTTGCCTGTCTCTAAAGCCACTTTCTCCTCCTCCTCAGTCATTCAGTTCCTGGGCATACTTTTCACATCAGCAGACCTCTCTGTCTCAACCTGTGTAGAAAGAGTCAATAAATTTTTTCTGGAAAGAACCGTCATTATTTGGCCAGTCCTCTTCCATTGTTCAGTAGGTCAGGAATGCACACGGCTGGATTTTTCCTATGGTATTGATAAGAAAATTTGATAATGTATCTCAAATACATACATAGAGCCAGATGAAAACATGAGCATACCTAAGGAAAACCACAGGAAGGACTTTGAAAGACCAGGTTTGTGATAGGACTTCTGATATTTTGGTGACATAGAGTTTAATCAAACTCTGGTTAATAAGACTCCCAATAAGGTGATAAAGATACTTGTGTTTGCCTACTCTTATAAAAGTAGCTACAGTTGAGACATTTTGTACATTTATCCCTTGACCTATTTTTAGTTACAATAACTGCAGTACTGATATATTAGAGGTTAGGTAACACAATTGTGACAAGTCTGACTGATAAAGAGATGAATTGAGAGGAATAAAATTGCTTCTGATCCAGCATGATGCTGTAGAAAAGTTGCTTTTGCAAGCAAATTTGATCTTGTTTCAAAATATCTCTCTTATGAGGCTGAGAGAGCAGGCATGTGACAGCATAGATCTGGCAGAAATTAAGAAGGAAATGGTAATAGTCACACTCTATCCACGTTGGAGCTGTGCTAATGTTGCTTCTTCCTGATGGAATCTTAGAAGGTTGTCAGTCTGAACTAAGATATCTCCTTTTTCCTCTGTCTAAATTTTTTTAAGAGTGGATTTTATTTGTGGAATGTAATCCTATTAAAAATTAGCAAACAGCTTCTGTTGACTTCTGATGCCTGCTGGGGTGGGTGCTGCAAAAGAGTAGACTTTCCAGTTCAGCAAGTGAAAGAAGGTCTCTGCATGCTGGCGATGTGAGTGCAAGCACTGAGTTAACTACGGCCTTGTATGACTGAACATGACCTGTGTTCAAGCTTTTCAAATTATAAAATCATCCTAAGCAGCATTTCTTGGAATTACAGGACAACAAATTAGTAGTTTATTACTAAACTCTTGGGACGTATTTTGGGTTGGTGGGTCAGCTTAAATCTCTTGTGATAAATGAGCATTTATCTCTACACAGCAACTTTGTGTGCCAAACTAAAATGGGAGACAGGCTCTGTCCAAATGATGTACAAATAAAGAGTTTGTGATTAATGGTAAGGTCACATGAATAGTTGCCAAGGGCTTGCATTTGGCGGCATGGGGCACTGGTTCTGATGCAGTGCTTATACTTGTTAGTGGTGCTGTTAACACATCAAGTGTTTGAATTGTTTTTCTTGTGCTGGAAGACTGTCATCTAAATGTTCCTTGAAAGATAAATGAGACAGAACCTACTGTGACCTGAGTTCCCTGAATGCCAGATGCAGAGGAGATTACCTGAGAGAACATGTGGGGTGCCCTCTGTAACCACAGAGAGTGGGTAAGTTTGGAAGGGACCATTGGAGGTCATCCAGTCTGATCTCCTTGCTCATGCCGGGTCTCCAGGTAAGATTTCCACACCCTCTCTAGGCAACCTGTTCCAGTGGTCAGTCACTGAAAAGTTCTTCGTTAAGTTAAAATGTGGAACTTCCTGTGCATCAGCCTCTTCTGTTGCTTCTTGTCCTATTGCTCAACATCACCGAGCAGAACCTGGATCCATCCTCTCTGCACCCTCCCTTCTGATGCTTTATTTTGATGGATTCCCCTCTCAGTTGTCTCTTCTCCAGGCTCAACAGGCCCAGCTCCCTCAACCTTTCCTTGTAAGTGAGGTGCTCCAGTTCCCTAATCTCGTTTATATCCCTGTTCTGGACTTGCTCCAGGAAACCCAAAATAATCCTCAAATGGAGCTCAGAATACCATGATTTCATGCCATATCATCTAATGAACGTGGTGAAGGTCCTAATGCCCACCATACATTGAGAGGAATAGTCCCGAGAGTCTAACACCTAGAGGGGGGGGATGTTCTCTCCCTGTGGAGTTGGGCTGTACTCAATTATTCTTTAGGGCAGTTTCTCTTCCTCTGGAAAAAAAAAAGAAGGTTAGAGATACCACACTTGTGGGGAAATGTGAACTTTGGTGCATGTTTGCTACAAATATGAGAAAGATTCACTTTGCAAGTTGGAAAAGCAAATAATAAGAGTTTCTTTGGCATGGCAAAAGGGGCTGCTGAGAAAAGTATCTGGAGTCCAGGTTGTTGAAGAGGAAAAAGGGAATGTTTTTGGAGTTTTTTTCCCTGTTTTTTTTTTTTTTTGAGCAAAAGAGCTATTGCAGGTCTCACAGGAAAACGGATTTATAAAATGAATGTGACTACAGGACAGATGGATTCAGATCACTAAGTAGCAACATATGTTCTCTCTTGGGGCTTTCCATTTGTGGTTTACCAGCCATGCCACAATGACTATCTTTCACTTTTCTGTGAAAGTGAGTCCGTTTCTCAGTCCTCCTTTCCTGTGCAAGTGTTTAAGTTGTCTGGGACCTGTAGTTCATATGAGCTGTTATCTTTGATGAAGGCAAACAGAGGCATGCTGGTGTTCAAGTGCAACACTGATCTGGGACAAGGCAAAGAGGTGGTTTGGGGGCAGTGGCTTGGAGTGACTTGTATTTGTGTGCTGATAGATTTAGTCAAACATCCAGAAGAATGAAAGGATTTTATTTAAAATACAAACATTGCATATGAAGACACAAACTGTTATTACAAAAGTCCTATGTCCTTTGAATGGAAATGAACAACCATCATCTAGGATTTATTTACCTCTAAAAAGAGGTGGAAACCTAAACCAATGGAAAGCACAGATTTTACAAGGACAGGCTTTCACATTTAGATGTATCTATGAAGTAGCACAGAAGTTAAAAAAAAAAATCCAACCTATTAGATAATCCAACATATTACAGAGTGGCTGCTTGGCCACTTCTTACATCTGTGAACCATTACAGCTACTTGCAGATGCACAATATAAAAGTGGAAAACTGTTTAGACAACAGGCCTGTCAGATACAGCAGCACCAAAGAGAAGGCACAAAACAACAGCATGTGATAGATAGATAGTGAGGACAGGTCTGCAGGACTTCTTACTGAACCCCTAGGAAATGGTTACCCTGCACATCCACGCAGGTGTTATCCACATTTTTAAGGTGTCTGCAAGCTTTCTTCACGGAAGTTCCCTTTAGGGTTCACTGATGACTAGATATGGACTCAGAAAATATCTAACACCTTGATTCATGGCCGTGAGAGAAGCATAGCAACTCAGCTTGGAGCCTCCTTGGGGGAGGAGGAGTTAGCTTTGACCAAAGCTAACTGCTGCACTATTGCCAAATGGTTCTGGTTCCACGTGGTGGGAGAACAGGACAACAATGTTTTCACTTGGCTGAGACTTGAAAGCTGACCTTGGTATGAAAACTCAATGTCCAAACTCAAAGCTGACACCAGGGTGTCTCCCACACACAGAACACAGGCAGACAGAACTGTGACTTACAAAAACAGTACAGTTTTAGTCTAACAACTGGTGCAGGAGAAGTCAAGTTTCCAGAGCTCAGTTTAAAATTATCATCTCCATCCCCACATGACAAGATGGGGAAACTGTCCCAGCTGGGCAAGAGAGCCAGTATAGCTTCCTCCTCTTTCAAAAACTCCTACCATCAGCCAAGTTTGCTGCAACCAGTTTCTCTTAGGGGCTGAAAGAGCAAGGCATGTCCACTGGCACAAGGAAACAGCAGTTATTTGCTTTCTGGACATCAATGGACAACAAANCTTAGGATTTTTTTTTTTTTGGGTGAGTAGGGGGATGACACACAAGCAGAGGTTCAATTTAAAATTCTCCCTGGAAGCCACAGGAGAGTCCTTGGATAAAGATTCAGTTGAATCAACCAGAGCTCAGGTTTTCGTTTCACCCTGGTAAGGGTAAGTCCAGGTGACCCAACATTAAATAGCAGAAAGCACTATCTCTAACTGGTCAAATTTCCACAGTCTGTCCTCTCTCGTGGTATGCACTGACTCCTGTAAAAAGTGAAAAATCACCTTTTTGGTGGAATATTCAGTAAAAAACCAAAATGTTGCTATCAAGTGTGTTTTATGATTTTGGGAGGACTGGGTCAAAATGTTCTGCCTAGTTCTGTACACAGTAACATGCAGCTGGTGAAACCAGACAATGAAAAGGATGTAGAGAGAGAAACATGGAAAAGGTTACAATTCTCACTTTGCAGAGTCCTTGAGTTTTATTTATTTCAGTTGCCTTTCTTCACATCCAGTAGTCGTCATCTGGGTGATGTGACACCACAAGAACTTCCCATGCTCCTGAAATGCATCCTCAAAGATGGTGATGAGACTGGGCAGCCACCAGCTTTCAGTGTTTTGGCACAGAGCAGTCAAGTCCCAGGCTTACTGCTTTCCCCAGTGCAGGTGCTCAGATCACTGTCAGTCACAGAGAATTGTCCACAGTGGTTAACTGGAGTGGTGACACAACTGCTGTGTGGACACAGTCAATGGCTGGAACAAAAATCCAGCAGATTTTCCCGTCTCTTGTGTTGGAGAAGCTTTATTTTATTTTTTTTGTCATCTCTCTTGGCAGAAATCTGTCACTTGTGTTACAAACAATGCTGCCTCTGAGACAGGGAGTGATGCTTCTCTCAACACATCTCCAGCTGCCCCTATTGTTGGCAGACTTTCCATTTAGGCAGGTGCTGTAAAACAAAACAACTTTTTTACAAAAAAAATAAAAAGTAAACTCCTCCAGAAATAACCAACTCCTAGCATTGTTTTTCCTATGTAATCAGTGGAACAAGGTGCAAAGTTATGGGAAATATGTATCCATGCTGCAGAGGGCTAAGTAGTTGGGGTGTAGCCCTGCCTGGACACCCAAGACACTGGGGGCTTTGTGCCCCTGTGCCACAGTCTGGAAATGCCTCTCTGTCCAAATGATAAAGTGCACTCCTGCTAACATCCCCCTCCCTTGTGAGGGGATGTCACAAGTGTCCCCTTGAGCTCATATTAAACTACTTTATGAGTAGAGAATGAGAAGCACAAATCATGTTTGTGGTCAAGGCAAACCAGCTTCCTCAGGCTCCTCCTGGGAAGTGAAGGGATCCCTTCAGAGAGCAACTCGGAATAGCTCCAGCTTGGAATTTCTTCTCACCAGAGTGCCCTGCCCCACTCTCTGCAACAGATGTCTGGAGAAGTTGACCCCACCAGGATGGAGTTACCCTTTACAACCTGCCTTCCTCACAGTTTCCAAACAATTTGCTTTTCTTTCTAACAGCAGAGCTAATTTCAGTAATGTCTTTTGGTTTGCAGTATTCAGGATTCCCACTGCCCATGAAACAATCTGACCTTCTTCATTAAGTGAAACCACCAGTAGCACATTTACATCAGTATTTAAAAGCAAAATCCCGTGGCAGAACATCCTCCTGGATGCACCTCTGCCCCATCTACCACTCACAACCTGCTAGAAAATACCAGTGACGATTGAATCAGGTTGGAATTTCTCCAAGAGTCATCTCTTTTTTCCCCAAGGTAGTATAATATAAATCAGCTATAATATTTCTAAATAATTTCTGATAGTTACTGGTTTTCTGTTCTGTTAAGTAAAAATGGAACAGCAAAAAAATGGGACTGGTGCAGGCTTCACAGCCTGGACAAACTCTGCCTCAAGTGCTCAACTATCATTACATTAGCCACTTTTTCCTACCATCTAGCTTAAATCTCCTTTGTTTAAGTTTGTTGTGCTATAAGTGCTGTGTCAGCTGGGTTAGCACAATAAATAACTTGTCCCATCCTCTCCAAGGACACTCTGAAGAGGGTTGTTATTGTGTCCTTAAACAGCCTTGCCTTCTCCAGCCTAAACAAACATAACCAATCTTCCATCAGAGATCACATTCCCTAAATCATTTCCATTTCCCTGGTATTGGTCTTAAGTTGCACTTAAATTGGGATGTTCAAAAGATGGTGGGACAGCTTCTAATAGCAGTGAGCCACCAAAGCTGCTGTTCCACCTCGTCTTCCACGAATGGTGTGGAAACATGTCAAGGTAAAGACAATATTTGGAAGGCAAGTGTCTTTGCTTTGCTCTTAATGAATAAGCATCCAGCAATTATAATATAAAGGCTTTGTGCTGAACTTGAGTACTGAAGCTTTGACGTTCAGTTATTCTTCAGGCAAAATACAGGAATACAGTTTTATACTTACAGTTGAGTCCTTCTTGGTATTCATTTGGTTGGACATCTGTTGAAACACGGAGGAAATGAGGTTAATATTAAGCAACATCCACCAAACGTGAGGGCTCAGTGTGCTAGTTGCTCTTTGAACAGCAAAATGCTGTCCATGCTCCATTTGCTTATAACACAGGTTACTCTTTCAGGAAGGACAGATTTGGGGCTTGAAGTAATAACTCTGCTCTGTGTCTTGGGACAGAGTCCTGCACCTCTCTTGGGTTGTTTCTGAAGGAATGTCACGACTTCTACAACAGCTGCTGCAGATGTTGGACAAGATCACCACCCTGATTACTCCTGCTCCCTTCTGAGGCACCCAGGCTTGTCAGCATTGCCAAAGAAGGCAGGGATTGAAAATTTCTGCTTCAGATTGTGCTGAGCAGAGTGAGATAGTGACCGCAGTCCTGTTCAATGGAGGAGCACCCTCTCCATCTGCCCAGGGAACAGCCAGAAACAGCCTGCAGGGACCACAGCTGACAAACTATGGCCTGAACAGGCACAAAGTCTGGGTTACTCTCACATCCAGCAGTTAACTCCTCTGAGGCTCAGGCACAAGAATAACATGCCCTGAGGCACTACGTGTCCTTCCCAGGGCAGCCCATGTTTCTGATAACAGCACGATTTCCTGCAGTGTGCATTTCCCTGTGTGCAGGCAGCTTAGTTGTATCTTCTAGTGCCACACTGGACAACATTAAGTATTCTGGCAAGGGAAGAAGAGCTCTTCAGACTGGGTCATGCAAATGAAGCATCTTATTACCTGTATAGGACACAAGGTTGGAGGACCTCCGTCTCCACAGCCAGCAGATTAAAACAGTTAGAAGACCTAAGAGAATGACAATGGAAAGGATGCCAGCTGCTTGAGCAACTCTCCCACTTTTTTCTAGGTTTTCTGAGCTAGAACCATTGCTTTGCTTCTGCTGTGTGTCTAGAATGAAATAGAAAAGGGATGTAGTAAGGGATAGATTTTCACATTTCACATTAGGCAAATATTGCACCAGATTTTACATGCATAAAAAAGAATTATGAAGGGATAAATATTTATGCTGTTTGTATCACTGTGGTTCTGGTGATTTCTTGTGAGCAAGGCACATCTCCAGCCAAGAATGACTAATAATACCAGTTTACTCTTCCCTGTCACCATACTGCATCCATCCTTCTTTCTTCCTATTTGTTCTTTCCTGCCACCTTGAGAGACTGTATGTTTGGGCTTGTATCTAGACTCAGTTAAAAATAAATCTATACAGAATCTAAAATGTAAATCTGATCATATTCAGAAAAGTGAGTGAAAATCTATTTCCCTGAAATTAGTAGAGAATCTTCACCTACTGCTGCAAACTGAAGGTTTCAAATCTCTTACTATTTCAAGTGTGATCGTGCTTTTAAAAAACAAACAAAATAGTTATAGGAAGGTCTTTTCCCCAAGAAGACAACATGACAGAATGCCATGAGGAAACAAATTACTAGATTACTCAGTTTTCCTTTCATTTGGGATGACATCATGGCATAATATCATACAAACTCTCTATTGTGCAACTTCTGCTTCTGTGCAGTTTTTTGTTCCTGGAAATAGTTTGTATCATTTGTCCATGTTTGTGGGATCTGTGTTGTTAAGTCGAGAGTATGTGATTCCTTGTGCTGTTCAGGAACACAAGTTGTGAGTATCCAGCTACAGGGTGCACAAGGGTGCAGAAATCTGAGAGAGAAAAGGGTGGCTGGAGGTAAGACCAGAAACAGCAATGAGATCAAAGAGCCACCTCCAGGTAAGCCTTCCCATTCCAGACAGCTTCTCTACCTAGTTTTTTTGGAAATCATTAACTCCAGCAGTGGTGCTGTAGCTCTAACTTTATAGTTTGGTTTTGTTTGTTTGTTTTTTAATAGCTTTCTGCTTTTGTGAGGAATTGAGTGGCTAAATACTTGCTTTTACTATTGATCACTCACATCAGCAATAAATAGCATATTACACTTGTGCTATTAGGTATATTGTTCTATTCAACTGATATTACCCATTTGCTGCAGGCCTACTTTAAATAGTGCAATGCATGGAACTGAATTTTGGAGAATGAAAACTGAACTTTGAAACTGGGCAGAGTAAAGAGTAAATATGAGTGCTGCCAAGGCACTTGCGTAGGCAGTCAGAAATCATGGATCTGCTGTATGGTGCCCCCCTAAAAACAATTTGACTCCCCAAGCTGTCATGTTCCTGAGGAACCAAAGGGTAAAGATCAGGGACTGCCTTGGATGCAAGAACTTCTCAGTGCTCTTGTCATAATACACTTGATGGAGGATTCACTTCAGTGTGGAAGAAGTAAATATAAAGACCATGGCTAGGCATAACTAGCCTGAAACAAAACCTGAGCTCTACTCATAAGCTCTAGCAATTACTGAATTAATGCACAGCCCTCATTAGTGCGTGTCTACAGACAGAGACACGCTGGTTGATGCTCCTGCTATTTAGAAAATATAAAACAATGTGAAGGGACTTACAGTTGGCTGACATATTTTCCTGCAGCATTTCATTTTCTATGGAGCACTCTATTTGCATGTTAGAAGTGGCTTTCACCTTCAGGGTGCTGAAAACGCTGTAGGTGCCATCGGTGTGGGAGATGAAATCTAACGTTGATGCAGGCAGGTGGCTGTTGTTCATTTTATTTATCCAGTAAACATTGGGCTTTGGGTATCCATTGCCAGACCTGCAGCTGAAAGTCACCTCCTCTCCAGTACTGTTTCTTATTGGTCCACTAAGTATTGGTTGGCTGTAACTAGCTGGAGAGCAAGAGAAGAAGAAATAGTGGTATATATTTTGAAACGTATTGAAAAGACAAAATTCTGACGTGGGCTCTGAAGCAGAACTTCTGGGTTTCACACGACCTTCATAACTTGAAAGGGAAACACCTGCAGGTTTGGTATGTTAACCCAAGAGAGCTGAGAGAATTACTGGAAGGGCAGAATGCTAAAGCCAAACCCAAAGGAAGAAAGCAACTTCTTAAGCTGCTGTCACCGAGTCATGCGCAAGAGCCTTTATATTCATGAAAACAAGATGAAAAGAAACACACAGGGGGTAAACAGTTGTCACAGGTATTCTTCCAAGCTTAGATTTCCTGTCTGTAACATTTAAATAAAGGAGACATCATTCAGCAAAGGGCTGAAAACGTTTCCAAGTTAAGGGCGTGCTTAAATATAATATTGAAATAGCACAAATTTGAAAAAGTGAAATGAGGATTTGGGTGAATAAGTGCAAGTGACACAAGTTCTTACCTGCTAAACTGAGAACCACTTCTTCCTGGTGGACCACTTTGGTAAATTCATTTTTCTCCTGTACTACGCATTTGTATGTATGTTTATCACTCTGGCTGACATTTCGTAGTAGTAGAGAAAAATCACCATGTTCCAATCTATCCCAGAACAACTGTGTCCTGTTTCTAAAGTGAATACACTGGTTACTGTAGTTGTCTCGCCCAGAGATCAGTGCATGTACAACTGAACACTTCTCTCGATCGGTGATTTGCCAATATACCCTTAGATTTCCTAATTGCAAGTCTCTTTTTTTATAAATGCAACTTAGTGTAGCATTGTCTCCAACTTTGCTGATGATGTTTTTCTTCTCCAGTGCAATAACTGCAAGATTACAAGAAAGAGGGATAAAAGGGAGGTTATGTGGAACAAAGTAAATTATTTTCAAGTATACTCTACCACATATGGACTCCAGTTTTAGTATTTATAACAGGTGGGTGAATGTGCTCACTTCAGAGTCATTCCTACCCCCTGACTTGCCAGTGGATAATTCCCTCCATGTCCATTTGTCTGTATGTTGTCCAAAGGGACTTTTCCTCTGAGGACCAACCAGTCTAAAGCATCCCCAACCCCACGGATACCTGCGTGTTTCACTTTGCCCTCTGTCTGCAGACACATGTTCAAGTCCTAATGCTTTAATAACTACTTCTCTTTTTTTAATTAAGGAAAATGCCAAGTAACACCAGGTAAATCACAAGAAGTGGAAACATTGATAAGAAAAAGAGCACTATCATTATTTTCAGACCCAAAAACTTAAGGAGAATAAAAGCAGTGTTTCTCAAAGCTGGCAATCATGTTTTACTGCTACTGTCGGTGACACTCTCACAACAAACACACATAGCTTGCAAACCAGCATGCCCAGATATCTCCAGTGACACATTCATTAGGCACTGAAAACTTGAGGGTCGCTTGAGGTAGGTCAGGACTGTATTTTGCTTCCAGAAACATTTTTCCTGCCTTCTAGCCTCGAGAAAGGCAGCCTTTCCTCTTGTTGAGCAAGGGAAAGGCGTGACCCGACTGACAAGTGACGCAGAAAGCACAGGGAGTGTGAAAGGGCCAGGGCAGCTCTGCCTGCAGCTTCCTTGATGAGGGTGCAGCACCTCTCCTTCACCCCAGCAGCCAAAACCTTGTTGGTCCAACTGGTTGCTGACACCAAAGCAGTGTATATGTTGTGTCAGGTTGGGAGGGAAGAAGGGGGTCAGGTTGGTTGGGAGATATTACATCTGGGGGAAGGGATTACGTGGGTGCATGATTTAGGGAAATTAAAATGACAGGAGTGAAGGTTTGGAAAGGCAGAAACAGGGCATGGTGAGGTGTGAGGGAGGCATCATTAATAAAGGGGGTCTTATCTTTGTGAGGGTGCATTGAACTCAGAAATAGCTCATTTACACATCTAAGTTGGGCACCCTGGCTTTAAAAATAGCACTGAAGCAGGCACAGTACTTGCAGGGAGGAAGGTAGGATGTTCCCCAGGCCCTTATCCTCTGCTGGGTGAGGCAAAAAGTTACAGGCTTGAACTACCACACAGATGCTGTGGGTCAGACTTTGGGAAACCCCTTTTAATAGCAGGAGAAGTGACATCGTGGGAAAATGGGGGAACTTTCATCACTGGTGTTCTGCAAGAACAGGCCAGCTGGCATGTACTGATACTGAGTCTGGTACAGCTAGTCCTGATATTGGGGCCAGGTAATTTCCTTGATGACTTTGTTGAGGTCCTTTCAGTGATTAAGCAAGAAGAGAAGAGAAACAACTCTAAAAACACTTAAATATCACAAGCTGAGATGTCATTTAATGCTGCTTTTGTTTTGCAAGGGATATTTTTGAACTGCAGTAAAAGACTTACTACTATTGGCTACTGGATACTGTGATGTATAATTCTGGTTATGAGTATCCATGTTAGATCTGCTTGTCAACAGCCCTTATTACTTCATTACTAAGGCCTTTTGTTGGCAGAGATAAATTCACAGGGATCTCTCTGAAGCAAGCAAAGCAATATGAGCAAGAGCATATATCGGGTCCCTTGCTGTTCTCTGCAATAAAACTGATAAAAATGGATTATTTCTTCTTTCCCTGATGTATGTCAGAGAAACAGACACTGACGAGTTCTTAAGTGTCTTGCTTAAAACATGCAGGTGTTTATATTGTACGTTTTACAACTACTTTGCTTATTTGGCCAAAGTATTAAAGGGAGGGCAGCTTAATTTCTAACTGAAATGTTCTGCACTTACCAGCTCTCAGGAGATGAAGGAGGAGTAACAGAAATCCACAGCTAAAACGAAAAGTGAACAAGGGTGTTACATGATTGAATTTAATTTTTCTGTTGTTTAAATAAGCAATAAACCCAATATTGACTGTGTCAGTGTAGTGCCAGAAGTAGGTAAATTAGGTACTGCTGCTGTGTAATGCCCCATTAAGTATTTGCATTTTTGACAGCTGCAAAACTTCTGTTCATACAACATAACTGTGGGTGGGTGGCCAAGGCCATGAATAGCAGCAAAACGCACTAATATTGGAATCAGAGCAGAGGGCATGAAGCTGTTGTTGTGCCTGTTTCTCTTGTGAAAAACAACCTGGATTGACCTGCTGGACAAGTGGGTCCTGGAGGCTATCTGGGCCCCTTGGAAGTAGAGTGGCTGCACAGGTTGAAACCCAGGTCCATACTTTTGCAGAAACTCAGGGAGTTATGGTTTTATCTAGTTAAAGGACAAACAACAACTGACCACATTGCCCACTGGTTTGTGCACTCAGTAAAAATGTATAAACAGGAAATGTGCTGATAGTGGGGAGCTGTGCAAAGATTGTGCTGGAAAGAATTTGGTGTGTTTGATCACTCAGGAGGGGCAAATCTATGCAGGAGTTACCCAAAGGTGTTAAAGGAAATGGATGCTATAGGAAAACCCTTTGAAGTCCAAGTGACTTAACTGTCATCCCAAAGGGCTTTAAGGAAGATAAATGCACAGCACTTTCTTAGGAGTTACTTTAAAATAGTTTTTTACCACCACACGTGCTCTCCTTCCGCCAGAGTGCTGTGGGAAGCAAAAAGAAAGGAAGCTGCTGGAAAGGTTAGGGAAGGAGAGCTCTGTGGCTGTAGTTGCCCATCTTGATATTGCCCCAGGTACAACAAGGTGGCAAAGCTGAGCTGATGGGCAGAGGAACACAAGCGCTGACTCATCGTCAGCATACCCAGCTCACTCTTGCAAGCAAGCAGGACTGCGAGGCCACACTACCTGGGTACAGCTCCCTTCCCTGGTTGTTCTCAACTCTCAGCCAGGTCCAACCCTGAGCCAAGGGCAGGGGCAATGGGGAGAGCTGTCCCCAGCAGTCCACGTCCTGCCAGGGTCAAGCTCCAGAATCTCCCACACAGACTGCTCATTGCCTTCTGCCCAAACCAACCCTGCCCTATCTGACTCTCCTTCCTCTAAGCTCAGTCCCTCACCAGCCCTCCCTTTTCCCCATCATGCTTTACAACATCCCCCCTCTCTTCCAGGCTTTCTGCCCTCTTCCAGGCTTTCTGCCCTCTCCCCACAGCTTCTGCTCCTCTGTCCAGCCAAGCACAGGAATTCATGTGCCACTTCCCAGGCACAGCATCACTCTGCCCAGCTTTACTCCTACCAGCTGCCCGGGCACAACTTGGGTCTCCTCTGCTGTGGAGGAGTGTCTCTAATTCCCACCTGTTCCCCAAAAAATTGATTCTCCCAAACATATTCTGCTTCCCATGGAGAAAACAGAAGATATTCCTGATAGAAAATCTACCTCCATTTGAATCCCCATCTCCAGAGACTGAGATAGGGAAAGTTTAGGGGAGAGCCAGTCTGAATAGTATTTCTTTTATATGAAGAACACACTTTATTTTTCTTTTCTGTGTCCTTTGAAATGGTTTCATAGGTGAGGTTCCAAAAGTTTAAGAGGATGACCTGTGTAGAATGTTTCTGCTTTATTACTTATTTTAGTAAATCTGCAATCAGCCCTAAAGGAATTTTCCTAAGTAAGTGTATCTAAACATTCCTGAGAGACAGGTCTGCTCTGTTCTGTCTCTTAGTGACTTTTACATGTGGCTTTATATTGTATTCCTATTTTATTTTTATATTGTGCAGGAGTCACCACTTTTGTGCCAGGCTTGTAGAGGTTTGTCCTGATGATCTCAGCTTCATGTAGTCCTTAGTCTTTCTTAGTCATGTGCCTGTTTTATCGTTCTCCACCCAAATGGAAACTATGGATAGAGCAACTAATTTGAATGAAATAGAAACAATAACTGACTGTTCTTTAAGGGACTCCTTAGGGAATTTCCCATGGTAGGCTTTTGCTAATGCAAACAAACATTCAGATAGCAAGAACTGATTCTCATATGTATGTATACAAAGCAGATCCTGATTTCTTATTTTAATGAATGATGTGCAGTCAAGATTGGACAGATCTAGAGATGCCTCAGCCTCTTGTTTGGGGGAGGCTGCAGCTGTGGTAGTGTGGAATGTCAACCCACCACGTTCCTCTGGAGTAGCATTAATTCCAAGATCCTATTGGGAAAAGGGAGAAAGCCTCTTGCCTGCAGAGAAATCTCACTCAGCTTCTGTGGCCACCATACTAGCAGTCAGCTCCAGTAAGTGCAGGTAGCTGCACGAGGTTTTTTTAGGTTCTCTAATTTTTTTAAGATAATTTAATTAATTTTTTTTTTCTTTTTCAATTCTTTCCCACGCCTTCCCTCTTCTGCAAGTTTTTTAAAATGCCCCGTGCAACAGGACAAAGTTACACTTTCCTTTTCATTCATTGTTCTTTGATGAGATTATTCTTCTTGCCAGCGTTTTTTCCACCACTGCTCGTTTTAGAGCCATGGAACTTTTCTGCTCTGGCACAGCCCAGCCAGGCAAAAGGTGTCCCCGATGCTTTCAGTTACAACAACCCCTGCTGAGATCCACCCTGCCCCCTAACCTTGCAGTGACATGGCTCTTTTCGCATCAGGCGTGCCCTAAACAGGTTACCCGCGGAGCTTTTCTAGCGCCTGCTATAAAAGCAGAGCTTACCCGGGCAATAAAAGCCAGATGAGTCATCTCCCTTCGGCTAAAAATCTCCATGAAATGCCTGTTAACTGCCTGTAGCCCTCGAATGCGGAGAGACAGGGGTCCCTGCTCGGTCTGCCGGGGGTCTCTGGCACCACTCGGCTCCGGGAGCGCTGCTGCACCCGCCGGCGGACGGGAGCTGCCTCCCGGGAGCCTTTATCGTCACCACCCGCTGTCTGGGGGTCGGGAGGGGACCCCTCGCTCCTGACTCAGCTAAGAATCACCAGTTAAGCCCACCCCCGCCAGCGCTTTCCCTGCCCGCTGCCGCAGCGAACGGCGGGTTTCGGGGATGCGCATCCCTGTCCCGGAGCCAGCAGGAGTGTGCCCCCCGTGCCCCAGCGATGCATGAGCGGGGTGGAAGGTTCCCCCTTTGCCCGCGGCTCCGGGTCACAACTTACCCTCGCGGCTTCATCGTGCCCGACCCGTGCCGAGATGGGCTGATCAGATCTAAGCCAAGCCGACAGCTGCCCGCTGGACGGGACCTTCCCCTTCCCCGCCTCCTCCTGTCGGGGATTTCCGTGTTAGTGAGCCCGGAGACGGTGCTCGGCCAGCGCAGTCACCGGCGGCTGTGCAAGCCCTGGACCCCCGGCTGTGGGGATGCGGAGGGTCTCGGGCACATCCCCACCCACCCCTTCCCGGCGCCGCTTGCCCCCCGCAAAACCATCGCCCTCGCGGGGAGGATGCCTGTGCCCCTCACCGCCGTCTCTGAGCGATGCTGGGGAGGACTGGGCAGTCAGTGCTGGGCTTGGGCTTTTGCGGTAGCACGGACAGAGCGGCTTCTTGTTGACTCTGCGAGTTGGAGACCGGTCCCACGGGGGTGGGCATGGTGCTGCGGCTGGCAGCGCTCAGGGGTCTACGGAACGAGGAAAGTTGTGTTTCAAAATACATTGGGTCTGTGATCACATAAAACATATATTCATTGTTTTCGATATTTATAATTTTGTATAGTTATTATTCTGTATTTCGTAAATAGCTGAGTGGGATTTGGTTGAGAGCACAGCTGCGCCCGAAGGTGCCGCAGATCAGCGTTCTGGCAGAGCCGCGCTGCTGAGGGGTGTCGTAGCACCACTCGCCTTTTTGAAAGCCGTGGTTCGCAGTCTTAGCGGTTTCGTTTCTGGCTCCACATCAGTGGCTGTGCTTGGCTTGTTTGTCGTCAGGCTCCTCAGCCCAGCTGGGACTCCTTTGCCAGCGTCTGTGACATACACCACGGAGCTGTCGCGGCCCGCGCTGCAAACACGCGGCACCGCGTCAGTGGTTGGAATCTGCCACATTCCGTGTTTTATTTTCCCTTTGTTCTCGTCGTTCTAGGAATAACCAGCTGATTTGTACCCTAGGAACATGAAACTCTAGGGTTGTGCAAGACCTGCAGGTCTCGATACTGTTTCGGCTGCCAGCAGTAAGAAGGGGGGCTCTCGGTCTTGCATCTTAAAGCTGCATTACTTCAGCTTCTCTGTGTATCACTGGTACACTTCAAATTAGTGACTGGTTTGGGATGGTAGGCTTCAATTTGTGCCAAATTTAAAGGAAGATTGAGATTCTTACAGAATTATGTCTGAATCGGAACATATTTGCAGCAGCTAGTTCATGTCTTTTGTGGAAGTATTTTCTGCTGGGATATTCTAGTTTAAGAAGTACTCTTTTGTAATTTTGGGTGCTGTTTCAATAACAGTCACTTGGTGAGCAGGGATGCCCGTGGAATCAGTTCTTCATGGCTAAAAGCTTTGTGACTTTAAAAGCTTGTGGCTTAACTTTATAAGCAGAATTTCAGAGACCTGGATATAAGTTTGTTCTTTCTAAACTGCATGGTTTGAATGCACTCCTCTGCTGTTCTTTGCAGTGGTTTCTATCATTCTTTTTTCATACATGATGAATGAAAGCAGGCTATTACTAAGCATGCATATCAATTTTGGTGGAAAGGAATTTCTCAACAAGCAAGAAAGACAAATGTGCCTCCATAGCCAGAAGGTGCTTTGGGATTTGGAAAGATCAGGTGCAAACCTCTTCACTGCCTGCACCAGGCTTTTGAATCTGCATTGCCTGAAATCCTTGGTCAATTTTTAATCTATAAGGCAACCTTGTGTTCTATTTCTCTTCTAAATGGTGTTCATTAAGGCCCAGCCTTAGGCAGGTCCTGAGTTGCCCCTACCTGCAGAATTCCTCAGAGGGCTTGAAATAAAAGGATATTCTTTGCCAGTGACTCCATTCCTGTAGCACACACTGAACGACCCTTTGGTTAATAAATGCAGGTCCTCCCTGCCAGATCATTGCCATTACATATAAGAAGTTTCTCGGGAAGTGCTCCCCTCTTTCTTTCCACACAACCGAAACAGGAAAAGCAGCTGCAGTGAAGGATCATTGCAGATGATGGATGTGGTTCCTTCTGTTTACACTGAGTAGCCATGTATGTTTATTCTTTTAGATGCAAATTTGTAATTATGCCACTTGCTAACAATGTCAGGATATTTGACATGGGGTCAAAGTAGAGACCTCGGTTACATGATCTTTCCCCTGCTAGTATCCCATCAAAAGCAAGATGAACAACAACAGACAAGGATGTTTGAAAAACCTATGTAAAAAGTTTTGATCAAAGATGTGGCTCCTCATCCCTCCTACCGTACACCATAGAAAAAATTCAGACAGACACAACTGAGTTCCTAAAGTGTTTTTAAAAAAACCCCACAAACCAACAAACCCTAATTGTTGACAGCTAGTTGATCCTCTCTTTTGTGTGGCCACACCAGCTGACACAAATTAAGGCATCTAAAGCTGTCAGAGCAACTAAGTCATAGAGCTTATGTGTGACAGATACATTGCCTATGGACTTTGAAACTAGAAACACTGGGAAGAATTGGGGAAAAAAAAGAAAAGAAAAACAATATCCCGATTTTTCCAGGCTGTGAGATAGAGAAGTGATCTACATAGCAGAGAGCTAGAGAACTGTTTGTTTTCAAATGGATGTCCTGCAAAGAGGAACAGGTGGATCTGAAAAACACACACCTTGAGTGTTGAGCTCATTAACACAGTTATTGAGGATACAGAGAGTGAACGGGCTTTGTGAAACAGAGACATACCTCTCTCTTTATATATAGAAGAAAAGACAATCTTAGACAAATTGATCACTTTTGGGAACAGGAAAAAGGGATGACATGGCTATATGTGATGTGGAGAATTTCAACCACATTTGAAATCAGATAGCCATGAAAGAAGTGCTGTGACACTTGAAATATGCAATATCCTTTTGAATGGTCTCTACAAATCTCTGGGTTTTTCACTGTGGAGATTTCAGTGCATGACACTAAAGCTAGTAAAGTATGACGTGCAGATGAGAAAAAAGTCAAGAGAAAAATCACAGTAGCTTTGGCCACTTGTGTAATTTTATGTATGACTGAAGAACGGCAGAAGCTACAAGGTGTGAAAACTTTTCCAACACTTTTTCTCTGTCTACAGAGAAGCTAGAAGAAGTAGCAAGAGAGACATGCATCTTAAAAGTACAGGATGAGGGGAGGACAGTGCACAAATGGAATAGTTTCCAGTGAAGACATCTGGAGTAAAACAGCAAAGCCAATTGCTAAGAACAGATTGGTGATGAAACGAGGGAAAAGATGTTGTTACAAATAAAATATTTTCTGATTCTGAAAAGATCCTTTGAGATGGTGAGCTTGGCCCGATGCAAGGGAGAAGAACTGCCAAGAAATACTCTTTACAGAAGTGAATGAACTAAGAGAAAACAAGCCTCTTTTTTTTTTTCCTCTATCTTGTGTTTTGTTGTTACACTCAGGCTGAAAATACCACTTTTTACACCCAAATTCCAAGACTGTTTCAATCAAAGAGGAAACTTGTAGCTCTCTAAAATACCTCTTTTGGGCAGCAATGGCAATCCATTTATTTATACCCAAAGAAGAAAAGGATTATGTTATAATTATGTATGTTGTTAGAAAAGACTGGTGTTTGCAGTTCGTTATTAGTTGTGCATATTGAATAGTTGATTTCCTGTTGTTTTAAGAAAAGCAAGGGAGTCAATAATTTCACAATACTTTCCCCTGCTCACTGGGTGTGGATGTGTTGAAAAAAGGATTGACAACAGTAGGTAATTGCTGAAAACGTGTCTTGAGCCTGTCATATTTAGGCCACACTATCCCGTGTGGAGTGATCCCAAACAGAAGAGTGCTCTTGCTGTCTGAATTTCCCTCTGCTCCAGTTCTGCCAAGTGCACTTTGCTCTGGTCACAAGTGCCAGAAGTTCATCCACTTAGAACAATAGATAATGCATCAAAGAAACTGTTGTGGACTTCATAGATTTTAGAGTGTGAAATGCCTTCTGGAGAGGGAGATTATTTTCTTTTGGCCAGGTTCACTACATGAGCCATAAGAATGTCAAGAAAGTGAGCACAGCTGGAAAATAAATTCAGAATCAAGTCAGATGCAGATGCCTTGAGCTAAGGAACACAAGCAGCAGGTTGTCTGAAACCATCCAGTGGAATTTTTCCTTCTCCGAAAGGAAGATATTGGTTTTTAGGGCAACTTCTTTTGCTTGGCATTTCTTATCCCACATAGCATACAGCACGTTGAAAATCCTGTGAGCAATTAAAGGAAAATCCACCTCAGCTAAGCCTGAATCCCAGTGACTGGCAAACTCCCTACAGAGAGCATGAAGTTCCTGATGCTTAAATTGTCTGATCTTGTGTTTGAACTAAAACATAAAGGTATATAGAACCCACCAAAACTAATTTCAAACCTTAGCCTACCCAAACTGCAGCAAGACTAGACTCATAAAATGCCATACAATTATGATTGCCTTGTTTCTTATCATCATGACCTTCTTTGAATAGAGCTAATGGAATGTTTAGAGAAAATGCTTAAGAGTCATCTTGGCAATAGCTGAACAGGAGAGATATTTCTCAAATACAAATACACTTATGTAAATTCTCAAGAGTAAAATTTACTCTAAGGACATACACATAAAATTCAGTAGTACAAGATGTGTTGTACAAATTGAAGATTTTTGTTTTATATCTCATGGAACATAATGAATTTTAAGAGGTAGATTAAAGGAAACAGTATTATCTATAATTTTATACATGTAATTTAACTTGTTTATGATTTTGATTATATCAACATTACATTGTTAAAGTAAATGAGTTCTGATTTGAAATTATAAAATATATTAAGCATGGGTTTGGAAACTAATATAATATTCCAAGCTGACAGTCTAAACGGACTTTATTGAAAGGCATTTGAAGAACAACAGATATAGTAAACAGTGTTCTTAAAACAGCATTATAAAGCAAATATGTATCTATCCTGCTATAAGCTGTTGCCATAAACTAAAGAATCTAGCAAATTCTGGAAACTAATCTCTGATGTGAAAATATTCCTTCCTGAAGAAAAATATAGCTGCATTCCTGAATATGTTAGTGTCAGAGCAAAACAGTGCCCATTGCATGCCTCAAATAGCATATTAATGTTGTCTTTAGAATTAGAAAATTTAGAAAAGTGTCTGTTTCTCCTCATGGCAAAATCAAATAGCAAATCATGCAATACAACAGGATATGATACGGGTGCCAAGTAGTGAGAAACAGGAACTGAAATCTGTATGACTTAATGCTGTTTATTGACTTATTTGATAAAAAAATGCTACTACTCCTGGGATTTGATGAGAACTGCAGTTTCAAATTGATGTAAAAAGCTGTTCTGGCCCTTAAATGACTCCAAAAATTCCTTCTGATATCACTTGAAATACAAAGAGTAAATACAATGCAGTGTGGCCTGTGGGCTTTTGAAAATATGGTTGTAGGACAGAGAAGCGGTTTGGCTGAATTCCCCTAAAAGCCCGGCCCTTTAGGAGATACAGCGGTCAGGGTGCTGAGACTGATTACACAGTGGCTTTGAGGCATGTCCTACCTGTCAGTGTTGCAGTGAGTGCAGGTGGAGGGCTCTGCCTGTGAATACTGTCTGAGTTTATATGTGCTGTCGTGCCATGAAAGGCAGCTGTGGATGTGCAGCCTCTTTCTTCCATTCCCACCAGGGCAGGGCTTGCCCCAGGAAGTAACCAGGAGGCAACACCACATGGCTTATCAGCTGGTGATCAGCTCTGCAACATCTTCTTTCAACCCCTGTTGTTGAAGTTCTTGCACCATTGATTGCATATATATAATATTTTGTAATGTGTTAATTCTTCCCCTCCTGACTTCTTTACTTCTTTTGTTCTTCCACTTGTGTCTAACTATTTGTGCAATATGGTCTCTGTCATTTTCCCATCACTGATGTTGATGTGATGTAAATGCAGGCAAGCTTTGGGGAAGCAATTTACTCTGCTGTGTCAGTGTGCTGGTTTAGAGTTAAACCAGCAGGAGAAATGAATCCAACTCGGAATGGGATTGCAAGTCAGAATAACAATTTAATGAAAGAACACAAAATATACTGATACAGAAGGAAAATTCGTTTGTGCCACAAAAAACAGATGTACAGCCCAGCACAGCGGGGCACGAGCAGAATGGGGGTCACCAACCCCTGTGCTGAGCACCACGTGGCCCCCCTGAGTTCAAAGTAAAAAGAAAAGAAGAAACCTGCTGGTGAAAATGATGGTTGCAGTCTGGTGGCAGTCTCGGTCTGATCGAGGCTCTGGTCCTCCTCTGGATCTGAAGAGAGCTCCCAGTCCCAAAACCCCAAGCTCATATCCACTTGGGCTCAGATGAGAACACCCAGTCCCCCCCAGAGCGGAGACTTTCCCAATGGGTGATTTACTCTGTGACGGGAACAATGGCATATTTTTGGTATCCCTGATGGCCCATGAGCAGACATGTCCCCTCAGGTGGGTGTGAAGGCACTGGTGGCTCCCCAGAGGGGACTTACCACACCTGAGTCGTAGGTGTGAAGACAGGAACACTTCCTTATCTCACAGGGGTTCTTAAACACCCATCTTGTAGCCTGAGGGGTGGGGTGTGCCCTGGGCAGCTGCTGCCAGTGGGCCATTGTGAGCAGTTCGTGAGAAAACTGACATAGAGGGTTTAGAATCCACACCCACACAGTGACAAACTGGTCCTGGCTACGATAACCAGGACAATCTGTTACAGCTCATCTAGAGATAAGTGACATTTTATTTCTCAGTTTTGTTTTTCAGGGTTGCCACTTTGTTTTGCCGCTTGAAGTAGTCTGATTTACTTCCTAGTAGTGGAGTTTAATAGGAAAAAATGTGAAAGAAAGAAGGAATAAAAAGGGAGAGAGGTTTGAAAAGTTAGAACTACACTGTGGAGAGAGCTGTAGGTGTAGCTGGAGGCAGTTATGTGATCTTTGTCTAGACAAATTTCAGAGATAATTTACTCCGACTTTCATTTCTGAAAGAGAAATTTTGAAGATGCTGCTCTTTTCAATGAGAAGTTGTGATCTGCCATACTTTGATGATATTTATGATGAGTTTTTGTCTTTAATGGCACAGATATAATTTTTCCTGGAGTAAAGAAGAATGTGATCTGGCAGGATGTAATCTACTCTGTGGATACTTCCCATTCTCATGCTACATCCCTGAAATAGTCTGGAAGGCAGTGAGAAGAAGATGAACTTTGCCACATGTAACACATTCCCAGGCAATTCTTGCCATGTAACTGGTGCACTGAAGGTCTGTATTCCATCTTTCCCCAGCGTGACTCTCTCATCTGCTCCGCTACCCCAGGTCACACACTGAGCAGGGACAGGCAAGAGAGCAAGGGCTTGGAATTCTTCAGGGGACTGCACCCTCCAAAAGTTCTCAGAGCCAGCTGAGCCCTCATCAGACCACTGTGGCCACCTCTATGTAAATTCAGCTCTGAGGAGGGGGACACTATCTGACCCAGTCATGATCTGTACCAGAGCTTGATCCCAGAGGAGATTGGGATCCCACTGCTTTGGGCAATGGAGGAACATGGGGTACAAGCTCATCGTAGTAAGATACAAAGAGCTGATTTACTAACACTTGAGTGGTCGTGTTGCACAGCCAAAGCAAATATTGATGCCTGACTTTAGGACAGCTGAGGGTGATGGATACAGTACTCCCTACCCTGTCATGTGGTTCCAGCCCTTCATCTTCCCCAGGCAGCAGCACTTCTGGGACCTGACCTCTAACCACAGCTCCTGGGGTAGTTGGTTTCAGCCTCAAAACTCCCTTTGCTGCAAATAACAAAGAAAAACCCCTGAATTTGCCTTCTGAATGTGCTGCACAAGAATGATAAGAAAGCTGGCTGTCCCCCAAGTATGACAGACTTCCCTACCAGCTCCACCCAGGCTCCCTTCAGACACTGTCATTTTGATCCCAAGGGCAGTATCAAAAGCAACAGCAGCTGGGGGAGTCTGAAATATTTGCCCCCACAGGTACCTCACTCATCTCCTGTCTTGTTTGGGATCTGTGTTTGACATGGTGACTTTACAGAGGCCAAGAAGACCATTAAACCTGCTCTTTTGACTCCTGTAAGCAATCAGAGTCAAAGGGCCCTGAGCTCTCCACCAAATGCTTGGCTAGAGCATTGTCTCCAGGAAGACCTCCAGGTTTTACCCCAAGACAAACAGATGCATATGGCATTTCATGTCAGCTGGTGGTTCATTTGCAGAGCTCATCATTTTTACCCTTAACAACTTTGCCCACACTCTGCCATAGCGGTGGCCTGGATTTGCTTCCAGTCTTTGGCTTCCCTTCTCATTTCTGTGCTGGAGTGAAGAGCCTTGTTAGACTGGCTACCTTCTCCCTGTTCTCCCTTAGCCAGTCATTTCATAGGCTTTATGCCACAACATTGCTCTGAAATTCGTGTGTGAACATTGACCTTGCATTACATTTCTTGCTTTTCTGCAGTTTGAGGAGTTAGTGACGTGGCCTCCAGTTGGTCACCTGTACAGCAGTGCCATGAATGGTGCAAGAGAAACCAAATTCAAAGGTGGTACAATTGATGAGCCAGTACAAAGGATTGAGGAGTTTGAAGGTGCGGAATCACGTCCTGTGCCTCTGCTCCATCAGAGGTGCTGCATATCAGACAAATTTTTAAGTCTGTGAATCGTTATGTCTGTTTTTAGCAGGGCAATGAAAGTGCTGTCTTCATTGTACTGTTAACAGACTGGCTGTTCCCAAAATGTTAACTGGAAACTGGAAACTAAACAGAAAGGCAGGCAGACGTACAAAACAAAGGTCTTTTTAAGACCAGATGACTTGCATAAATAAACTGAAAACTAAGCTCCAAGTTAAATGTTAGAGGAGCTGATCTTAAGAGGGGAAGGGAGGGGAGGGGAGAGGGGAGGAGAGGAGGATTGACCAGAATTCATGCTTTCCCCCATCATCTTTATATTTTTACTATGTCTCAGGAAAAAAAAAAAAATCCTTGTACTTGTGGTGATCCCCAGATTTATTATTAAAAAATGCAAATAATTTGCTCTCCTGAGCAGTAGATAATTTTTTTAAATAGTCTTTAATACAGATAGGTGAAATGTTCTTGGTTGTACAGGAAGTTGTTTGTTTTTTAAGTGTGCTAGTTCATGCTGTAAGTGGAAATAAGGAAATGTTGCCCTTGTAAAGACAAATATTTATTTCGTTATTGAAAGCACTGTGCAGTCCTTCAGCCTTTGAGGTCTGAGTTTGCTGAAAGAGGGCTTGCACCAGCTGATTTAAGATCCTATTCAGACTGTTTAAGAGATTACAGACTTAGTTTTATAGAGCACTTAAAGAGTGTGAGTGAGGATTTGTAATCCCTTTTATTCTCCTCCTTAAGTATGTTTATATTAGCAGGATTAAGTCTGCCATTCTGCAACAAGCAGTATTAACATACTGCCTGCTCCTGCTACACCTCAGCTGGGGTGCAAGAACGTGCCTTCCTCTTTCCCATGTTAGTATGTGTTTGGCACACAAGGAGACCCTGAGGAAAGGCCTGCTGATGTATGTGCAACTGTGTCTCGTTTGTCCTTCCTCTCCAATTCTTGGGAGTTCTGCTAGGAGAAAAAAGCTGCTAAGACATGTTTGGACCTTCTCTGAGTGACTCTTTCAGGGTCTGACACATCTCTTCTCAGCAGTGGTTGTTTCCTTTGTTGCAATCAGTTCTATCTTATTTCCCAAAGTAGGACACCTATGAGTTTGTGCTGTTGCACCTCTCCCTGAACAGTTATGTTTGTTTAATGTTTATTTATTAGGATTTCGCGTATTTTGTCTGTGGGAGACAAGACAACAAATGATTAAAGGCTTCCTGGAAGGAATTTGCAAGGCAACTTTTTTATGAACCAAAAGAAGGGTTAGGATTACTTTTCTTACCCTAGTGGTTTTCACTCCCCTTCAGTGCATCCTTGATAGAAAGGAGCATTTCCCTTATGGCTCCTAAGGCTGCTGTAGAGAAAATATTGGGGGTTTTTAAGGTGGTTTTGTATGTTTAGTTTAGTTTTGTTTTAATTTTTAAAAAATATTATTTTTGCTTTTCAAATGGACTAGATTGTGCATTAATTGTATTTTAGGGGAGGGAAGGAATCACAGTGCTCCTGCGTACTGCTCATATATCTATGCAGCTTGTACAATCCACATTATGCTCTACTTTCAGAATATCAGGACTGTGGCAAGGGAAATGCACGTATGTATGAATGTGTTCATGAAGCCAGTGTGGGTCCATGAGGAATGTCAGATAACATGTTGTTAAAAAGCTGTAGACCATTGCCATTATAAGAAATTCCACCCATGAGCACAGGAGGTTAGGAAAGAGAGCAGGGGGAATCAAAACCACAGGAATACATTGGCAACACATCACACATCACGGAGGCAACTCAAAATCCAGCAAGCGTTTATCTCTTACTCCATTCTCTGTGTTTCAAGCAGGCATTTTTGCAGACAGATTTTAATCTGCTGGAATAAAAAATTTTAAGAGCGTGTGAGGTAAGAGTGCTCAGTTGCCCTACTTGTGCTGGTTTTACCCTCCAAACACCTGTTTTTCCACCCGGGGGGCCATGGGAGGTTTTCCTGGAATCACAGTTGGAAGGGTCTCAGTGGAGCATTGCACACAGAGCGACTTCCTCTGCCAGGGTTCCTCGCTGCGAGTCGCACAGGCTGCCCATGCCTGTCCACCCACACGACCACAAAAGCAGAAGAGGTTGTGAGAGCACAGGCGAAGACGCTGTAGCAGCTCCGCTGTGACACAATGGAAAGTGTCAGGCACAATATTGTGCCCTTCTGAGAGAGTGCACTGTGAGAGTGCCCGAGTGCCGACATTGTGATGCTGATGGGCAGCTCCCCTTCCGAATGGGAATGTGGCGAGCTCTGTCAGCAGAGGAAAGCATTTAGTTGGGATATTTCTGCCCCTGAAAGTCCCACTGTTTAGACTGCAATATTAGATATATGTCTGACATGTATTACAAGTGTTTGTAACTTTACTGCCTCCAGGGGATTAATTAAGGCATTAGCCTCTCCATTTCTAAATAGGAGTCCATGCCAGTATCTTTTCTTCCCCGACAACAACGTAGTTCAGTAACTTGTTTGGACTGTTTATATTCTCTTGTCTCCTAGACATCTTTGCTCCTGTATTACAGTGTGTTTTAATTGTTACTGAGAATTTTATCTTTGGGTCATGCCCTGATTATGGCTTTATGTGGGGTTATTCCCATATGGTGTTGCCTAAGAAGACTCCATCTGGCATTCTTCTTGTTCCCACTGGAAGGGAAAAAAATATTTGGGAAGTCATTAAAACAAAAAGTGCGTCCTGCAGGGAAGGATATCTGTTGCTCTAGTTTCATAACCTTGACCATTTTCTGTCTGAGTCATAATTTGTAGAAAGTATTAACTTTCTGCTGGCCAGTGGCAGACTGAGAAAGCATCTAAAAAGTGTGTCATGAGGCTGTTATAGAAATTGGTGGTGTTTCACAGGGTTTGTGCACTATGATGAGTTCCAGCTGTTGAATACATGGTTGGCTGTTTGGCTGGGCTGCCTTTGAAGCTGCATTCAGAGACAGGCAGGGTTACCACTCTGCTGATGGGGTGTAGTATGCTGAGAAAAGAGAGGTCTGTGAGGCTGGTCATTGTCTGCATGGTGCCTCATCAACAGGCTTTGCTAAGAAGGTGACAGGCTTTGAGGCAGGGACAAGATGAATTTTTCTGGGGCTGACATCAAGAAGGTGCCAGCAGAGCTTGGTCTCCTCCTGGCTGACAGTAGTGCTTGTTTTGTATGGCCTTTCCTTTAGTGCTGAAGGCAGTTATCCCTTGCAGTTATCTCTTAAAATAATAGCATAGCTATAATTTATAATGGTTGTTTTGGTTCTTTGTCTGCTGGATGTGAATTGAGGTTGTCCAGAACAAAACAGTAACATATAGATGGAATTGTACTGGTTACATTGACATTATTTTCTGTTTTCCTGTCAGCTCTCAGGAGATTATAATTACTTTTTATTATCCTGTTTCTATTCAGATGTCAAAAACCTTGCAACTACACCACTAGAAACAAGACAAAATACTTTCATGTATTCTTACAGGATGATTTTTCCCTTAATTCACAAAGACTCAGAGTAAAGCTTTGAACTTGTGTACTTAGAAATCCTGCTCCTTTCTCAGATTCACAATCCTGTATGGTCTTCTCAAAATCAGATACATTTAGCTATCCTTAGTTATAAATAATCAGTGTTTAGATAAGTGTTTGAAAATATTTAAAAGAAAAATAGTTTGATATGTTAGTATTTATGTAAAAGACCTGATGGGTGCTGATGGAGGCTTCCATCCTCCAGGCAAGTAGGTATAACTGAGGTCATACAGGGTTCAGTGGGACTACCTCAGTAAGGTATTTACAGAATCAAGACCTCAATGGCTACTAAATCACCACAAAGGTTACATAAACACTGACTCTGTGTAGCTGACAAAACAGCATAAAAACATTCTCAACCTCATGTCAGAAAAAGATGATAATATGGTCATGGAAGGAAAAAAGAAGGGTGTCTTTACAGCACCATGGAAGAAATATGAATAAGCAGAGTTGCAGTCTAGATCTGAAGAAGGACCATTGAGAGTCAATAAGCCCTAATTTACTTCAGTGAGAACTGAAGCAGGACTTAGAAGTGAAATGTTTCAGAAATCTCATAAGTTTTGGACAGCCCCTGACCTGAGAGTCAGTGTGTTCTCATCAGTGCTGGCTTATGTATCTGCCATAGACTTGCAAATGTTGATTGAGCAGTTCCTGTGGCACTGGGGGGAATGATTAGTCCAAGCCAGGGAAGACTTGCTTAACTCAATTTATTTTTCAAGCATACCAGCAGAAAGTGTTATCAAAAGCAACTTTATTGTATTAGGAATGTTTACCATATTTTTTTGAACATTTTAAAAGAATGTTTTTATAGCAGCTGTGGTAGAAGCAGATACTGAAACTTAGTCATGATTGTACCCAAACAAGCACTGTCTCCTGTCAGCTTTCAAGAATTAAAATAAGCATGTTTTATTTATCAAGGGAAGAGTTCTAAATGTTTTAACAGGATTTTCATTGTATACTAAGCTTAGGGCACTCATGAAGAAGTTTTTTTTCAGTTTATGTGATAATTTCATTCATTGTGAGATATGGTTCTGGGAAGAGACTTGTTCTTAAGGGGGAAAAAAAAATTCTGATAATGCAGGAAATGTGAGGCAATCCTGTCAAGAATATTATTAAGATCTCTGCCAGCTCAAGATACATCTTTGTTTTTTTCAGCCTGGGGGCAATACTATGAAGTTTCAGATCAGGTGGAACAAAATTTAGAAGCCCCAAACCAATGGGGTCAGCCAGAGGATCAGATCCTAATAAGATGCTGAAGTACCTACAGATAAAAGGGTAGGCATTATTCTTCAATAGTAAGCTAAGAGGATGGTGGGAATAACTGGCTGTTTCACTGTAAAAACTGGGGCAAGAAGTGAGGCAGTCCACTTGTCCTGGTTATAGTAGCCAGGACCAGTTTGTCACTGTGTGGGTGTGTATTCTAAACCCTCTATGTCAGTTTTCTCATGAACTGCTCACAATGGCCCATTTACAGCAGCTGCCCAGGGCACACCCGACCCCTCAGGCTACAAGATGGGTGTTTAGGAACCCCTGTGAGATAAGAAAGTGTTCCTGTCTTCACACCTATGACTCAGGTCTGATAACTCCCCTCTGGGGAGCCACCAGTGCCTTCACACCCACCTGAGGGAACATGTCTGCTCATGGGCCATCAGGGATACCAAAAATATGCCATTGTTCCCGTCACAGAGTAAATCACCCATTGGGAAAGTCTCCGCTCTGGGGGGGACTGGGTGTTCTCATCTGAGCCCAAGTGGATATGAGCTTGGGGTTTTGGGACTGGGAGCTCTCTTCAGATCCAGAGGAGGACCAGAGCCTCGATCAGACCGAGACTGCCACCAGACTGCCACCATCATTTTCACCAGCAGGTTTCTTCTTTTCTTTTTACTTTGAACTGAGGGGGGCCACGTGGTGCTCAGCACAGGGGTTGGTGAGCCCCATTCTGCTCGTGCCCCGCTGTGCTGGGCTGTACATCTGTTTTTTGTGGCACAAACGAGTTTTCCTTCTGTATCAGTATATTTTGTGTTCTTTCATTAAATTGTTATTCTGACTTGCAATCCCATTCCGAGTTGGATTCATTTCTCCTGCCGGTTTAACTCTAAACCAGCACACCACTCTGTTGGCTCTTGACCTTTAGCCCATATAGCTGAGCAGCCACTCTCGTGCTGTCTTACACAATCAGCTTTGAACTGAGCCACTGAAGTCATAACAACACATTTTACTTACATTTAAACTACTTCTTAGAGGTGCCAAACAATAAGTCCAAGTTTGGCCTCAAATACACAACAGCTATAGGTACAATAACAGGCATGTAGGTGCATGGAGGGCTCTTAATGTAGGTGCATGGGGGACTCTTAAACATAAACCCCCAGGCTGGTCCCCTCTGAACAGATGATGTGTTGTTTCCCATGGCTATCAAGTTATCTGCATGACATCTCTCTGTGGTCAAAGCCTATTAAAAAAAAAGATAAAAAAGAAAAATACACAATTGTGTACAATTCTTAGGCTATGGTGTCAACCAAGTTTTCACTCTGTGTAGGGTAGTGATGCCATTAGACATAATCTTTGTATTGTGAAGTAGATAGGGCAGCCCCCTTCCATGCTGAAGAGATTTTTGTTGAAGCCAACATGAGCAGGTGGCTTTCATGCTCTGTTAGGATCAGCATCCCAACTCTGTGGGGATGAACTTCCCCAGCAAACAGTTCTGTAATAGCAGGAGTAAATTTATAATGCTTTAACCTACACGGATGGTTTAAAGTTCTTTTAATCAGATACAGAGCTGTTTCTGGTTTAAAAGAACTGTAATTAGGATCACTTATTTCTCATAAAAGCAATTAAATTCTTGAAGAAATCGATGTTGTAATGTGATAAACACAAGGCATACTAAAATCTGAGTGTTTTCACTTTATTAGTTCATATGAAAAGATTAGTGCATCAGAACTAGAAACAGTCAGATGCCTGTGGCTCTGTGTGTGCTGATTTAAAGTCACTTAGCATTAATCCATAACAGACTTAGGCCAAGTGCTTTGTGTAGGACTTTCCACAGCTATAAGAAAGTTCAGATGTGAATCCTACAGTGTTTAATTTGTGCAAGAAGGATTCCAGGCTTCCAAGACTAGCTGTTTATTCTCTCTCTCATCCTTATAGGTCCTCTGCTTCAGGTAGTTTCAGGGTGAGATCCACGTTTTCCAGAGATGGGATATCTACCACCGACATGGGCAATATGTTATAGTGTTTCACTCATTATGTCACAAAATCAGTCAGGTTGGAAACGACCTCTGAGATCGTTGAGCCCAAATTTAGACCAAACACTACCTTGCCAACTAGATCATGGCACTAAAGTGTCACATCCAGTCATTCCTTAAGCACAAAACCACTTGTAAAGCCCTTGTTCCTTATATCTAATCTAAACTCATCCTCTTTTAATTTAAAAAAATAATACTAAGTAGAAGGACTAGCATAAAAATAATTTCTATTATTTAGAAAGCCCCAGAGTTTGAATTACTGTGCCACAGAATCAAATGCACAGGGTTTGCACCACAGAGCTGTTATTGGCATTGGCACTGGCAGGGAAATGAGCATGGATGCAGCCAGGCACCGGATTGCACAGGGTTAACATAGCTTCCATATATGTAAGGATTTTTCCAAGAGGCATAATTAAAAAATAGGATAATAGAATAATCTGTGTTGCATTGAATTGCATTAATGTGGAAGGAAATATTCAGCAGTTCACAATGGGAAATATAAGCTCCTGGAATGGAGTCAGTTGTAGGGAGTCTTGCGTATCCTTAAATCATGTGTACTTTTAGAAACACTTTTATTCAAGCAATTGCTTCTCTATTGGAAATAGAAATCACAGTGCCGAATTTTATTTAATTTTATACAAACATTGGCATGCACAGAATCACTTTTCTCCTTCCTGACGTGTTATACTCAATAAGGAGGGTTTTCTTTTTTCCGTTAGGAAAAGTCAACAATATAATTGAGTCAACAATACTACGTACTGCTTATGTACTTGCCTTTCCAACAAGAATCAAACTGCTGTGCATTATACAAAAGACACAGCAGAGAACTAGGAGGCAAAACTCAAGTATTCAGTACAAAAAAAATTAGTTTTTTATGTCTTTTGCTTGGTTTTGATCATTTTGAGGAAGGCTTGAAAATAGGTTGAATTAAATGTTCTGGGCTAATACACCCTACTAGAAATACTGTATTGCAAGGGAACATGGACATCTTTTGCTAAACAGTTCTTTGTTAAAAATTCTGTTTGATTTCTTGTAAAATTTTTTGTCTAACTGTAATGCATTAGAAGGGGGGCAGCTCTGTGTGCATACCATAGTGAACACGGATGACACGTACTTTAATGCATGTGCTATTTCCTCATTAGAACCAATGGGGCAGAATTTGCTCTGTTAATCCACGATTTCATACCATGTTTGTTTGCTTACCTTAAGGCTTGTCAGCTGTGCTCACCTTTTGCAGTGTTATCGAAAGAGAGAGCACACTGGTTTGGCCCCGGAGGCAGATACCTCTCAGGATGCTGCTGCTCTGAATTAAAAAAAAAATGTTCTGCATAATTGTTTGAGTGCTTGAAGTTGTCCACCGAGGACAATAATATGTGCTTGTTTGGCATTTTGGTTTCGATCTCCCAGGAGGAGAAGTCTGAAGCAGTACTTGCTGTAGAGGTTGAGTCACTGCTTGGCAGTGGGGCTGCTCCTCAGTGTGGGGAAATCACTCCCTGTCTTCAGGCATCCTGCCCTCCCTTAGGTAAATGATCCACCCAACACAGTTGTCCTTTGTTACTCCGAGCTCCTCACGGCCTGAGAAGCTCCTAAAACAGTTGCAAGGGCTTTGTATTGTTGGAGCAGCCAAAACTGTAGGTAACAACTCCAGAATGTATGGTTTAATGGGCTGCAGATACACAAACACACAGCCACCACTTGGTTGTGGTTCTGGTACTGCATTTCAAAGGTTTCATTTTCTGAGCATTTCCAAGTGGAGGATTTGGCTGCCCAAAGGTGTTGGGATGGATGCCCTGGACATTGGGGACAGGTCTGGAGGTGCAGTGTGGACCTGTGGGAATCCTGCTCCCACCCGGGGACCAAGGTGTCTCCAATTGCATGAAAGTGTTCTGGCAATTGAATCATCCTCCTCGTTTCCAGCAGTGAAAGTGGCCCTATCCCAAAGTAGAGCAATCCTCCTTATTATGGAGAACAACCCTTCAGACAGTCTGCTGGCTTTGGATAATAAAACGGTGGCATTTCATGTTAATTGAAACTGATTCTTGGGCTCGGGACTTCTCATTAAAGCTCTGAGCAATGCGTCTGTGTGGGTGAGAGGAAAGCCAGAGAGCGTGGTTCACGTCAGCTTCATCCTCCTGTTACTCAAGAGCAAAATTTCCTAGGGAAATAATAAAAAAAAAATCCTCTTTGACATAAAACTTCAGAGCATTCTCAGTGAGGACAGAAAGATGCTTACCCTCGGTGAGGATCCCTGGGAGGAGATACTGGGAGCGAGCAAGCATGGGAATAGTTGATGTTGAGGGAAAAAAGATCCTACTCACACATCGCTTTAATCCACCGAACTCTAATTCTGTAATTGGCGGAGCTCGACTTCCCCCTCCTGGGCACAGGGAGAAAGGCCAGGAGCAGAGACTTCTCCTCCTCCCTTTGCTCCACTGTGAAACTGGTTTTTAACCAGTAACTCTGGACACCTCTGGCTTTGTACTCCTAAGGTGCTTGTGAAGGGCAAGGTGATTTGGAAAAGCAAACCTGTTGCAGTAGGATGAAACCTGCTATAGTAATGTTTTTATGTCTGTTAAAAAATTAATTAGGGTCTAGTTGTCAAAGCCCACAGTTCCTGTTCTGAAATGATCACTGCTGATAATCTTCACTGTTCTGGTAGTGTAAACAGAAACCCTGTGTACACCTAATGCAGAAGCTATATTCTGGGTCCAAAGGAAATATTTTTGCCTTCTTTAACTTGAGAAATCCCTTTAAAAGTTGCAAAAAACGTGATTTGAAAGTTCAAGGCTAATTGATCTTGATTCCCTTTTTAGAAGAAAGAGGGCAAGGTGTTTTGAAAACAAAGGCACGTTTTAGTATAAAGATACGGACAGAGGAAGATGGTGTGGGATTGATCTGGTTCAGTAATAACATCACCCTTTCAGTTAATCTGTCAGAAGACAATGGAGCTTTATGCCTGACTGTAGCAGCACATCAGTTGTATGTGTTATCTCTTGTTTCCTTTCAGTAGCCTGTGAGTGCTCACAGCTGGTCACTCATGGCTTTAACACTCATGGAAGTGTCAATCCAACCTCTTGAAGAAGTAGCAACTATTTGTGTGAAACAGCAAAGTTTCAGCGTTGAACAGGTTCATTTCCAAGCAGCTCAACTTGATTTTTTTACTCCTCCTCCTTTAAATGGAACTCAAGAGAATGACCTTTTCCTTCCAGGTTTTTGTTTTGTTTTTTTTTTAAAAAAGAAACTGGTACATACCTTGCCTTTAATGAAGTGGATAACTTTAAATGAACACATGTTCAAGAAGATTTAAAAAGAAACTACTTCTTTGTTTATGCAAAACTTGGTGTATGGCAGACCTGGAGGCACAAGGAAGTTTGTATTTTCATTAATAGGAACAATGTCCATAAACCTACTTATATGCTTGATTTATTTTCTAAGACAGCTTCCAGAAAAGTAAGAAAAGGAGCTGTGACTGACTCAAATCAGCATTGGACTAGGGCCTAAGTGCATTGAGAAAAAACCCAGCATTTCTTTGTGGTTCAAGAGGCAAGAAATAATTTTTTAAAAAATAATCTAATCAAGGCAGTAAAGGCTTCACCCTGTGTAGGGCATCTGGGAAGGCTAATGGTCCTCAACATTGGGCAGTGCCACTCCTCCAGCAATAAGGAACCCAAGAGTTTACCACTGATTTTGGCATGGCCAAAGGTTGCCACAGGCAGAGCTGGTGGATTTCCTGGGGCCCAGAAATCTCCTCTCATCTTGTAAACAGCTTCAAATACTTTCCATTATTTCAATACATAACTGAAAATTAGTGTAGCCAATAGAAAAATGAATGAGAGAGCATTTACAATATCAACTCTGTAAATGTTGGCCTGACACTTGCAGAATTCCATTTTTTACTGAAAAGGGGAATTGGGGTTTTAAAGTCACAACTTCTTCCCTAGGTCTGCCCTGCTGTCCCACAGGTAATTTGTCCTAATATATTTGGTCAATACCAGGTACTTAAAAATATGTATGTACACAAACCAGAATTAAAGGTTTAATAAAAAACAAAACCAGAAAATTGACCATGTATTAGGTAGGTCATTGCAAGATGTTTACACACAAAATGTTTGTCTCTCGTCTGGATTTGTGTGGCTTTCTCTTTGTGAGCTGTGCATTTGGCTGAGTTCCCGTGGCAAGAGACACAGAGTCAGAAATATTTTTTTGTATTTTCTAATGGTTTCACCTCATGACTTTTCCCAGACTTTTAAAAACTGATGTAAAATTTACTTAGTGGTGTCCTGAGTACTAGCAGAAAGTAGTTTTGTTGATCTCCCAGGTCATGCCAGCCACTCGTGATGCACAGGCAACAAATATAAAGTATCTGTTTAATAAAGGATGCAGGACACAAGCCTGGAAATTTCCAGACTAGGTGCAGATTTCAATGAAAACCCAAAGAAATTAATTGTGCCTTATGTCTTTATCTAGTCCAAAAGCAAAAATTTCTTTTCTGTGATCCCTTTCAGTTTTTGTACACACGGACCAAAAAGCTCATAGTTCCCCACTTAGTAGCACTTACTATTTGCATGCTCATCATGTCTCTTAGAAAAGAAAATCCAAGTCAGGGATGCACTTCAGTGTGTTAGAAGATATAACTCTAAAGCTGTGGACTTTGCTGGAGCATTACAAAGGCTCCAACAGTCAAAAATTCTTAGTGTTTCACAAAAGTATCTGGCAAAAAGAACGTGTTATGATTAAGCAATGCAAATTGCTGACTTTCCAATGCAAACCATCCTCAGTGGTTAGTTATGGAAAAATCTTTCCAGATGTGTCAGCTTTAACTCTGCTCCCAGGACCTTCATTTTCTAATGTTACCTACTTTGCCCAGTCCATCAGCCACTTCTACATGACTTGTTTTTAAGAGAAGGATCTTCAAGTTCAAGCTTTGATTGGAAAAAAGACCCCTACAAACCCCACACATTAAATGTTTTAGCCAGACCGATTTCCCCTTGGCTTCAGTTCCTTTCTGTATCCCAACACCATGTATTTTCAGGACCAGACATATCATGCTCATGGATACCCCTAAAAGGAGCCACAGACAGCGGTGACAAATGACCTCGACCTCCATCCACCTCCAGATCCATTCTGAAGGTGTCAGTTAAAACCTGCCTTGCTGATAGTTTTTCAGAAAGTGTTGCAGTCCTTCATTAGGTGCTGACAACGGCATCTGAATGTTTTCAACAGGAAATTACCGGACTGTATAGTAAGCTTTTAGGAACTGACAACATGGATCAGGGTTAAAACTGATGAGTTTAAAATTGAGTGTGAAAGTATCTGTGAGCCTAACCACCTGCTTTTTCTTACTCTACTTTTTTTTCTTTTTAATAATTCCCTATTTTTATTTGTTGTTTTTTTAATGAAGAGATGGAACTGAAATAAAGAGCAACACTAGTGGGAGCCCTCGACTGACTGGACAGCACTAACACAGCCCTGTGTGCTCCCTGCAGAGAGATGGAGAGACTATTTACAAGGATATGGAAAGACAAGACAAGGGGGAATGGCCTAAGGGAGTAGGTTTAGATTAGATATCAGGAAAAAGTTCTTTACTGTGAGGGTGCTGAGGTGCTGGACCATGTTGCCAGAGGAGCTCTGGATACCCCATCCCTGGTGCTGTTCAAGGCCAGGGTGGATGGGGCTCTGAGCAACCTAGTCTGGGGAACAGTCGCTGCCTGTGGCAGGGGGGTTAAAACTAAATGATCTTTAATTTTCCTTCCAACGCAGGCTGTTCTATGATTTAATTTTCTCTCTTTCCATTACCCCGGTTTTTAAACCCCACTGTAGTCTGCTGAGATTCATGTGTCTTTTTGCCATACCAGACAGGAAACTCTGTATTCCCATCACTTCAGTCAAATAGTTTTGATCTGTTTGCTGGGCAGCTTGCTAGACCTGGGTTTCCATTTTAGGGGGTGGTGGCATGAATCTCCCAGGACTATTCAGGCCACCAAGACACACCTGAGGCAGACCCGCTCTATCTACACCACAAAATAGAACTCAATCTTCCTTCCATTTTCACTCTTCCAAAGGCTTTCCACTTTCCAAAAGGGTTTGGAAAGTCCCAGTTTCTTTTGCTGACCTGAGTCAGAGAGATTATGCTCTGCCTCCCCAGCTCTTCCATGGTTTTTTCAGGACTAGGGGAGTGTTTGGGATGCCAAGGTGTGGGCTCCCCATGCCAGGGGATGTGCTGGAAGGCAAAGGGGAGCTCCCAGGTGGATTTGTAGATTTGTTTCTAGTGGGCACAGGCTTCCCACAGGTAGTAACAACAGAAATGTTAGGAGAGAGGAGAGATATTGTTATTTATTTGCAAGGTCAGTTTTCCCTCTTGGAGGTGTTGCCAGTTTATACAGGCAGTGTGCAAGCAAACATGCCATGTAGCCTAAGTATAGGTGAAGATTGGCTTTACATGAAATCGTTACCTGAAATGGCCAAAGGCATTTTCAAATGTCCATAAACATTTTTTAAAGGTAAGCTGACATCCATTTATCTGTTTGTGTGCTTATCAATATTATTAGTAATCTGGTAATATTTATGGCAGTAGAGCTGTTTGACTTTGTGTATTGCCTCATGTATATACTGTTTATTTTTAGTGGTAAATTTAAATGGGTTTTTAGCTCCTAAAAATGATTGATTGTTGGTGATCTGTGTAAAACCATACGTTTCTTTAAGCTAATTGAACTGTCAAGAAATGTCTATGCTTATTTTACTGTAAATTTTTCCCATATTAGAAGGTCCATATTAATTTCAGGGTTTAATGCTGGAGATTTATTTTGATGTCTTTTATTCACAGTAGCAAACAGTTACAATTTCAGTCATCTAGGCTACACTTGATCAAACCATCTGTGAATGTGAGTGTATTAATTAGCTCTTTTCCTAGTTTAAGGATTTTTTGGGCATATATTTTCTGCCTGAATGGCAATCATCTTCCCATGAAATATCAGACAAAATTGTTTCAGTAATCCTGTCACTTACTTTCCACACAATTGCTCTCCTCTGCTTTTGTGGTGTGTTTTGCTCCTCAGTGCCTTGATACAAATTTGTTACACCACTAGTCGAGATCAAATCAGTTATGGTTTGACATAATAGAGTTGCAGGTTTTTGGATATTACCTGTTGTGAAAAAGCTTGTCCATGGCTGTCTTCACCAGCTTATTGCAAAATTCTGTCCAGAAGCATCACAAATTTCACGTAATGAATGAGAAATATGGTTGTTTGTCACTGTCATGATTTCCTCTGCAAAAATGCAAACATTACTCTCATTTATCAGCTAAACCTTAATTAAATGAACTTCACATAACCCTGTCTCAGCAAGGCTCTTGTGAAACTTAATTTTATGTTTTGAGACCCTTAGCTGAAATGTGTTCTGCAGCTGCAAATTGCTACTCTTGTCTATTGAGCAAACTGTCTAATTCCACTGCCTGCTGCTCACACTTCAGGGCTTTCCTTTTTGGTGTGATAAGAAGGGGAATTAATATTCTGTGTTATGTCGTAGGGAAATTAATGGGTTTTGTGCTGGAGAGATGTGTTGTACTGGTAGAAGCTGGTAGCAATGATGTCACAGAGGACTGAAAATAAAATAGAACTAGAGGCAGAATGTTGCAGTGGAATGACAGAATATTTTCTGCTATAGATGAAGAGCTGAAAGATTATGCATGAGGGGGAAAGGTACATATTGAGACTCTAAGACTGATCCGAATGACCTCATCCAAGAATCTGAGGGAGAAAGCAAATGCCAATTTATTGCATCATTGCCAGCTGAGACAATATCTAACATATGCAATGTTGCAACATGACTTGTTGTCTCTGGCCACTACTCCAAGAGAAAAAGGTGTAGACAATTAACTGTAGTGGAGATGATGGAAATATTAATCCAGGAACAGTGTCAGTGATAGACCATGTATTTTCTTCACCAAGGTAATGAAAGGTTTGGGATTGACAAAGATATTAAGCAAGACGAACTTTCAGATTGCATGCAAATCAATGAAGTAGTGGGAAACTAGTGCTTCACTAGGAGGAAAACACCTCATGGTAATTTTTGACCTTTCACTTTGACACAGATAAAAACATTTTACAGGTAATAGTATTAAAAATCTTAACAAAAACAGACCCGGCATAGAGTTTGCAGTCCTTTACCTATTTAAGTTCCCGTTAAAATCAAGCAGGGCATCAGAGAGAAGTTTAGTGATGAGGGAAAAGTCATAGAAACTAATGAGTACTAAACCAACAAATAAGTTATTCTATTGATATAGCAAATAAATCTGTGTTCTGGTGCAATGAATGGAGTTTGTGCTTGTTCTCTGCTTCTCTCATGTTGATCATTAATCAGTAGAGAGAGAAGTTACAAGTACTTAGTGTGAATAGGAACTAAATTGGAGAGGAAACTGAAACATTGCTAATAAAACCCCATGTCCAGTACCTGAGGCTTGTGCTGTGATTTGACCTGGTATGGAGTCAGGGGTGGCTGCAGTGGTTGAGGCTGAAATCCCCTTCCTGTGCACAGGCACTGGTGGCCTGAGCTTACCCAAACCAAAAAAGGGCATCAAGCTCATGCTCTACACAAGTCTCTGATATCCACGGTTGTTAATTAGGATTAGTGATGTGGTGTAATGAGTTTGTTGTTTCCAGTTGTTCCCAGGCTGCACCCATCCAGGGTACTGCATTCCCCTTCTCTTTCCCATCTTTCAATGCTGCCTCCACACCTCTTCTCAGACACTCCCTTAGCAGCTCCGCCTTGGGTACCAGCAGCTCAGACCTTCCTCATTCCTGTCTTTCAGCACAGCCCTCCCTGTCCCTGCTGCTCCAGCCCAGCAGTGCCGTCTCTGGTCATTCCAGGTCTTTGCACTGCCCTTCCTTCCCCTCTGATGCTGATACATCTCCCTGCTGGCAGCTGGGATGTCTCATCATGGACCAAAAAACTGAGCTGGGCCAGGAAACTCAGGTCTTCTGAGCCCCCAGAGAGACACCTAATGGTTAAATATATTAATTAAAGCTGGTTCCTATGGCAAAGAAAGAAATGCATACCTCATATCTTATGTTCTTAGGGGGAAATTCTGCTCCTGGTTTAGTGAACATGTAATGAAATAAACTTCTGTAAATAAATAAATGTAGAAGCATATATCAAATTTCTGTTTTAACTATAGTTTTTTTTTTGTTTGTTTGTTTTTGGTTTTGGGTTTTTTTTGTGTTTTTGTTTTGGTTTTAGTTTTGTTTTTTTCCTGTAGTGGATCATTAAGTCTTACCCAGGCTGACCAGAGCACATTGGATGGTCCTGCCGTGTTCCTGTTGTGCATCCTGGTGCAGCTCCCATGGTGGGGATCCCTCGCCTTCTCTCCATGAGGAGACAGATTTTCTTGCCTGCTTGGGGACTTTGCGACCCAGCATTGGTATGTGGTAGGTCAGAGATGGTCTTATGGGCCTTGAGCTCTCTCTACTTGGTGTCAGAAAAGCAGAGAAAGACTTTTGTTTAGACAAAACCAGAAAAAGTAGAGTCCTGAATATTTTCAGGCTACTGCTCCAGGAGAACAGTGTAGCTGAAAGTTAGTTATTCCTGCTGTGCAAGATAAGGGTAGAATGTAAAAGCTCTTGTAGCAGTTGATGAGGCTTCATAGGTAGCAATTTGTGAAGACAGAAATTAAAAAAAAGTTATTATTTTCATGAGGTAGAAACATTTTGGTTCTGTGAGGAGCATCTGGAGCTGTGGCCTGTGTTATAGTCTATGGTCATTTTCCATAGCACTAATTCTCTTACTTGCTATAAATGAAATTAAAGAGCTTCATTTGGTTTATCACCAATTTCTTCTTTTAGTGATCCCACTTCAGATTTGCAGTCTCATTTTAGGTGGTGCTCCATTCTTCTGCAGCTGTGTGACTGCACCTGTGCACATTGAAACCCTGCTGTGAGGAGGAGTCCTACTCTGGAAACTGTTAAATAGAGAGAAAAAAAATGTTATATATATATATATAAAATGAAGTATAAGATTTATTCAGTCAGCACGATTTTATGCTGCCAAGCAAAAGGAAAAAAGGAGGCATTGGAAGCATGTATCCAAATTTTTCACGATTTCTGACAAAACTGAGCATGTCTTTGGTTTTGTAAAGGAATGACTTGAGCTGTTCTTGCCCTCCAAGGCAAATCTGTGAAATATCAAGAAGAAATGATGCCTTGAAGACACATTGATGGGTAAGGAGGAGATTGCTGTGTGATGACTGGCACTTTTGCTCTTGAAACAAAGCAGAACAACTATAATGAAAGCAGCATCACCTGAAAGCAGATGAGTTAGGGAGGAAATTGCCCTTTTATTGTGCTGTATTCTTCTCTGAAAGAAGGAGTAGTTCATCATATTACAGTGATATCTTTACTGCAGATATTTTCTAGCTGGTGCTTGACAAATTTAGATTCATAAAAGTGAATTTTTATTTGAAACCTGCTTGCTTTCAGAGCACCATCTGCTGGTACTTCATGCATCCTGTAGGCTGCTGCTAGAGGGCTGTGATCTTCTGTATTTTCCAGAGGAGTGTAAAGGACTGCTGCTATTCTTTGCAACCTGGTTGTGTTTTGAAGATGTAATAGCACTTCTTTAGCTAAACTTCTGTTTAGTGTCCAGTCATCCTGCCAGAGTGTTTTCTGAAAGTAACTATTTTTCAAATATCTTATAAATACCCTTGAAAGGAACAGGAATATTTGCATCATGGAGACTAATGTCTGAGTGATGATTTGTGAGCTTGGCCCCAGAGGTTTTGTGCAAGCTCCTCCATAGCTTTGTGGCTCTGCAGAGAAAGAGGTTCTGCTTTACGAAATCTGAACCAATGTGTTAAACAGTGTTTTTGTTGAACTTGTCAGTTATTCAATTATGTCTTTAGTTTAATGTTTTACTGCATCTCTTCCCTGCTCAAATACAATTTACTTCTTTCATAAACTTGAATGAATTTGCTGCATTTGAGGGAAATCAGTGATGAACGATGAAATTTTCAAATTTGTATGTGTGAGATAATTTTAGATCTGAATTGTGTTGAGGTTGTCAGAGAATGTTTATGATTTTAGGAGTGGGTTCTAGCTTTGGACCTGTAAATGAGTTATGAAGGTCCAATGACCTTTTCTCAGTAAAAGTTATCTTTAGCTTTTAAATAGTAGTGCAGTTTTGGATGTCCTGTGTCTCCAAAAACCAAACAACTCTCCTATTTCTACCCACAGACTTGTCTAAATGCTTTAAAGGATTTAATACTCATATTTTAAGCATGTCGGCAACTTAGTTGTTTTCGGAGAGAAATGCCTAACTGAGCTTTATGATAAAATGTCATCAAAATGTCTCCTAAAAATACATCAAAGTAGTTAATGTTCTTTCCAGCCTTTAAATGAGCCCAAAGACTTAACACTGCATTAAGGAAATGAAGTACAATTAGAGTGTAGGCTTATGTGGAGCTGTGAATAAAAGAAACTTCTGATATAACCACTGTTGTAAGCAAAAGCTTAATTGTTTGCCAAAGAAGGTGATGGTGAGAAGGTTGGTTAGTGGTGTCTGAACCAGGAGAATCTCTTAGCCAGCATTGTAGCCCATGCCCTGGTACCTCTTCTGGCTCCCTGCCCAAAGAGGCCCACATGGGACTGGTAAACCCAGGTGGTCCCATTTCCCATGGCGCTTCTTCTCAACTCAACCTTGCAGGTGTTACTGCACTGTTATTGCACTGAGCTGCCAGAATGGACTCAACTCATCATGTTTGCACAGAGGTTTGAGCCTGGTTGGTCTGGACTTCCAGGGATATCCTGTGGGACTGGGTTGTGCTCACAGTCCAGGAGTCCTAAGGGACTTAATTAAGCCTGAACAGCAGGGTGTGAGATCTTGGACTTCAAGGAAGCTTTGTCAACTGCATTCATCTAAAGCAAGAAGGAAGAAAAGGGAATTTGTAGGCTGAAACAGAGAACCTGTCAGGGGGGTGACTATGGAAGGTCAGCTTGTGAATCCACATAAAATACTGTTATTGACTCTGTTGCCATAGTTTTGACAGCTGCATGTTAGATTGTGTATATTTATTTCACAACACTGCTGGAAAGTGGTGTTATTATTTTAAGGATGGGATCTCTGCTTCAAGGAGAGAGGTGCTTGTGCTATCAGGTAGGATATCTAAAATGCAAGAGAGAATTGAACTGGTATCATCTACATCCCAGTTGCACAATAAAGCCTTTGCTATAAACTCTTTCTCTTAGTACAGAAAGTTTGGTGTGCCACTTCAGCTGAGTGAAGTACAACTGAGCTTCTCAAACACTTCCCTGTATTGTATTTTTGCATACAAAGTTATCTCTTCTAAGTGATTTTTTTGAAAATCTGTTCCCCAATGTCAGTCCCAACAGTGAATTCGGAGGGCTTGAGGTTGAAGACAAGTACATTACTCATCTTTCATTCACTGTCAGATTTTGTGTGTGTAGGTGGAAAGCTCAAATAGCACCTGCCAACTACTTGTTGGTTATTGGCTTAGAATAGAGCTGTTTACATTTAGTACTGAAGCATCCACTTGGAGTATTGCTTTGTATCTGCTTTCAGAATTGTATTAAAAAATGGTGAAATTTGAGGTTCAACAAAGTACACAGTCCCAAGCAGGAGTTCCAATTTAAAATGACTTGGTAATTAATGAAGAAAAATTGCACTTGAAATCAGTTCCCAATGCACAGCTTGGTGGCAAGATTGCATTTAAAAGATGCAGTGCATCAGCCTTTGAGTGTATAGGAGACACCAAAGAATTGCATTAACCTTTTTCAGACTGACCTTTAAAACAAGGGGTTCTGGGTTGTACTCCCAAGATATCTATTGAGACCTGTTCTTTATGTCCTGAACTCTCACCAGAACATACAGTCCCTTATGTTTCTAGGAGGATGAGCACACAAGTGTACTACTAGAATATGTTTTCCATGATGTTTATAGAGAGTGTGTCTGAGCCTGTAACTGCAGAAATTAATCTGTTATCTGGTATCACTTTCCTTATTCTTGCAACTTTTGATATCATATGGCAAAGTGAGTTTATGATTCCTATATAGCTTTATTTATTTACATGTGCTCTTGACTGATGTGTCCCTTTCCTCATCCTCTGTTACTGATCTGCATTTTGCAGTCACCTACTGCACTGTCATTGTTATCCCCAGCTTTGTTTTGAACACTGTCTCGTCTTTAACAAGTCCTGACAACAAACCGTCTTCTCTTTTCTTATTGATGTGTTTGTGTAAGGGCTTTTTGAGCACTGGTATGCCTTGGGAGGTCAGTGTCAGTGTGCATTACACAAGTAATGCAACTCCTCCTTACCTGCCTTCCCTGCCAGAAAATGCACTTGGTTTGTATGAATGAGTTTGTTTGCTGTCAAGCTGATGCAAGATTTGCTGAATCTTTCATTTGTGAATTTGCATTTTGGAAATGTGTTTACTCAACAACGATCAAAACTGTCACAGGCAGAGTATTAACACCAGAGAACTTTTTCTGATTAGGTGCAAGAATCAGAGCTGGATTCTTCTGTAAATCAAGTGTCAGACTTGGGAGTTATTGGAAGGAATCATTTAAAGTAAGAATGGAGGACTGAAGGAGATCCTTTATGCCCCATTAAAAACCTTTTCTGGAAAGCTTCTTCCAAAAAAAAAATTGCTTGCCACACAAACTGATTACCATGAATTGTCTTGAGACTTAGGCTGACTTGAACTAGCTCGTGGAAAACAGAAATCACCTTGGAACCAAACCAGGGTGAGAGGTAGCTGTGAGGCTGGCCCACGACCAATTAATTTCTCTGTATTCATTTCCAAGTGTAATTAATTCCTTACACTTTGCATATTTATGCAAGACAGACACAAAATTTTGTCTTCTTTTAAGGACAAAAGGAGATTTCCCAGCTGCCCCCTTCATAAAGGTTTGGTGGAGTCTCCAAGGAGGTGTATTGGATCACTTAGTACCAAGTGGAGGAGGATTGAGATGGAGGGGCTGCCAAGACCTGCTCTGTGCTCCCTCCCCATCAGCACCTTGTATCCAGGACCTTTCTAGCACAGGGGAGTGCAGACAGGAAGAGATTTGAAGTGCAGAGTCCTGCTAGGAACCAGGCAGATGCCTTCCTTCATTTCTGTGCTTTCATAAACTCTGCCCAAATAGTTGGTTTGCCACAGTGAAGGCTCAGGTTCTGCCAGAGTTGCTCTGGAGCAGGGGAAGAAGTTTGATGGCTGTAACTCCTCACTGATGCTCTCTTGCTGCCTGGTAACCCATCTTCCAGCCGCTCACTTGTACACTACCAGATACCTTCCTCTGGGAGAAATCTTTTCATTTTTAAATCTTCATGGGAAACAGCCACACCTGTGCCAGTTTTGCAGGAGTGTTGTCATGTCATAAGGTGCACTTGTGGTTTTTGAACCGAAGCCTAGAGCTCCAAGTACACACACATACACACACACTATTTTACGTGTGTGAACAGCACTGTGCTTGTTAAATGTGAATATTTCCAGGCCTGTTGCCCAGTTCTGCAGATACAGCATTCTAAGATTATCCGTTTACTGTCTTTCCATCGACTACATCCACTGCAGGAATAGAAAGATTTCTTTTTACTCTCTGCCAACCTTGGAGACTCTGAAAGTCAAACAGTGTTCTTTCTGACTTATGAATCATCACCCCTAACCTTGACTCAGTGATCACAGGGGAACACTTAGGCCATGGTTAACATATATCCCTCTGATCAAAAAGATTCTCTACTATGATGTTACGTTACTCACTACTTCTTTAATAATGCTTGTATAAAATCCCACTCATGATCTTTGAGATATGTTGGTTCAATTGAGCTAAGGGAATAAAAGAGTGGAAAAGTATTTTTAGTCCATTCAGGCAGATAGATCTGACATTAAGTATATTTTGAATGCTGAAGAGTTATCACTTTGCTGGCTATAGCTAAATGAAAATCAAAATAATATATGACTTCCAGGAGGCAACTTTAGTTTCTCTGAGATGTGATGCTCTGGATAGAGGAGAAAACGTATGTAAGTGTATGCTGGATGTGAGAAAAATGATCTAAGACACGGTATTCTTCATTATTAATAATGCTTTTGGATATACTGTGGTTATTCATAACTATAAAAAGTGTGTTTTGCATCAAAGGCAATTATGCCAGTTAACAGTGTGCTTGGGCTGAGACAATTGACTGAACAATCTTTAAATACTTTGCCCCTTTCAAACCTGTTGCTTGGATACCACTTTCTCTGAACTATTCTGTACCTTACTGAAAATTAAATAGTAAAGGAAAGGTTTTAGAAGCTCTTTCCTTTGTCTTTTCCAGAAAGTCTATATTAAAAATTAATTTCAGAAGTGGTGTCAAAGAATTAGGGCTTTCTGGCAGAAAAATGCTGCCAGATACAGCTGGAAAATGCAACTCATGCACAGTCTGAATTCAAACCATTGGTTTCTAGATATATATTTCTTTCTTGCACACAGACTTCCAAGGGAATTTGAGATGCAATGAAGAGATTCTTAAATTGTAGACATCTTGAAGTAACTGGATAATGCATCCTGGTAAGTCTCTCACTAGTGGGAATGGTTTGTTCCCTGCTCAGTTGTACTTACTGACTTAAATAAGTAATCTGAAAGTGCAAGGTAGTGTTTGTGGTTTGAGTTTTTTGCAGGAGGAAAGGTTTTTTTCTGGTTTCCAACTGAATGCCAGGTATCCTATTGAATTGTATCATGCCATGGACTGCTGTGATTTAAGCTGTGATGTGCTGCTTTACCTGTACTCAAAAGCCTCTCAGAAACAACAGAGGTGTCTTGATGCAGGGGTTTAGATTTGCCTCCAGGACTCATTTCCCATTCCCCCATTACAGCAGTTTTGGGAAACCTCCAGCTCTATCTGCCCTATTTCACTTCCCTCTGGGGATGAATGGTCTGGTTGTCTCAACAGGCAGTGTCTTTAGAATCTCTTTTCATTGGGATCCTTTTACAAACTAAACCCACAACTTAAGTTACACAACATTGCTACCTGAAAACTGAAGGTTTTCCAGTGAAGGTCCAACCTTTGATCAGGGAAGTCACCTGTTTACAGGGAAGGTGGTGACTCCAACCATGCATAATGTTTTGACCTAGGATAGGCAAAGATATATTTATTACAAATTTGTCCCAATGAGGATGTCTTTTGCTGCCCACTGTTAGGCAAGGAAAATCTCCTGCCTGTTCCCTATAACCCTGTGCCTGGGAAGGGTTGTTCTGCCCCAAGCCACAGACACTGCTCCTCCCAGGGAGGGGCAGGGATGACTGTCAAGGCTGTGCCTTGGGAACCAGCGCCTACTTCGGTAAGTGAAAAGTCAGGACTTTGCAGCTCATTGCTTCAGTGGGTGATGGGGCAGAGTTGCAAAGACAGCTGTGGTCCAGTGGTCTCATGTCTCAGCTCCTCTCTGCTTCCTGTCATCATGAAAAGGAGCAGAAGCAGAGGGGAGGATCTTTTCTGGATACAGAGTTGGACCACATGGATTTTGGGGTTTGCCCATGGGATTTGCCCATGATCTCTAGTGTAAAGGGAATGCTCTGTCACTTTATGTTCGTAGCAGAGCCAGTCAGCAGCACTGACAAAGTGACTCACAGCTGTGCTGAGATCGTGACTCACTGCAGCATCCTTTCTGGAAAGACACTAATCCTCCTTTCCTGCTGCTGGGGCTGTTTTGGGAACCACAAAGTTAAGCACTGAAAGGCACATTTATTAAATGACACATGCCAGGACTGGGTTTCATTCATAACAGTGAGGAAGTACTTTGTGGCCTCTCCGCCGTTGACTAGACATCTGGCACCCAGGCACCAGAGGATGGACAGACTTGGGCACTGGTTTTCCTGGTTAGATCTAGGTGTCAAGCCCATTTCAGTCAGTGAGTGTTTGGGTTGGATTCAAGAGTTTTTCTTAACTGCCAACATCTGTCAGATGTCAGCTCCCTGAATCCACCCTTCCTGGCCACGCTATTTTAAGGCACTAAGTATTTTAAATTACAATAATAATAGTAATGATAATAATGAAACCCATAAAAGATTTTTCTCTGAGTAATTTGTCCTCAAGGGACTTGGAAGTCCTCAGGTTTCTTCCTGACCAGTGACAGGATGTGTTATGATCACCAGAAGTCATTCAACCTTTTGCCACACAGGCAGTCTGGTCAAAAGCCTTTGGGATTACTTATGGAAAAGGAGGAGCTGTGCTCTATGAATGTAGCAACTAACTCTATTTCAGTTGATTAGTGATGTAGCACTTGTTGTGATCTCTTGGAGCCTTTAGCTGGATTTGGAAAGGATTTCTTTATCAGAGCTAATCTCACTGTGCTCCTGTTACAGTCAGTGGAGAGAACAAGAATTGCAGGGTGTGATTCACCTGATATCTTTAGTCCTTCTGCCTCAGGAAGCAACAAGTTGTGTCCTAGAGGTACTTTTTTCTCTCAGTACATCATAATACAGTTCATGGGCAATAGCATAAATGGAAGGGTCTATACTGAGTCAGGTGACCAAACCCCACAACGTTTATATAATGAATATATAATGAACACTCAAGATGAAATTTATCAATGCAAATACCAGTTAACTCAGTTTCCACAACTCTCTCCTGGGCCTTGGCCTTTGCATGTTTTTTAAACTGGTTACAGGTATGGAAATTTTCTTTTTTAAACCAGCAGAATTGTGTACATGTGGTTTCTTTTTCCTTGAGGGAGCCACATTTGTTCAACTGTCCAGCACTGGTGTAGCTGCACTAAAAAGTCATGAAAAGTTCTCAAACAACACATGTGTGAGTGTATCTACACACTCTGATCACTACAATCACCTTACCTGGAGGAATGACCTCTGGCTTATGCCTTATTAGGGCACCAGAGTGTGCAACTTTCAACAATTCCTGTTTCTAAAATATGAAGGGATGTGAGACAGGGTCCTTTTAATTAAGACAATGAGTTTGTAAAATTTGCTTTATATATTAAAAAGTGTAGAAGTTCTTGGAAGAAAAAAATGTTGCAAATCTGATACAAATTTTTAAGGATGAGAGAGATCTTTTGTTTCCACTTTTTGAAGTTTTTGACTATTGTTATCACAGTGAACAGGGATAAAATTCAAAACAGTTTATTTTTTTTCCTTAACAAGTATCTTTTATAAGACAGGGTGTTGTTAAAGCAAGTAGTGGTAAAGCAAAATAAGTCTCAAGAACAATCTCATTTTCAAAGTTTTCTACTGTTACAGGAAAAAGTGAAAAATATAAATCATTATTAATTAAAAAAGAAAAAAAGTCTGCCTTAAATGTTAAATAATGATGTAGCTTAAAAGCAGGAAAAGTATAAGATTCTGTGATGGTGTCAGGTTGGTGTTTTACTGAAGTACTATGGAGCACTGCTTCATTTGACAGGTGAAATTGGAGGCTGGGCATGTGCCAGGCAGGGGTGGTCAGGGCATCCCTTCAGCCTGAACTGAGCTCACAAGGCTGTGCTCCCTGCCAGGGTTTCATATGGAGGATGTTTTCACATGGAAGGGTGTAAAGGTGTTGGAACAGATGTTGGACTTCTATTCATTAACAATTTTCACCTTTGATGGCACAAGGCTGTTCCATCCCACAGAAACACATGTGTTCACTTGAATTCCCACGCTGCCCATATGCCTACATTTCAAAGTTTGTTACCTTATTAGTTTGTGAAATATGCTCATTATGATATTAGCAATGAGAAGTATTTAACTTCACCTTAAGCTGTCAAACTCCAAAGATTTAAAACTGCAAAACTCATCTGCTCCTATATCAGGAACTCCCTTAAAATACAGAGACTCTTATATTGTTTTGCAAGTGCTCACTTTTGGCGTTGGAGGAATTGGAATTTCACTGGAAATTGCAAGACAGGCTGTTCCACTGTCAGTCTTTTCCTTGGTGCTTATTTTGACTGGGCATTGTGAATTCATGGCTACTGGTTCCTTTTGCTCGAGCTGATCACTCAATTCTCAAAGCACTCAAAGAGCTTTCTAAGTGCTAGAATTTTTAGGCTCAGTTCCTTTCTCTATCTGAGAATTACTAGTGTTGCCTATCTAATCTGCAAGTCCATTTTGTGAGCAAGGTGGCAATGTTGAGTCTTAATTTTAAAAAGAAGCATTTGGATCTCTGACTCCCAAAGGTGTGAGGTGTTTCCTTGCAGATGAAAATAATGCATCATGCAAAGCACAGGTCTGAATGGTTAGTTTGCCCTGTGTCAGATATGTGTAGGACTGCCAATTCAAAAAATAAGATTTTTTTAGTCCTGCAAGGGAACACTTCCTTCCCTTTAAGAGGCAGCATGTCCTCTGGTGGAAGCTATTTTACTTTTAAAACAACAAATAATGTCTCCAAGAAAATATCTAGGACTGGAGGATGCCTCTGCTGCTGGAGCTGCCACTTTTCTGAGCAGTGTGAACTGTGAGCTTTTAAATAAACTAAGAATTATTAAAATATATGATGCTGCCATTGTAACCCATTGCATTTTCCCCCCTTCAAAAAAATCTTTCTATTAACAGCAAATGAACAATAAAATTCTGTCTTCAAATTTCATGAGTGCTGAGTTTCTTCTCTGATTTGCTTTCCATATGGGACATTTCTCTAGTGCCTGTGGCTGCCCTTTCTATGCAGAAAGGTGCTGTGATCTGGTGGCTCATGTGTCAGCTTGGAACTGAGAAAATCTGGGTTCTCTTCCCACAGGTTTCCCAGCTATTGCGTGAAAGAAATGGCAGCAACAAAACCAAAAAGTGATGACTCTCAATGCAGAAAAAAATCAGGATAGAAATTAATTTGGTCATCTTTGATACTAAGCTTTCCTTCAGCACCCACCCTAATGCATTTGTTGTAGGGAGGGGTGGATGTGTGATGTTTGGAGCAAGGTTCTGTCCAGGCAGAGCTTTGTTTTATTAACAGCTGTTATCATGTGTTCTGGAAGTCTGTTTTTTCCCCTATAAAATCTAATCACACTGTTCTCTGCACGAGTAGTTTAGAGAATGCCTCTGTATCTTTTAATATGGAAATGCTCCTTGCACTTACACTGCCTAGCATGGTAGAAAATACAACCTCCTCTTACCCGCCATCCATGCCGCCTAAACGATGTTATTTTTCCCTTTTCTATGTTTAAAACTTGTTTTTCAGTGGTTTGCAGATGCTCCTCTTGCTTCCCACATAAATTCCTGCAGTATGACCAGATGTCTAGTTCATTTCTCTCAGCACCCTTTACATCTCTAGTCTGAAATGTTAACACCAGCCACGAAGAATCATATGCTTGTTGTGCAAATTACTTCAATCAGATAACCCAAATGTTATCTCAGGCTGGCATAGATGTTATAATGCTTGCAGCTAAATGCTCCCTTAGGACCCTGGTTAGAGGTCTCTGGGCTGACTGTGCTCTAAGATGGGCAAAGACAAACCTCTCTGTTATTTCTTCATTTGGGAAATGTGTTGCTGGAACACAGGCCAAAAGCATGTCTTGGTTGCATCTTCCCCCAGAGGGATGCAGGTAGCAGACACAGAAGATGTTCCTAAAGACGTGTTCTTACCACTGACTTTTAGGAGGGAGAAGATGACCATGTTGGTATCAGCCCAGCTGAACAAAACTTGCTGTATTTGGAATTCCTACTGTCTTCAGTGGTTGCTCTGTCCATTGGCAGTGTGGGCAGAAGAGTCCAGGGCTCACAGGCAGTGACTGGCTGAAGAAAAGCAAAAGGTTTATGCCCTGATGAGAATCTGAATCTTTAACTCACCTTGGTGAACTCCTGAAGGATGGCTACTGGGTTGTGGCTGTGAAAACTGGATCACGATATGAGAACATACTAATGGCCAGCTAATGGCCCTCATTTTCTATGTGCTTTTCTATTTGTAAAACAGGACCTTCTCTGTTAAACTTTCCAAGATTCACCAGTTGGAAAGCACTGAATAAAACCTGAGCTGTTCTTTTCACTACTTGATTAATTTTTTTCTCCCCACAGCCTGGGTGAGTTTTTACACACATAAAGTTTGAGTTTGCGTGCTGAAATGGTATTATTGTTTTGTTTTGTTTTCCTAACCACTTCCACATGCAATCAAGTTTTATTGCCAGCTGCTCTCCATGGTAGGTCTCTTGGGAACTGAGGCTCCTGTTTGTTGTTAAACTCATAGCTGTTGGTTAGTTTAATTTTTTGCAAGTGTTATTTTATCAGGTTTGGATTTCCACCAGTTGTCTTCAGTCAGTCAGAGGTGGGCAGATGGGCAATGTGCAGGAAGGATCTGCTGGAACCTCAAATTCCTGTAGAGGGAGAAATGGGCAAGTTTATGGCCACTCTAACATTCTTTCTGTACTGAAATTAAGTATCTTGAAATTTTTCACTTCCCACAGAGCAAGAATATGAAATTTCATTTAATTAATGGAAGAAAGATTTTATTTTACAATTCTAAATAGAAAAGGACAGGACTCCCCATGATGATCTCAGCAGGGAGTCCGTGAGCCCAGACATGCTGCTTGCCAGGGAGGCTTCCAGAGAGGCCAGAGAGCTTGCAGGAAACCAGCCAGGTTTCCCTAGGAAGTGTGTTAGAAGATTTGATTCAGTCAATCTGTTCCTACAGAATATATATGCATATTTTTCAGGAATTGGCATTTTCCTATGGAAAAAAAAGGTTTAACTGAGTTAAAATTGGAGATTAGTGAGCATGCTTTCCAGTCAGTCCTAGCTGCAATGGTGAGAAAGTCACATCTCCTTTGTAAATATATGTAAATATATGATGATCTAACATACAGTTAGGCAGCCACACCAGACATCTAAAACGGGGCCTATGAATGACCTAAAAATCTTGTTAAGCACTTGTGCATTGCTATCTGCCATCCTAAAGGTAGCACTGGAATGAACAGACCATCAGGATACTTCCCTACCTTGCAAGGGAAGGCTGTGTGGAAATGGGTCATCAGACAAAAGGAAGCCAAAGCCAGCTATGGTGAGAACATCTGTACCCTCTTCAACTTTGCAGAGTTTAACAAATTAACACAATAGCTGTGAGTCTTCTGCATTTCCCTGATTTTTTTTTTAAATAAAGAACAATTATTATTTTAAAACAACCTTCTGATTGTGTGTTTGATCCCATGGTTTCAATAGCTGGAAGACTTGAGGAATTGGGTATCTGCTCTGGATTTAAACATCAATTATTGGTACCAGGTCACAGGGTCCTGAGCACTGGCTGCACTTTCAGCAGCCTGTGGGCTGTGCTTTCCCCAGAGACCCGTTTTGCAGGTCAGTGGCCAAGCTGATGTGGTGCCAGAACATGCAGCTTGTGCTGGTGATGGGCTGGAGCCCACCACAGGAGGGACAGAGTGGTGGGGAGAAGAAGGAGGGTTTGGGGTTGAGTGGAGGTAGTGTGGCCCATGTTCAGCCCCACTAGAACTCCCACTGGGTATTGCAGAGGAGGGGACATGGAGGGGCTTAGGTGAAATCAGGATGGAATCAGAGAGTCTGGCCCCAGGCACCATCAAAAAACAATTTTTCCTGTGATGTCCTCACAGGTATAATGGACAAAGGCCTGTGGGTGCAGTGTACTACTCAGTGTCTGGGGATCTGAACTCTAACTAAAAAACAACAATAACAAAAGAATTTTTCACACAGGCTGTTAAGGAGAGATGAACTCTTGGAGTTTGTACACAGAGACCTTTCTGCCTTGTACTGCCTCAGGAACAAAAATGTGCAGTAAGGCAGGAAAGGGTTTAACTCCTGAGTGAGCTCTGGAAACTCTGCAGCATTTCCTACCCTCACCCTCACATCTGATCCTGCCCTGTTACTGTGGCCCCAGACTTTTCTAGGGGAAAACTGGGTTTATATGGGGCCACACATCCAGTGCTTATATCTCCACTTTGCAGGGAGGGAAGAGGAGCTGTGGTGGCGTATAAGGCTTATATAAAGCTCTGTTTGGTGAGGCAAATACAGGGGGGAGGAGTAAGACTAGAGCTCTAACTCTCTGTGTGTGGAAGGGATGAGGAGATTCATCCACTGGGGAGACAGCATTGTTACTGCCTGATGTGAAGGTTTTATTTTTCATAATTAGATGAAGTCATCAAGTTTCTCTGTCATGTTTGGCTTTCTGAGTTTTTACACATATAAAGCTGTTGCACTCATGGTCCTGCCTGAATAGAACTGTGTTTAGTCCTCAGCTGGAACTTGGTTTACAGTTTAGTTGAAACATGTCTCCTTCAGAAATAGCACATCCCAAAGCACTGAGCCCCACCAGTGACTCGATGCTGACTCAGAAGAGAAAGTGCCATCCACTGAATCAGCCACACAGCTGTAGGACAAATTGGTGTTTTCCTTGGCTGTCTTCATCAAAACAGTGACCAGACATGTAATTCTACTCAGCTTGTTGGGTGAGATGAGACCACAGCTAAAGAGGCTAAAGTCATGTTAGGGTGTACTTGTAACAAGAAAAAAATAAAAGGACATTTTCATAGACTTGTTTGTGCAGGATGTAGAGGGAGATATGATGCAGGGCACCTGGATTTGGAGCTCTCTAGATGCTTCTTTTAGCATTTTGTAAAGGGAAATCATCATTCACTCTTCAGAAATGAGAAGATGGGTACACTTTTGGGTCTTTTAGTTGAACTGTTACTCTAATGTTCTGTCTGATTCATGTTCTGGTGTTTTCCCTGCACAAGTCTCTTCACAATGGCAGTTCTTTGGTTTTGTGGGCATGTTTATTTTTGTAAGTTATCATTATATCAGCTCCAGTGCACATCATAGGGTGTAATGAAAGGTGCTAAAAGTCATTTAATGACAATGTAAGAGGCAGTATATTACTCACCTTTCTGAAATAAAAGTTATATAATGAATTATGGGGAATGCACAATATGGAAATATCACATTAAAAGAAAGGAATGACACTGAAAAAGGTAATTTAAAGTTGAACTTTGTGAGGGAATTTTGTCAGATCTATTATTCTGCAAAGTACTTCCCTGCAAAGGTGACGGAGAGAAGGTCCTGAACAGAGCATTTGATTGCACTTTCAGTAACAGTGCAAGTAATCACATCTCTCTCACTGCTGCCATCTGTGACTGAAGCAAAAATATATGAATATTTGCTCCCTGTGTATTCAAAGACATGATAAATTTTCACTGAGAGGTTGCTGACCCTGTCATCCATCTGTTTTTGGTACTGGGCTGCCACATAGTGGCCTCCTTCCTAAACCTGGAGAATGGGAGGGGGAAGGGAAGATACCAACTTGATGACCAGAATGAGCAAATACAAATGTCATGACTCAGTTACAGTGTCTGTCACTTTCTTACTGGCTGGGGAAGCAGAATTTAATTTGTGCAATCCAAAACATGAGAAAGAAACATGAGAACACAGTATAAAAAGGTAGGAAACCCATCAGTTAACTAAGAAAAGGTTCTTTCAAGAAATATATAAAGGTGTTTGTATGAAAGTAGAAGAGTTTTCTCTGACTTACCAGTATCTACTTTATTTCTTTGCTACCTCCTCTTTTCTCTCTGGATACCAGCAACTGAGATTTGAAGTTTCTTCCTTTTAGATGAGCTCATGTTAAGGAGGAAGAGTGAACAAATGGGTGTAAATGTTGGGAATTACCATTTTCCTCACCTCATGGTCAGTCTTGGTGCTCTGGGTGGAGGTTTGGTTTCATGCAGCCCCTCTGCTGTGCTGACCCCTGTGTGCAGCTCCATCCTGTCCTTGTGGGTGTCCTGACTCCTTGCTCAGCAGTGCAAGGTGCTCCTGGCCCACACCAGGACAGCTGCTGAGGCACTTCACCAGATTACCTGAGCACATCCCCCCTCTCATTTAGCTGCCTCATGTTCTGCACCCTGGTGCTTAGAGGTGACCTGCCTGAATGGCCTTCTCCCTCCTATCTGTGTCTGCCAGGGAAGATGGTTTTTTTTCCTTTGTATGCAGGCTCCTGGAGTGAAAAGAAATCTGATTTTCCAGCTTAAGGAACCATCTTGTGCAGAGTAATTTTTGAGCTTTTGTGAGGCACTGGAGAAAACATTGTTTTGATCCAGACCTGGAACCTGTGTGGTTTAAAATTTCTCTTAAAGCAGTCCTTCATTCAAGTTCTGCTTTGGTAGAGTATCAGAGAATGGGTTGGGTTGGAAGGGACCTTAAAAATCATCTTGTTCCAAACTGCCTGGAGTGAGCAGGGATGTCACCCACTAGACCAGGTTGCTCAAAGCCTCCTCCAACCTGGCATTCAACGCTTCCAGGGGTGGGGCATCCACAGCTTCTCTGGGCAATCTGTTCCACCCGGAGGGAGCTGGGAATGGGGTCTCTCTCATGCCTTAGGATCCAGCCTGGATCAATTCTTTGTAACTGTGATAAAATGTGTATTTTTTTGCTGCCTTATAGGTTGAGATTTTGACACCCTTCACTCCCCTATGCCTGCCTTGTTTCTGTAAGCAGGTGGTCAGTCCTGGAAAGTCCAGCTTTGGTCCCATTTGACCATAACTGGGCCTGACAGTTTTCTGTGAGTAATGATCTGAGATGATAGAATCTCTCTAAAGTCCTCAGTCTGACAGGGTGTGGCAGTCTGATTTTCTGACACATCAAATGTGCAGTTCAGATCATCAGGATCCCATAAAGCAAAGATGGCATTAGGGAGTTTGGGCTTCAGTACTACCAGTGCCTCAGTCAGACTGGGCGTGTGCTGAGGTCCTAGTGTTGGTTGTGGTACTTTGGTCATGAATTAGTGCCAAGTAAGGAAGAAGAAAGGTAAGGAAATGAACTTTGCCTGTAAGGAAAGAGTGTTTAAATCTTAAAAATAGTTGATGGCAAGTTTAGATCTATTATTTTGTTTAATCATCTGTGACAGAAATGTTCAGTACCTGTTTGTTTTAAGAATACGCATTCTGTGAACTTTGATTTGTCATTGTGTAAAGATTCTGATGTTGTTTATGGTCAGTGGATATGAAATATATTTCTGTAAAAGCTCTAAGATCTTCATTTTGACGTGCACTTTTGTGCTATTAGCAGAGTGGTGAATGTTTACTTGGTGAAATTATTATTTGTTTTATCATTGTGCTTATAAAGCTGGTTTTATTTGCCATAAATTTCAATGCAGGCAGAGAAGCACAAGTGACAGGTAATAGTTGCAGGCAAAACAGTTCCTGCTCAGGGAAGTTTTATTTAATCTGATTTATTACCAATTAACACAAAGTTCTGGTCATCCCGGTTCTGCTGTTGAGAAAAAGAAGGAGAAAACTAATCAAATAAACACTTGGGTAAACTCTTGGAGAAAATAAAGTGAAATAAAGTAAAATAAGTAAAGTGCAGTGCTCTTACTGATCAGCATTTACAGAAGCAAATGCCTGGATGTAACAAATGAGAGCTGGAATTGAAACTGTCATAAAGGGACATGGTGGGTCACCTACTTTCCTGGATATGAATTTTCAATAAAAGCAACCACTTTCTGCCATCTAATAGATGTCTTTTAATGGTTTGTTTATCTGAGAAATGGAGAACAGGTTAATTTTAAAAGGAAAAGTCCATACTGGGCAAGTATGTACACTCAAAATCCCAAAAGGAAGTATACAGAGGAAACCAAATTCCATGTTCAACTCAGTGAGGTTTTTAGGGGCCCTCCTCATGAAAATCTGAATGCAATTAGACAGGAAATAGTTCGTCAGAAAAGATCTGATTGAATCTTCTCTATGAAAATATGCCTGTGCAGTATATTTTTCAAGAATTTTCACAAAGAATTTTAAAAAACTTTATTACATTTTGAAAAATCTTTCAAAATAATAAAAAGGTAAAAAAAAGAGAAACTGCATATTTTGCCTGAAGTTTGACTTAATCTTTTATATATATTCTGATGGTAAAAATGTGATGAAACTTTCAGCACAGGGAAAAAAATTTTAAGCAGAAAGAAGAGCAAAACCTTCAGCATGTATTGAATTGTTACTGTCGTTAATGGTTTTCAAAACTGAATAAAAATTTAATGTTTTATTAATTAATGGGAGTTATATTCAATTTCTGGCATATCATGAAATAATGTAAGAAAAATACATTGGAATTAAAAAGTAAAGAATTTCTTTAAAACAGTTGAAGATTTCTAGTTACTCTCTTTCAAAGAAAAAAATCCAGAGTTTTCATTCCACAGGAAAATTTGAAAATCCTATCTTCCTTTTCCTTTGAGAGTAAAACTTCTTTGAAAAAGATGGAATTCCCTATGAAATAAATGCTAGATTTTAAGAAACTTCAGCTCACAGTTCGAAGGAGAGCCACTGAAGAGTTTAGTTTCCTGCTGGAGCACAGGAGTTGAGTTCTGAAGTCTCTTGGCACTAATAAGAGAATTCTTGTCTCTCCGAAAAAGAAAGAAGATGAGTGCCACCATTGGGAACTGGAACACCCCTGGAGGCACCTCTCGAAGTGCCTTCAGAAATGCTAATCCCATTGTTCAGGTTTGGAGCCCAGAATTTTTGGATGGATCATTGGGGTAACTGGGGGCTCTGACACCGATGTCAAAGTGCTACGGGCTGAAGGGAGAGGGTGTTCGCATGGGAGCACCCCTATCCCAACTGATTTAGGGTCCTCTCATCTTCTCCTGCCATGGCAACTCCTTCACAGGACTCCTGGAAGAAGGTTTAGCAAACATCTGTGGTCAGAGTGTGAGGGATCCCTCCTCAGACGAGGGAGAGGACACTAAGGAACTTCAGGATATTCCCCCAGCCCTGGTTTTCTACCACTTTATTGCACTTCTGGGGTGGCTCAGTGAGCAGTCGATCTGTGGCCTCTAAATGCTGTGTGCAGTGGTGCCTGTACCTGAGTTTGACTAGATGGAGGTTCCTGCCAGTCCTGTATTGCTGTGTTTTTGTTGTAAACCCATTCCTTCAGACTGTATCTTCCTCAGTATTCTGGGATGTTGTGTCCTGCCCTGCCCATGCCTTCTCCCCCAGGAGTTCTCCCCCAGATATGCCCTCCCCAGGTGCAGAGGGTTCTCCCACTCTCTGGCAGCATCTGCTCTTCGTGGTTTCCTTTCTTTCAACAAACTCCCTCCTGGAGCTGGGGCATGAGACCGACTCGAAAACAAACCACAGAAAAATAACCTGTGGGTTAATCCAAACACGAGGCTGAAGTGGCTGTAAGTGTGCTGTTAAATTCAGGCAGCAGGTTAGAAAAACAGGAGGAGCAATGCCATTTAAAACAGTGTTAGTGTACGTGGCGTGATGGAAGGTGGGTTCTACTTACATCCTCCTGGAGAGAGAGTAGAGTTACACAGAAGCTCAGATGGCCTTCTCTGTGTCTCATAAAATTTAGGTAAATGTTAACTAAAACCATTTTGGATGAACCCTTGTATTCCTGGATGAAAAAGACTGTGGAACAGACGCTCTTAGCTCCACTGAGATGTGCTTGTTGCAGTGTGGGTACAGTCCTGATCTTCAACAGATTGAGAAAGATGTTATTTGCAGCAGAGCAACTCAGGAATCGTCGAGCAGTGACCTGCTGCCTCTCACCTGAGGCCTGGCAGCATCAGGCTGGGGCAGAGTGGCGTTGGCAGCCTCTGTGACAGTGTCGCGACAGAGCTCCTGGCTGTGCCCTGAGTTTGCAGTTCAGCTGCTGCTGAATGATGCAGTAAAGGAACAGTACAAATCCTGACTCTGCACTGCTGTGCTTCCTCACAGCCTGCCCTGCTGGTGCTCCTATGCAGTGATTTGTGCAAGTCTGGGGAGGTTTCTTGCTTTTTCTTTAACTCCTTATCATTCCTATAATGGCTTTTTTGACATCCATCTTCTTCTTCATCTAGAAATAGGGCTATTCTAAAGTGCATTTTTGAGAAAACTAAAGAAGTTTTAATTGACACCCCAGTGTGGCGTGCATTCAGTGTCGGCAGTACTTGGTGTGTCACAAAATGTTCCTTTGATGAATTTTACTCTTCTAACTATTGCCTGTATTGCTGTCCCAACCCCTTTGCCATCAGTCACACTGATTTATTCAGTTTAGGAAGCAGGGGAGCGCTGGAGGAGTAGTATGTCAAACCAAGCAAAAGCAGAAGTGGAGCTCCAAACCATTATACAACCTCTATAAAGATCTATATTACAGATAATGGTTCTTCAGGATCCTTGTGAATTCAGAGATATTGGCAGGTGAGTTTTAGCTTGTTCAAATTTAAGACATGATGTCACCTCATTTATTTAGCTTGAGACATTTCTGAAATAAGGAACGTGTTAGTAATGATCTTAGATTATTTTGTTTGTCTAAGGAGCATACTGTTGCAGAGATGCTATTCTATGTAGTACTAGTTTTTATAATACTACCTGTACTTTTTACAGCATGTTACTGTTACTCTCATGTCCTTATTTTTCCCCAAGAAGCCCTGACTGTAGAGGATGGCTCCAGAGAAATGCCCTCCAGGGCCTCTCAGCAGAGGGCTTTTTGCAGTGGTACAAAATAGAGCTATCAGCAGTGTTTTACCTAGAGGCAATTGAGGGCAAGACCCATTTTAATTGGCTGGATGTCATTATGGGTGCAACAATCCAAAGGGTCACAACTGAATTAAGCAAATCACCTCATTTTTTGATTTAAAACCTTAAACCTTCATCATTCCTATATTGGTCCCCATCCACCACCTCCTTTAAAGATTGCAGAGCAAACATGACCCAGCCAGCAGATGTGGCAATCCATGGCTTCTTCTTGGACAGGTCTTCCAAACCCAGAGAATTACAGGCAATTAGGAAAACATGGTGGTTTTTGTTTGTTTGTTTGGGGTTTTTTTCTATTTTTGTTTTGTTTTGTTTTGTTTTTTTTTTGCTAGGCCATATATTTCTTTGAATTTACTCACTTCTTTTCTATTTTACTGCAATTTATTGTTGCCACTGGTTATGTACTTTGGAGTGTAAGAGAAGATTCTGAGTAGGGAATAGCAGGGTGATTTAAATGCCATGATGAAAAGAAAACTGTCTTTAAAAGCCAGTATAGGAGGTATTCCACTGGGACTTCTGCTGGACTTCCTACAAAGATGATCTTGCCACAGGGAGAGAGTGTAGATGAATATAATTATGTAAGAGAGTGAGTGATTTCTACCTTTGGTCACCAGCTGATCACAAAATGCTTAAAAACTTATATAAAAAAAAAGAGTGGTAACAGTGCTTTTAGGACTGCAGTTTTACAGGTGGTGAGAACCACGTTGCCATTCTAGCAAAACACAATCTATTTTTTTTTCCTTTTTTTAACCAAAGAACTTGACTTGTTTGAAAGCTCACAGGCTGAATGAGTTTGCCTTACAGGAAGGAAAAATGAGGATATATGGGGTGTGGAGGTGGTGTTGTTTCTGTTTAATTTGTGGGGGTGTTTCTACTTAATTTGTGTAAGGTTAGAAGCAGGTATTTTGGAACTTATTTGCTGTCATTTAGGAGGTGTTACAGCGAGGTTTTGAACACGAAATTGGGAAAAAGGAAGTTGTACTTCTTTGGATGAATCCCTTATATATAGGAGCAAACAGAGGGGTTAAATAAAGGCTAGGATTTATTTGCATAGGAAAATAAATTATGCATGTTAATATGGATAAAAGAAAAAGACAAGAGCTGCATGGCAGTGAAAATGTGAGATGTTGCTCTAAATGGCTGTTTTTTAAATTTGTGCAAATATGGCATGGTGTTGACAGCTCTCATGACTTCATATGATATATATGATGTCAGCAACGTGGTGTCATGTGATTATGTATTGTAGCTTGTGTTTAAATAAGGAATATGTAAACACTCAGATTTTCATGAAAGTATGAAACATAAGGGCTCCAAATTAAACAGCAAATAAAAGCAGCCCACACTCCTCACCAAACTGTCTTGCTTCACAGCCCGTGCTGGTCACCATCACTCAGCACAGGGAGGCAAACGTAGAAACCAAGGGAGGAATGGTCTTCTCTCTGTTTTGTGCTGGGACAATTCCTCTGGTTTTAATGACATTTCCTTCTCCTGGCCAGTTGAGATCAGGACTGGGACACCAGTATCCAGTTGTAGAATGGCAACACACTGAGGAAGTTGCAGCCTGGTTTCTTGCAGCTAATCCTTACAGCAGTTTTGTTTCTTAGACATTTCTCTCTCCTGCAGTACTGACTAGTGTGAGATGTGAGGGAAAAAAAGCTCCCCTCTGGTTAGAAAGTAAATTTTTGCATTTCACACTGCTGCTGAAGAGCTTCCCGGTGCTCTGCTGGCAACAGAATGATAATTTCCACTCTGCTGCTTCTAAATGTAAAACTAAAAACTCTGTTAGTGGTGAGCTATTATGTTAATTAGTTAAGAATTAAATTGTTTCTAATTGCTGTTTCTACTTGTGCAAGATGAAGAGAGATAGACCCATCTATTGGTAGTTTTTTTATGAATCTGGAAGAGAGGAGGGTTTCCCCCTGGATGCATGTTGAATGGATTGATGTTGGATCCATTGGGTGGATTTTCCAAGCACCTGATTTACAGAAAAAAGATGTTGATAGCAGACTTTGAATTTTTTTCTTTTGGGAACCCAAAATCACTAATTACTCTTCAATCCTGCCTCTTGATTCCTCTGTTTCTCTTGGCCTTTTTGTGAAGAGAACATAAAATAACTCAAGTATGTTGTGCTTTAGTGGTTATATAATATATATTATTATTATTATTATATATATATAATATATGTATAACATATATAATTTTATATATATATATATAATATAATCCAACTGATTATAGTTCTGCACTTAATTAATGAGAAATTAGGGTAAATTAAAAAATGAGGGTTATAAATTACTGATCAGCCTTCATTTAAACAAATTCCTGGAAATAATGGAGGCCAGATGAAGGAGAGAGAAAGAATTGAAAATCTCTGAGAAGAGGTTTGCTGGGGCAGCTGCTTTCCCAGAAACCATGTTCTTAACCCTCATATGCTTCTTACAGGTTATTCGTTTGGGGAGTGGAAAGTAGGCTAATTTTGAAAGGAAAAGTTAAAAGTTAAAGTCTGACCTTACACCCTTAGTGTGTGTGACAACCTCGCCTTTCGATCTTCGAAATTTGGCCAACTTTTCAAGGTCTTTTGCAAATATCTATCCTGAATTTTTGGTGGCAGAGGAGTTCTTGTGGAGTCCAGGTGATCCCAGTGCATTGTGTGATTCCTGCACAAGGGGCTACAGGATAGCTCTATGCTGAAGAAGCACAGAGAAGTAGGTATGTAATTAAGAAGTTTTATAGAGTGTAGGCAGAGGAATAATGTTAGGTTTATAGAAACACTGGAGGTAGCTCAAGTACTTCAGCTATTATCTGGTGCTAAACAGTTATATAGCATCACAGCACTTGATACTCAGGTGCTATGAGAAAAAAATTCCCCTAGTCAAAGCACACTCTGCCTTCTTCTGATGTTTTAAATGTCACCATTGGGTTTTTTCTTAAAGTTCTGTTGAACAGATCTGTATCTTTGAAAAGCACAGTTCCTTAAGCTATTCCTGAAGTGTATTATGCCTCCAAATGATACATTCAGTAAGTTCGCAGTGCATTCTTGAAATAAATGAAGTAAGATTTCTAGACTCTGCCTGCTGAAGAAATGCATTATGCATTTGCAGATAGCCCTAACAGTCGGATTTACGTTGTTCATATAGTACTTTGTTTTTCTTACTGTGCCTTTATTACTTTGCAGAGTGAATTGCAGATGTCTGAAGTTTTAAAACCTCCCAAATGCACGTTGAGAAAATTTAGGAGAGAAACCAACACAAGTGGGCAGTTTAGGAGCTCACTCCTGTTATATCATTGAATAAAACCAATTTGATGTATTTAATTAAATGAGACAGTCTGAAGGCAGAGAATAGCTCGTGTGTTTACTCTGTGGGAGCATTGGAGAAGCTGTCTGTTCCTAAATTCAGGGTACAAGTTGTTTTGCAGCTAAGGGTCAAGAAGAAAATACCCTCTTTTTCCCCTCTCCATATCCTGCAGGATGCTATAGAACAATTAAGTTCATTGGGGATGGGGTGGCAGGATTAATCTTCTCACGGAAACATCTGGAATTGGTGAATATCTGAGACAGGAGACCCTCTTCAAACAGAATATGGAGGATTTCCATAGTGGAACAAACCAGATTTTATTCTTTCCTTTATCCTGTTCTCAGCTCTTTGTTAAGTGAAAGATTTTAAGACCTGAAACAAAGAAAAAGTGTGTCTGTGGTGAAGGGAGAGATAGGAAATAAGGACTTCAGCCAAAATGAATATTGTAGACCAGACAAAAGATTTGCTTATTCAGGGTGGGATGAAAGAAGAAAATAAATCTCATGACATGAGACCATTTAAACTTTCAGATACCTGGGAGTAATATTGGCAATGGCAAAATAGAGTGGAAGTTTCTTCTAGAGTGTAGAAAAGCAGAAGGAGGGAAGGGGTTAGTGTGTCTCAGACGGATTTCCCCAAACACAAATTAAAAATTGTGAATGAATGTAGATACTTGATGCTGACTTGGAACTAACACTTCTTTTTATCTTTATTTCTCTGTAATTGTCTTCAAAATGCATGTAACAGATAAGTATCCAAAAGTGCTAATTTTTATAGACAGACCCTCATAGCTAGATTTATAGTCCCCAGTGTTTCCTGACTGCTAAGTTATTTTAGAGCAGAAACCTTGAGACTTTCCAAGTCAAATCAGAACTGTACATGAGAAACTCTTCCAGGGTGGTAACTTTACATGGCTTATTTGGCTTGTGCTTACTACCATTTCTCTGTGGTTTTCTCATGAGTCCAAACAGAAGAAGTTGACTCTGTGGTAACAGTCTCTTCCAGGAGAAGGTAATCAGTCCTTGAATAGATACACTGAGACAATAATTCTTCTGCAGGGAAATGGTTTGTCTTGATGTTTTTGCATCAAGGCTAAGAGGGAGGAAGCAAACTGAGTCTGTCTCAGCTGATGTTCTGAACTGACTGAAACCTGCCTACCAGACTTCAGGAATTTATTAAATGTGACTTGTGTGGTATACACTGTATTATTAAACTTCCTGCCTATCTCCTGCCAAAAGCAATTTCAATTAGAGTACAGTATTTCAAAGACTTTCTCCCCAAACTTCTCTTTAATGTATCTGTATTGGACAGTGGTATTTTGTAAATATATGTATGTGTTTAGCACAAACTAAAGCAGAACTGGAAGTTTTGGAGAAAAAAGAGTTCTCTTTAGGTATCTACTAAAATCTGGTTTCTTCCCCCAAGGAGTTATGAACTTTTTTTTTTTTTCTTTTTTTTCTGCTGAAATTCACAGTATGTGACTTCAGTGGCAAATTGACTTGGTTTACTTCAGTTTTGCTAAATAACATTTTATTTCTATTGAAATGGTGATGTTGGATGCGACCTGATTATTTTTATAATATCTTGTTCACAAACTTTTATCAGCAAGTTTAATATAAATTGCTATTATCAAAGGAAGCTGTTACACTTTAAAAATGTCGAAAAAGTGTCGGTATTTTTTCTTTTTTTTTTTTTTTTTTTTTTTTTTCCTGTTGTATGTAAAGTAAACACTCTGACTTCTATGTTACTCCAGACATCTTCATAATCCTTCTGGTGGGATTTCATATTAATGATATTTTTCTGCCTGTAGATTTGATTTCATGGATGTAGGGCTGCCTGGGTGTCTGCCTGCTGCTGGCTCCCTGTGCTGGTTGCTATTAAACTTCAGCAAAACACCATTGTATAAGTGTGCACCTCTGCCTGGGAGCTGAGTAGGACCAGGAGAAGAAAGTTGTTTTCCCTTGTCAAAAGACTGTGAGGACATGAACACAATCCTCTTGTGAACTTCTGAACCATTAGAGCATCTTCTCTGAGGTTCTACATAGTGCACACCACACAGATTCAGCTGAGCCTTTCCACTGGGTCCAGGGATTTCTGTTTGATTCTTGGTGTGGCTTTTGGGCTTTTGTGTGTCACTTTGGCCAAATTTCCAGCTGGGATGTTCATCTACCTGAGATGTGGATGTAAGGCTTCACTAATATCAAGTCACCTAAGACTACAGTCTGTCTTTTTCTCCTAAAAGGTTTTCTTAAACCACTGAAGTAAAGAAAAAAAATTCCCTAAATGGTTGCCTGATCCTCCAGAGACTGACTGGTGTGATATCAAGAAAGGGCATTTAGCTGTAGTTGCTCCTTATAAGTTCAGGAGAAGGTGAAGTCAAATCTCTGTTCAATAATAATTTTATTTAATACTGCAGAAAAGTGTGCTTTTTTTTTTTTTTTTTTTTTAATGCCTGAGAAGAGTACTGTAGAATTTAAGAAGTATTTTATATTCTCAGAGGTATCTCAATTCTCCATACAATGTGTAGAAACAGTTTGTCTGTTTCCAAGTATGATTCCACTAGATGTACGTACCTTCCTTTAAGAAAACTGGTAATTTCAAAACCACTGAAGAACGAGGAAAGGACTTCAGAATTAGGCAAACAAATACAAAAGAACACAGTCACTCTTTCAAAACTGTAGGTAAAAGTAAATTCCTGTTTTGACAGAATTATCCAACCTAGTCAGCCTCAATCTGTGGGGCAGGGAAGGATGCTGAGAATAAATTCTACAGCAGCTGACAACCAGAAGTAGCTAATGAAGCACAGTTATTGGATGTGGTTTGTTATGATGCTTTAACCCCAAAAAAAGACTGACCTGACAAGCTAAAATTCCTTGAGAAACCATCTATTATCTTTTCACATTGCCACTAACATTTCAGCTAATAATTAGGAATTCCTCTGGTTTTCACTGTCACCGTATGAATCATTTGGTTTAAATGTGGATACCTCAACTAAGTCTGAATGATTCTGCTGGAATCAGCAAATTAACTAGACCGTTTAATCTCCTCAGCCACGTTTACCTGGCTATAGGAAATGTGGCACAGACATTTCAAATGTTAATGGGAGGGTCATAAAAATGAAGGTTCCTCTTATTTTGTAAAGGTCAGCAGAATGAAAGGTACAATTCACATCACTTGAAAAAAAGAAAACATCTTGCAAAGTGTCAGAAGTGAAGAAAATAGTATTAAAGTGAAAAAAGATTTGAAGGAATTAAGTAAAATGGGTACAGATTTTGCTTTGGGACTAGGGATGAGGAATTAGTGGGATCTGTACAAGGAAATCAGTTGAAAATGCGGAGATAAACCTGGAGTGGGAACGCCTTTCTAAATAGATAATTGGTCTCTAATATCTCTTTTTTTCCCCCCTTTATTGCGTATGTGGTCATTAGTCAGCCAGCATTTTTAATGAGTAACAACTACATTGCAAAAGTTAAAGAAACTGTTATGAGACACAAATAAAGAAATCTCCATGTATCTGCTATACTCATATCTACTAAGTGATGAAAATCCCACCACTTTTCCACTGGCAGTAACATAGGTGGGCTCAGCAACTTGATAAAACAAGTAAATGTAGGATGCATTGAATTACTATTTAAGTATATTCTTTTAAGTTATTTGCTTAATAGAGAAAATGTCTTGTTCTGTTTATCTTTGGACAGGTCCCTTTGAATGTTGCATTTCCCACCATTTTTGTGTTTTGATGGTTTTTGTTTTTGTGGGAGGTTTCTTCATTTTTGTTACGTTTGTTTGCTTTATTTCATGTTTGTGTGTTTGCTTTTGCCTTTTTTTTTTTTTTTTTTTGGTGGGTTTGGAGTTTTTCCTTTTTTTAATTTTTTTTTTAATTTTTATTTTTGTTGTTGTTTCTTTTGTTTATTTTATTTTTTTTAAATTTCTTTCTTGATCTGCTAATTTCTGTTTTCTTCTTTTTCTTCCACACAACCACTTCGGGGCCATTTTCCTCCTTGCCTGTCCCCCAGACTGGGCAGCATCTGGGGGTCAGCCGTGCTCTGTGGGGGCTGGTGAGGAATTGCTGTGGGCAGCACAACTGGCTGCTTTGTGTGGAAGGAAATTCCTCAACCACTTTGTGGCAGCAGCTTACATTTCTCACCTGAGGGGCCACCTGTGGTTAAATTGGTTCCATCGAGCTGTCTGTGGGTTCAGAGTCCTGCATTTATTTCAAGTGCTCTTAACCAAACCCAGCAATTTAACTTCCTTGCTTATTTGAAGATTTGAAGCCCATCTGCTCTAAATGAATCTTCAGGTATCGTTATTAAAACATCAGCAAGGGATATCACTCAAGATGGGAGTGCCCTTGCTCTAATTTCTGTGAAAACACAGACAAGGAAATATTCCCTGCCCCAGAGAAATGAAATGGGTAAGACAAAGCAAATAGAAGCACCTGGAAGGGAAGGAACTTGGTTGCAGTAACACAGTGAATAAATCCTTGGCAGACCTAGAGGTCTCTTGAGTTTTGTGTGGTTTGATTATTTTTTTTTTTTGTAAATAAATGTAACAGTGATTTGAAATGGTATCCTCAATGCCAGAAATTCCCTTTTTATTTCTGATTATTGGACCATAGCTGGAAATACCCTTTCTGCCATATCAAGGGATCTCACTGACTTGCTGCAGTTCATTAGCCCTATCACTTGCCCCTCTTTCTTCACCAACACAGTGATCTAGGAAAGGCATGAAAGAACAGAGCATTTGTCTTGCATCAATAACTTTATCAGAGACAAATGAACTCCAAAGTAAAGAAAAACTGAGATACTTTACAGTGGCTGAATTTATAGAGATGGTAACTCTTTCTTTTTAAGAGCAGGAATTTGGTCAATTTTCTTAAATAATGAAGAGACTGAACTATAAATCAGTTTATATCATGTCACAGATAGGTAAGAGGAATAGAAATAGTGGAGAACACAGACATACTGTGTTTTCATATTGATTTTTCATCTGGTTTCCAGTCACCTCTTTTATAAATTTGTTTTCTGTCTCCCATAGTGGTATTTTGAAGTGCTACTGCACATCTTTATGTAGAAGGTCTCCTCCAAGGTCAATGAATGAAGCTGTAGAAGTACCATCCTCTTTGCCTTCTGATGATGGAACATGTGGATCCCTCTGCCTTCAGCCTGGCTGTCTTCTCCTCTCTCCCTCTTTTTCATACTTGGCACCTTCTGTCCTACAATTATATGGAAAAATAGTAATTAGCACTGAGAGGAATATATATCTATACCTATATAACTCTGTATACGTGTTAAGGCTTGGGCCAAGACTTACACAAGCTTAGATTTTAAAAGCATTTTGCTTTATAGTGATTAGGTCCCTCTTTCAAAAAGCACTTTAGGGTCTCACTCATGCAGGAAATCACAGGAAAGTCACCACAACCTGAAACAGCAGCCCCTGGCAAAGTGCAGATTCCTGTCACCTCCAGAGGTTCCCTTGGCCCCCAAAGAATGTGAATTTCCTTGTCCTCCTTACAGCTCAGACCAGCTAAAAGCAACATTTTCCATTCTGCAGTCAAAACAGGTTGTGCATATCACTTTTTGTAAGTGGAAATCTTCATATACCTTCTGCAATACAGAAGTTATATTATTGCCACAATCAAGTGAACAATTCTGTAAGCAACTGAGTACTAATAACAACCCTTAATCAAACATATTTTGCCATATCATTACCCTCCTGGTGGTTGAAGCAGCAAAATCTTCAGCTTCTAGTTGTTCTCCCAAATATGTAATAACCATTTTAGTGTATGCAGTCATGATCGACCCCACATTGTGGTGTTCTGTCACAACTGGCTAGTTCTCCCTGGTTTACAAATAGCCTTTCTTTAGTAGAATGACCTACTTTTTCTACGTTAATATGAGGGTCCATCTGCAGCAGTGGATTCATTCAGGCATTGTAAAATGTGTAAGTGAGCATTTTCAAATTTAGTAGCACCTAGAGGTCTAAGTTAGGGTCAAAGCCCATTGTACCAGGCACTGTAAAAACTCACAATAAGGGGAAGCTTGACTGGAAATTTCTCTTATCTAAGTATGCAAGAATAGCCAAATGTAGGAGGTGAAATAGTGTTGCAGAGAAGAAAATAATTTGCCAATGTTGAGCTATGAGACAATAGAAGAGATAAACTGAAGTAAAGTCCTCATTTGGTGTCTTATCCAGAACCTCTGCTACGTTCCATAATTAAACTTTTAAACAGTAAGATTAAATATTTAAATAAAGACAAGAAATACAGTAGAACTATACATCTTAAATCACCTTTCCCTTTTCCATGGTGCTCTGGGCTTTTCTTTACCACTCTTTGCCTGGTATTTGGTCACAGTGTTGACTTGAAGAATGAGGATTTTTCACTCTGCCTCAGTTATGGGCTTTTAAGTCTTCCTGTTCTTTCCAGCATGGAGACTTTTGATTGCCTATTCTCTTCCTTCTAGTGGGGAAACTGGCTGTGATTTAATTTAGGAGACACCTTCTGCAGAATTGTCACGTTGCTGATGCAACTGGTTTCTTTTGACCCCAGAGCAGCTGGGGTGGCTTTCCCTGACTTTGGCATTTTCCACAGACTGCCTGTCTACGTGACCAAGGCTGATGGTTTCCATTTTCCAGCTGCCCTCACTTGTAACCCCATTGCTGTGTCTGCCTGCTGTAACCTGTGTGTTGCTGCAGACTCACCTGGCAGTTCTTCCATTGTGTTCCTGCTGGTATCATTAGCTGGACCCAGGTTGCCCATTTTTGTGCTTTTTCCTGGGGCTGGGGCTCCTTTGCTGTAGGGAGGTGCTTGTATCTGTGGCTTGGCTGGTGCTGGATCTTGGTGATTGCTTATACCTGGGACTGCTGCTGGGGAACAAAATCCTGGCATTGCAGTCCCAGGGCTGGGCTCCTCCATACACTCCTAGGAAGGGAACACAGCCCAGGAGCGTTAAGAAAACCTTCCAGTACATAAGGTACAGTTGTTTCAGGATGACACACTCCTGCTTTTATGCTTGCCTCTGCCTCTCTTGACTAGAGGAGGTGATTCAGACTCCTTGCCCCTCTAGCTCCTGGGCAGGGTATTTTTCACCGGGCTTTTTTGTATTGCTTTGTGTAGATGGGCTTTGTACTGTGATGCCTCCACTCTCAGCCAGCAGATGGTCCTTTACCTTGTTCTGTGTAAGTGTTTGTGCAGACCATGAATTTTTTAACTACAAATTTATCTCCTCTTGCTTTCTGCATGCCCTTCCTTGGGTCAGATCTTGACTACCTCTTTTTCAAACTAGAACCTCTCCTGTTGGCTGGAATAAAGGGGCCACAAATGTGCCTTTAATTAAGGAACTTTTAACAATTCCAAGTTACGTGTTGGTGTGTGAGTTCTTGAGTCAGTAACATGAGCATGCAGCTCTTATTTTGCTGCTTAACTTCTAGTTCAAGGCTTCTCTACAGCCCTGTTCTGTCACAGGAGTCATGGCAGTTCATGGTTGGCATTATGTGGACAAGAGCATGTGTCTTCTGTGTCCTTTCTTCCCAATAAGACAGCAAAAGCTCCACCTTTCTTTTCTCTGCCCTGCTCCCTATGAATTGGTTTGTTTGTGGGCTTCATTATTGTCAATCTTGCTCCAGTGCTTGGGCAGATTTGTGGACTCAGAAATGTAGGTGCTGCTTTGTTTGCCTGTTTAATCATAAATTCTGCCCTTGTGTGTGTTCTGCCTGGCTGACCACTGGAGCTGTGTTTCTCATAAATTTATTAGGGAATAATAAGAGTCTCTGAAACTACATTCACTGCTCACCAGGGTAAGTTTGCAGAGATAAAGCAGGCTCTGCTGGCTCTCCATTTAAGCACACACACAGCTTGGTGTTCCTTGGACTCTTCTGTCAAATTGTTCCATGTAGGGTTTTGCAGTTTTACAATATAGCAGGAAAAGTTTAAGCATCCTGATGGATGGAGTCTTCCCTGCTGTTTACAGTAGCTCATTTCTTGCTCAAGCAGAAGAAAGGCTGAAACAACACAGGGATGAACTAATGGTGGGTATGATGGTAAGAACAGGAGCAGGACTACAAAGCAGTGAGTGCTGTGCAATGCTGGCTTCAAAGTGTGAAGATGTCCAGGGTAACAGCACTGCCAGTGCCTGAACTAGGAATGGAAGGATTTAGGAAGGAAAATGTTCCTCGGTAGAGGATCAGAATTTCTGTGTGTAATCTTTTTCTTTTCCTGGATGACAAGTGCTTAACATTGATAACACCAGAAGGATATCCCTATTTTCTCCTCCATCTACAATTAGACACACTCTATTTCACTTTCAAGTAACTTTCAAGCAACTAAAGCAAACTCAACCACTTTGTGATTACTCCTCTTTTTGAATGAATGTATTTTTGGGTCAGATGGAGAGAAGGATGATAGAGACATCCTCACAATCACTGTCCTTACACATTGCGGATCCTGAGGGCTGTTTTGCAGGTAAGTACCCCTGGGGATAGATTGCCATTTCTCCAGTTCAGGACACTCAACTATGCTGATCTTTCCACTGATGGCATTTTAGATTCTTTTCCTGATACATATGTTTTGATACTTGCATGACATCTGCTAGAACAGAAAACCAGGTGTGGTGTGACGAAGATGAGGACTATGTGACTTGACAAGTTATATAATCTTAAAATCTGTCATGGGAACATAAAGTATTTCAGTTAAAATAGAGTAAGTCTCATTAAATTTTTACTTTTGTTTAGGATGAATGTTTGGATGTTTTCACAAAATGACTGGAATTATAGGCATTCTTCTAAACCCTTCAGCCTTCCTACTTGGTTCCTTCATGAGATTCCCCAAAGTTGTCCCACTGTATAATATGGTGGGCTTTTCTCTTGCAGTTATGTTGTGCTACACTTCTCCTCGGACAAATGAAATATTTGGGAAATGGCACTCCCAGCAACTTCCCCAAGTGTAATTGCTGCAACTTTTAATTTTGTCAGCTGTGAAGACAAGCGTGTTCCGTGCCTGGACGTGTGCTCTTGCATGGCTTGAAGAGTAAGTACAAAACACGGCAGGGTTGCACCAAGGGAGAGGAAAGGGAGCTCTATAAAAAGCAGCCAAGCCAAACACCGGGGTTAAATCTGGGCTTTGAGGGGTAAGTCAGGTGAGAGGGCAGCTGAGGCTCTCAGCTTGCAGCCCTGGCAGAGCAGTCACACGCCAACGAAACGTTCTGCTCGGGGTGTTACGCTGAGTGTGGCAGATTCTGCATCTCCTGCTGGTTCTTCAGAACAACAGAGACAACTCCCTGGCATTGCCTTGGCGCCAGCAGCACCGAGGGGCAGGAGCAGGGGCTGTCCAGGTGACAGGACAGAAGGATGCAGTTTTCCTAGTCCAGGGTATGTAAGATCTTAGAAGTAAATACAAACTCTTCATTGTTTGCTGTACGTTTCCCTTTTTATTTTTCTGTTGTTTCTGGGTTTTGTTTGTTTGTTTGTTTGTTTTTTTCCCTGGTTTTTGGTTTTTGTTTGTTTGTTTTTTAAATGTGAAATATACATCTTCTTTGGAATTGGTCCCAAATGATGGGTGTTCAGTCATTTCATGTCATGCCCACCTGCTATTTTCAGACATTTCAGAAAATGACTGGTTTCAGAACAGGATTGCAACACATGTCAGAGGGACAGGGACATTAGGACAAAATTGGAGAGGGAGGAAAACAGAAACGCATCCAGAGCTGTTATTTCATATTAATATGCAGATGTGTTTTATTACATAAAGACATAGGGAACCAAGCAGAATTTGCTCTCCTCGCTCGTTTTGTCCTGCTCCTATTCCCCAGTTTTGCATTTTGTCTGATTGTTGCATCTTCTTGTAACCATGAGTGTGTATTATGCTTGAGGCACCATCTGTTTGCTTTGTGCCTGTACGACATACCACCACGGGACTTGGCACCTGTGGCCTCTGAATGGGCTGATGACACACATTAATGGCCTGATAAATAGGATAGTTCTGCAGTTCCTTAGCAATTCTGGATTCAGAGCAGGAATAAAACAAGCTCCAGCACTGGGAGCTCTTAATTGCTCTTTAGTCAATAGGAATTGGTGCTGGTTTGGAAAAACAGGTGAAAATTATAATAAGGCATTTGGGTTGTTACAGGTTTGTTGGATTGTTACAGAAGGTTTCTGTTTAGAGTATATTCGGAAAGAATATGTTTTCTCATGTAATGCACTATGAAAATACAATTCCTGTTGCTCATTTCAGCTGAGTTAGAATCTGATCCAGCTGTCTTTGAGCAGCAACTGAATTAGCTCCTGAGTCAGTTATAATCCACTTTTGCAGTGTGATAGGAATCCCATTTTCCCTGACTCATTTTTAGCCCATTGTCAATAATTCAACATGATCTTCTAGAAAGATATGACAAATTCAATTTTTCCCCATTACAGTTTTGAAATGGCCTTTTAAAGCAAGAATATTTTTCTCAGACCATATTTCATTTTGGTTGTTTAGCACAGCACAAAATCAAAGTCACAAAAGAATAATCAGCAATATTTTGGGGGGGTTTTTTTGAGTCCACAATTTGTGTGGTTATGTATGTCAGCATCCTTCATTTCTTCAATGCAGGGATGAAGCATATTCAAAAACCAGGTTTATCAAAAATTTCTTTAGTATTTAAAGAGAAAAAATATATATGTTAAATTCCATGTTTTCTGAATGCAAGCTGAATTCTGTTTGCTCCCAGCTTTCAATTTTCTTTCTTTAAAAAAAAGCAAAAGAAAAAAAAAAGAAAAAAAGCCCTGAACTTCAGCTATAAAAAGGATGAAGCATCACTGTGAATGCCTGTTGAAAGAAAAAAAGAGGACACCACTTGAGGGCAGCGAACGCTCAGCTTCTCTCTGACAATCTAACAAAGTATGAAGATACACGAGGCTACTTTTATTTTCCATTCATTTGTCTTGTAATTTTTGACTTGTCTTACAAACAGCATTGTTTCCAAATAATTACACTGAGAGGAAGAAAATGTATTGTATTGCTTAAAAAAAACAAAACAAAACAAAACAAAAAAACCCAAAAAACCCCACCAAACTAAAAAAAAAATAAAGAAAGGAATTTTGTCCTGGGCTTTTATTTTTGCTTTAGAATTCCGCAAAAAAGGTGACAGTCTTTGAAAATTTTTTGAAAGTGGCAGAGAAGGGGTCCAGAAGCAAAAGCTCATTTTTACCAAGTATCTCCTGGGAATGTTCTATGTCATTCATGCAAAACTTTCACACTAGACAATGGGGAAAAAAACATAGGAAGTTGAAAAAAAATTTTTTTTCAACATAAATGATTGCATGAGATCATGTAACTTTCAGATACCTAAAGAATGAAGGCAGTGTCAAAATACACATCTGAGATGTCAGATTAAATCTGCACAAGAACCTTTAATCCTAGCATAGACTAAATTCTTACAGCACTTGATTTCACAACCACATCTTTTTCCAAAAATATGCTCAGTTTTAAAATGCAGCAAAATGATACAACAAAATCCATCATCTGGGACTCGTTTTGTGCCTTCATGTTCTGCTAACAGCTTTAGAATTTACATGCAAAGGAGAGATCTTTACCAGTCAGGGTAAAGGACTTAGAGCCATGGGGTTATTTGGGAACTCAGTGGAGAAGCCCATGGCGGTTTTTTGTGCTTCACAATCTGATGGTGATGATGATGATGATGATGATGATGATGATGATGATGATGATGATGATGACGACGATGATGATGGAGAAGTACTGGCTTCAGTCTAGTTTTTTACTTTCTTCCCAGTACCACCTTTGCCCAGTTGGCCCATGTTGCCCCTTTTCTTGTACCAGCTGCTGCCTCCCCTGTATAGACCCTCCATCCTCATTGAAACCGGGTCCATTCTGTGCTTTGGGCTGCTCCCCCTCAGCCCCTCTCTTCCTGATCCCCTTCCCACCTCCTCCTACATGACTCCTGCAGTTCTCCTACTCCTCCTTGCTGAAGCACAGGGATGGGAGCAACCAGAGTTCATCAGAAATCACTTTTAGCTTCCTCTGCTTGGTGCTGCAGCATCCTCAGCTGGTTGGAAGGTATCAGGAGCAGGGGCACCCTGCTCAGCCCCATCAGCTCTGTGCGTGTGTGTGTGTGAATGTTTCAGGACCTCCAGAGGCTTGTACAGCAGAACCTCAGCAGATTTCCCACACGGGCTGTAAATACCAGCGCTGGTTGCACCCACATCTTTGCTGAACGTTTAATTTCTGGTCAAAAGCATGGAGTTGCTGGAGAGTATTAGCTTTATGGTGGTATTTATTCTAATGTTAGAGAAGAAGTGAAGTCGATTTACCACTTTCAGAAACGAGAGAAATGTAGAAGCTAACTAAAAATATATCTGCATGGAGAAATAAAATTCAAATTCAATGCTTAATGCAATTCAGCACCATAATAGGCAATTTCAGTTCATGTGAGGAAAGTTGGTGAGATTTAGTTGAAGGCAGTCTTATGTAATTGAAAATATAAAGAGTTCCTTACCTATAGGTATTGTTACAGGTTTTACCTCTGTTCTACTTCTCTGTCTGAGGTCGTCTGGTCCTGTGGACACACAAGAATATTGGAAGGGAATATATGGAAGAGTGTCTCTGTTTCACAGATGGAAAAAACACCACTCAGCAAGACTGTTGGTCAGAGTTTTCAAGATTTGGCAGTGCTTTTACACTTTTAAATTTTCTGCTTTTGTTACCCAATCTGAGAGAAAGAAACTGCCTTTTCACAATGCCTTTAAGTATGTCCCTCCCATTGAAGGTAAACTGGGACTCACAGACTGCTTTTCTGAAAATCAGGTCTTAGGTTTTTCAGATGAAGTCTTCAGAAGCTGGCCATTACTGAAATATTGGGTGTATTTTTTTTTAAACACTATCTTGAACAGGAAATCTATTTCAGAGCCAGAAATAGAGATGGAATCTCAGGACTTCTACACCTTTGGTTCAACAGCAAGACCATCTGTCACTTCTAATTCCTGCTATGAAAAAGATGATCGAGTTATCTTTGATGGAATAATTCTGAATTTGCAAGCTACATTCTTCTCCTCTTCCCCAATTAGATTTTCCTCCCCTCCTACATACTGGAATCTTTATTTGAGGGTTCAGCCTTGGATAAAGCTAAATTCAAAGACAACGATGTGTTTTTAATCACTGTCTCCCCACTGGATACGGTACAAGGTTGTGAAACATGCTAACTCCTCTCTCCCAAACAATCTTGACTTGGTTCCAGAAGGCAGATAAATCTGAAAACAGGTGAATTCCTTGTCGCTTTAGATTTCACTAAGGATATGCAGAACTTTTGCTCCATTTTAAGCCTGGTATATGTTTGGAAGGTAGATTTATATGGAGAGGCTGGATAATTTTTTTCAGGCATGTCTACTTCTTAACCAGCATCTGCATATCATTCCAAGATTGCTTTTATATCTTCTGTATTCATACTCATTTTTGTTTAACTCTCCAAGGCAAAGTATTCTTTCTCATAGGACCATTAAATCATGACTAGATTCTCTTCCACAATGAGATAAAAAATCCAGGTTCTTCTTTGGAGAAAACCATCCTCATCTGGGTAAAGATGTTTCCTGAGACCATTAAGTGTTCAGTCTTTCACATACGTGCTTTCTTGGTGTAAACAACAGATAAAAAACACATGATATAATCTCATCATTTGTGTGGCCTTATTTATTGTGACTATATGTGAGGGAATGTTTCAGGCTATTCCAGCCAGCTTTTGTTTTTCCCACCCATGTACACATAAGCACATTCCTGAAGCTCAAACTCACTTATGTTCCTATAGTTCAGGGCATGTCTCTGCTGTTAAATTTTAATGAAAATTAGATTGAAATTTTGGGGATTAACAACCACTTGGCAAAAATTCAGCTGATAGCTACTTGATCTGCACCAGTTCTTCCAACCTTTCTACAGTGAATAGCTAAAAAGGACCAAGGAGCTGAAAGCTGTTTCTAGGATACAATGCGGAGCACTTCTACTCTTGGCTCACTCTAACTTCAGCCTCTCAGCTCTGTCATTTTTTTCTGCCTATGAATTTAAAATCATTTTTGCCACCATATAGTGAAGTGAAAGCAGTAGCATTTGTCCCAACTGTGGATGGGATCACCTTGCTACCATGAGGAAATCAAAGGGGCTGATGTTCACAAGGCTTTTGCATTAAGGTAATTTCCGCACCGTACTTATCCTGTTGTTTGGTTAAACCCTTTCCTGCAGTGAGTTCAGAGGCTTTGTGCATGTATGTGAGCACACATTTGTCTCTATGCAAAGCATGGCTTCTCCACATTGACATTCCAGCTGGCAGTTCCTGGAAAGCTGTCTGGAAAGTCACCATACAGCTCTGAAAGCTACTGCAAAAGGGAAATCATGAGTTATATGGCCTCCTGGCTGCCACTCATATCTGTGCCATCCTCTCTGAGCTCCAGCACTCTCGTGCATGGGCAGAATGAGAAAGAGATCGTTCCTTTTTTTGTAATCCTTTTCTGAGGAGAGAACAGATTCCTTACGGGGCTGCATTTTTTTTTATTTTTTTTTATTTTGAAGCACAGCAGCTGAGGGAAAGAAAAGGCCTTTTAAACTGTGTTGCCACAGGTTGATCTGGATATAAACACTTCGGGTACACTGATCCATTGTAAACTCCTGGAACAGGAACAGGATGCAGGTATGGCAGACAATTATTATGAAACAATTGCTGCTCTATATCCAGCCAGTTTACAGCTTTCTGGTGTCCCCGAGATATAGGTATTGCTTTCATGTGCTTGGCAGCCCTCCACTCCGTAAGTCAAGGTCCCTCTTTTTGACCAGGAGCTGGCAGGAGGCTTGCAGGTCAGCGGTAAAGGGCTGTGAGGAAAAACCACTCTCAAACTGGAAAACTGAAGAGAGATTTTTTTTTTTTTTTGTCATTTAAGTCTGGGAGACAAACCACCTCACCAGCATCCTGCACATACAGTACATGATTACTTTGAGATTTAGGAAGCAAACAAGCAGTAATCATTAAGAGCAGTTTATTAAATGAAATAAATTTCTCCTTGTGCTGTTGAGTAAAGAGCAGGCAATTCAGCTGTTCCTAATTATGAGGTTGTGCCTAGATTTTTCTAAACTGAAATGACAGCTTATGTACACTTTTCTTTTTTTATTTTTTTATTTTTTTACTTAAGCATGCACTTTTCGAAGGTTTTACACAGATGAACTCTGTTATCTCTCCTCTGTCCACAAGTGCCACCATGTACAAGTGATTGAAGACTGGGCTGTAAATCTTTGTGCAGCTTCTAGCCAATTACAGAGCCTTGGATATGCAGCACATACCCACTGCTCTGTTGTTTAGCAGAGAGGAGCTTTTTCTCTGCCAATTCAGGCAGGGCAGATACACACATTCCCTCCAGGCCCATGTTTGGGATGGCGAAATAGAATAGTTCCCATAGTTATTCCTAGAAGTTAATTAGCTGTGACAGTGGGAAAGTGACCACCTCATGATTCTTGGATATTTATAACAAGGCTGTCACTTGCTAGGTTAGTCAGGTCACAGAGGAGACAAGTGTGTGAAGTCAGGTTTCTGGCAGGACATAGAGCTGAACCTGCACTGTTGTGCTTCCTTGTCATTGGTTAGATGTTGGCAGAAAGGACCTCTTGGTGCAGCATTTGTAACACTACACCAGCCTGTGATCCATATCTTTTGGAAACATGGCTTTGGTGGGCTGCAGAGCTCTGAAGGTGCAAATGCATTTCCTTCATCACATGCCTTTAGAGTCTGACCTGGGATTGTTGAAATGGAGATGTCTTGTCTGCTCCTGCTGGCATGAGCACAAGGTCAGACTTCCAGGGGCAAAGTGGAGATCACAGAGGACATGAGGAAATGCTGTGATGGCATCCCTTGGTGTGCATGCTCCGCTGGGGTGGGTGCTGGAGCATTCACCACACCGGCACCCTACAGCCCCTCAGCTTCATGGGGGGTAGAGACAACTGGTTTGGGTGTTTTTGTCCCTGCTTTGTGTTTTAGCAAGCACTGCTGCTGTCATGCTTCAGGACTTAACGTAACTGTGCAGTTTCCTGATGAATGAGATGTTAGAGTTTGTTTGACTCTCCAATTTTGCCATTCAAGACTTAATGTGCTAAATTTTTGTGGTGCTCTGGTATCAGCAGAGCTGGGCATGACCTGAGCAGCTGGGAATATTTCTGAGAGCATTTTTTGTGTTTCTGAGAGTTAAAAGAGCAAAATAGTTACACCAGCGCAGGAAATAAAAAAAGAAAACAAAAAGCTCTCAAATTACACATTTTTGCAAAACACAAGTTTTTTATTGGTAATGATAACCTGGAAAAGATTATTTCAAAGATCTGGCTCATTTAAAGTAGCATTTATGAATGTTGTCACTGGTCAGAAAAAGATATCTCACACTAAGAAAACTGTAAGTTACCATCATGATAAGGAGAAAGCACAGAGGTTGCTTCATATTTGTCTGTCTGTCATTATGGTCCTTCAGTTTTAGTAGGAAAAACTTTCAGACAACTTCAGCGTGATTTACACAGTGTCATTTCTCTATTAAAATTTCCTGCCCATAAATAGTGTGCCAAATGTTGTAGTGGGTTTGTCATCTGCCCAATATTCTTCAGAGAAAGCAGCTGACTGTTGGCTTCCCTAATTATTTCTTCTTCTAATATTGTTTCCTCAGAGCTAGCTTGAAGGGGGAACAAACCCCAACTATATATAAATAATCCAGTGAAACCAGACATTTCTGTCAAAAAAATTTAAAGCTTTGGAACAAACAATAATGGTTTCATGCAAATTTCTCTCTCTTAATACTGGCAAGATTTCAATAAGCATTTTCTGAGAAACATTTCATTTTATTTTACTGAGAGGTGGGACACTGCTTTTTGCATTGCTGCAAACCCCTCACTGGAGAGCCAGACTGGGAAGCTGCCAAACATCTCATACCTGCTGTGACAATGGGGAGCCCTATCAACACACACAAACCCATATTCAACTAAACTGTTCAATTGAATTCTAATCTCCAGCTAATCACTAAGGTGAAAGAAAAAAAAATCTCCCTATTCATGTTTTATTTCTAAAAAATACCTTTATGAGGTAATACAAGTGCATGAATGGATGAGAGACTCAAGCACAATACACTGTCTACAAAGCTAAATGGGCTACAGGGGTCACATTCTCTTAAATATCTCACCCATGAAACTCTTGGTTAAAAAGAATCTTTAAATGGAGATTGGAAAGCCACTGAAGGGCCCTTTTAGGGCTTTTCAGGACAGAAGGTCATACAGAGGTGTGTTTTTGGTTTGCTGGACTCCAAGCCTCCCTAAGCCACAAAACTCGATGAGATTACAGTAGAAGTACCAGTGGATGCTGATTCATGTGTAGTTGAGTACATTTTGTGTTCAAAAGAAAACTGCAACCTCTTGAATGAAGCTTGCGTGTGTGTTGTAGGACATAGGGAGACCTTTCACCTTTCCTGCTGCAAGACTATGTGCAGAAGAAAGCATGACATCCCTGAGTCTGGACATCAGCCTTGACATCTTCAGTGTGGTTACCACTATCAAATGAAATTCTACTCAGTACTGCTTAATAGGAGATAGTATGAAAGGATAGTATGCTCCTTCCTCAGCTTCTTTAGGGTCATAATTTGAAGTCAATAATGGGTGAAATGCAGGGTTAAAACACACAGTCCTTAAGTCAGGACTTGTTACACAGCACCTCATTATCCTCTAAAATCCTGGATGGGTACTCTTGCCTAAATTTACCAAGACAACACTGATGTTCCTGATAAATGACATCTGTGGAGAAGATCTACCTGTTACAGAACCAAAACATAATTTCAAATGAGGATGTTGTGGAGCAATTGTGTAGAACAAGACATTTGGGTACAGATGGTTCTCAAACACAACTGCTCAGGTCTCTCAGATACCAGAAAAATCTATGCAAACCAGAAAAGGCTTCCCTGGACCTGCTCCCTCAGTTTCAGGTGCTTGCCTTCTCTCTGGGTCTGACTTTCCATCTTTTTTGCAGACCTGAAGGCCAGTGTGATCTGGGCTAATGTTTGTTTGGGCCATCCCACGAAACTCTCTCAGAGTACGATGGTTCCTCTTTGCTGATTTTCAGTAATTCCTTGCAAGTAGCTCATTCTCATTGTTGTTTTCCACCCTGCACAGCAAGGCTGGGCGTATCCTTAATTTAACCTGGCAGTGAGAAGTACTGGCACGTCCTTTTAACTGAAGTGACTCTCCCTGACCCAGGTTTTATGCTTGCATGCAAACCCTGTCAGCAAAGATAATTTTCCAGTGTCTTTCCATTTATTCTATCGCTATACCATGTCTTCAAATCTCCACCTTTTTGGTTCAAATAGGCCAACGTGGCCTTCTTACCAGACGCTTGTTGAAGACCACAACCAACAAAGTGTTCTGGGGGGCTATTGAATGTCTCCAAGGTAAGGCATGCATAAAACATGAGCACATAGTCGTAAATAACCGGGCTCCTCTTCATTTATTTTAAAATAATGACGGTTGTTTAACTGGCTTAAAAGGGTTACTCTTTCACCCCTAACTTGTTCTGAGCACCGTGGGAAAATGGCATGAGCACTGTTTAGTTTAAGGGATGTAGTCATGCAAAACCTTTGCTGTACCTTGTGGAGGAAGCTGGAGTGTTTCAAGAAATAATGAAGGTGTGAATCATCACAATTCTGAATTGTCTGATAAGAAAGTCTTTTAATCTCTTGCAGTAGAGTAAGGACTCCAATTGCTGCAATTCTCTTTATAAATTGTGCAATAAAATACGGAATAAATCATGGCAAAAGAATCCAGGATTATGAACTGTCTTTTCCTTTGATATCAGTATTTCTGGTCGGTGTTCTTTAAAGGCTTTTGCTTGTTAGTTTAGTTTTAGGAGACAAATAAACTAATTAGTTCTCTCTTTTTTTTATCCACTTTATGGTCTGTTCCTGGCATGCTTAGTAAACATTTGAACTTGAACAGTTAATTTTCAGTTGTGCCCGTTAGCAGGAATTATTTCCATTTTTCAAAAACACCATTAGAGAAGAACCAGGATGATATACTGCTTTCATTAAAAGTGTATGCAGAGGATGAGGAGTTTGGTTGCTTATGTCTTTTATGTCTTTTTTTTTAAAATACATTTTAAGTGGTATTAAAATTGTACCAAAAATTGTTCAGTTTTATATGTGTGTGTTTAGTAAAAAAAAAAGCCTTAAGAGTTCCCTTCTGGTAAATATTCTCACTCTTGCTTCTGGAATTTGGCTCCACATTCTCTGTGTAATTTTACAGGACAACATCTACAGTCTTTTACCGATGTTTTATGTTTTTATTTATACAAAAAACACACAATGCCATAGGATGTCAATAAAGTGAAGAGCTTGGTAGAGATTTAAGTTCTTGGGGATTCCTTCTATGATCAAGAAAGATATAAAATCAAGTAAATCACTCAAATTGGTACCCTCAGAACCCAACTTTGATACATGACTCTTCTCATAATAGACAATAAGACTGATTAAGTTTTATCATTTCATTTATCACTTCCTAGGCAGCAGCTGCCCATCGGCTGGAGAGGAACTCAAATGTTTATCCACTACTACCTTTGCTTGTGGACAGTAAAAAGGTGTTTATACTGTAAGGCAAAGTCTTGCCATAAAAGATTAGAATAGTGGAGCTAGACAGGAGGAATGAATTACAGCCGTAAAGAAAAGAGTGAAATGTTTGGGTTGGATTCTGTTGTGATTTATCCACCACCTCCTTGCTCAGGTTGCTACATGTCCCGCCAACCTGCCCTGGGTGAGAGCTCTGCTGTGTGCCTGTGAGCATCCTCCCTGCACACCCATTTCTAAAGGCCATGAAGAAGTAGTGAAGCAGCTTTTGGAAATTGCATGTGCACTTACATTTTGGAAGCTTGTTGGGTTTTTTAATACTGGAATACGTTTTATAAATATTTGATGAGTGCGTGAAAAAAAATGTGAAAAAGCATGTTACTGGTAAGGTTGTTTATGATGCTTAAATGCATTTGGCCTATTTACTTTAAGTTATGAGGTAAAATACCTTTGTGTGCAGATTAAAGATATGTGGCAAACTGGCTAATTGTCCAGACGTGTAGCTCAGATGAGGGACAACCTGCCTGGCCTCTCTCTCCTTCTTCATTTCATACAGCTGTTTACAGCCACGAATTGGCTTAGGGAACAACCCATAGTACAGTCCTTGTTCATGTGTCAATCATGAGTGATTTCTTTCTACAAATAATTTCCAAACTGGCTTATGAAACTACTTTGGATGTTGGAGGGAAGAAGTGACTGTGAGCTGCTGGGGGTGAGTGGATACCTGAGGGTGAGGTCAGGAGTGACACAGAGAGGCCACCTCTGCCCGAGGTCCTGGGAATGGTCATGTCTCTGGGAATCAGGGTTGTGGTAGGCTGATAATAGAGTGTTCCTGGGAGGACAAGAAAGGTCCTGAAGATGAGCTGACACCCCACTGTAGCTGAATAAGGGGATGTTAATAGGTGGTGAAGGAGCTATGTGGAAGAGATAAGAAGACTGGGGTTAAGACAGGAAGAAGGTGAAAGACAACACCGACCTGTTTTATGTGCAGTTCACAGACTGAATGGGAGGACTTGACAGGCCTGAGCTCTTTTCATGGGGTCCTGAAGTGTTGAGATGGGAGGCAAGGTGAGGGATCTGTGAGGAGAAGGAGGCTGCTCAGGGTTAGCAGATGTGCCCTGTGGTGAGATCAGCTGGCCCTGCCTGGAGCTCTGTGATGCTGTAGTTGGGTCGCCTTGCTGTCCTCCTGCTCTGATTGCATTGATAAGCTCATGGTCCCCATCATACAGAGTAGTGTCGCTGCAAAGATGATATGGATGCCTCTGCATGTGTGATCATATTCTACATATAATGGACTTTAAATACCATCTGATTCAGAGACAATCAAATACAGGACTATGTGTGAGTTGCTTGATTTCCCTTTAGGTTTCTTGAAATATGAGGCAACGGCACAGCAATCTAAAGATGACCTAGTGTAGAAAAGTAATAGAGATGCTTCTGTTGTTCCCTTGCCGTTTTTGCTTCCTTTCTTTTTCTTCGAAACCACCAGTTATTTCCCCGTAGAGCTATGAAATAACAGGAAGCAAGCACAGCCCAGCGAGGCAGTGTCTCTTCTGCAGAACTACAAGAGATCACATCCTGTAAAAAGGTTAATGAGCAATTGAGACTTTTTTGTGTCAGGATAAAGAAAATTACTCGCTTCCTAGTGCACTGGAAGCATTGGTGAAACCTTTCAGGAAATGCCATAATGTATTTTTAGTCTAAAATGAAGCTAGAAAAGAGTTGCCAAAAGCGGAACCATGAATTCTGGATTTGATACATTCAGCAACTGCAGTTTTCTTGCTTGCTTATTTAATTGAAAATACACACAGAGGACTTCAGGACTTCTTTCTTTCCTCAATTTGTCATCAGACTCTCCCTAGAAAATGCACGTCACTCTGTGTAAGGTGGAGTTGGACACTGATCCTGATGGACATGAGGCAGAGGGTGCAGCTCAGTCCTCTCTTACCCACCTCTGAGAGGACTTTAGTGGCTCAGTGCCCACTGCCATGTCCCTGCCTTCCTCTCCTGGCCCACAGAAACTGCTTCCAGGGCTGCACACTCAGAGATAGACCTTTTTTTTTTTTAAATCTCTGTATTTTAATTACACGTCCTCCTTTTTAAAAGGCTGGATGTTTAGAGATAATGAAATGTTTCCACAAGTCATGCTGCTTTCTCTTCCTCTGGATTCCACTATTAACAGAGAGCTACCATTTTCCAGAAGGAAATTGTCTTGATTTCATTATAGCCTCAATCTGTTCTCACCAAAGCCACTGGCAAACCCTTCTGTTTATTTTTCAGGGATACAAAACTAAGCCAAATGCCATCAGGAAGAGATCAGCACATATACTGAACCATGAGCAAGGCCTGGGGAGCCTAGTTAAGTACTTCATTACAGCTACTTTAACATTCCTCACTAAATAGGTTTGAATTTTTTTTTTTTTTTTTGCCAGAAATACTAACTTGATGAAATGGAAACATATTGTGGCAGTGCACCAATTTCTGTTTTCTGCAAGGTTATTTTTGTGTTCCAGGTGAAATTTTATTGTGAGAAAAGGAAGCAGAAAAACATTTTTTATCTGTAACACTATGCTGAACAAATGTAGCTTCTGTGGCTTCTGGGCTAGAATTGCTTGAAATTGTCTGAACACATCTGGGCAGATGGACTCAGACCTTGATTCCAGTTGTCTAAACTGAAAGACACCTGAAAGAGGATAGGAAACGGGTTGGACTGGATGATCTTTAAAGGTCTCTTCCATCCCAAACCATTCTGTGACTCTATGACTTATCTCTGTTTGTGATGTGTAATTACTGTGTTCCTGTTTACATCAGGTTATGAAAAATAATGTTGGAATTGAGGTGCTATCAAGGAAAGTAGAAGCATCATTTAAGCACACTCTTTTTGTAAGGAGTTGCATTCCACATCATGATGAAGTGTGACAATCCCTGTCACAGGGCACAATGTTAATTCAGCGCTCAGAAAGCAGTTAGAGGCAATCACAGAAGAAGATCTTGTCAAGAAGTATCACTAAAACTGTTTTTAGTTTAAGAAATTGCTGGAAACTGGGCAAGTATGTTGGTGAAAGCCATGCTGTCTTTATCTTGTCCTTACACCTTTCTCTAGGCATGTGGTCACTGTCCAAGCCAGAGTGCAGGGCTGAATGCATGTTTAGTTCGGTGATATAGCTGGGGGGTTGTGCCTTTTAAAATAAAGTTTAGATGAAAGCACCAGTGAAAATCACTCCTGTCCCCCCCTTCAGCTGTGCCTGCTCTCTGCTATTAGTACTGTGTGTCTCTAGCTGCCCTGGCTTTTGCAGCTGAGATATTCCACAAGGTTCTGAAGGTGCCAGTGAAGGAAAAAAATGATAATAGAGTCGTGAGGAGTGCTGAGACTGGAACAAGACCAAGCACCCATCAGCATTCCACTGGTTTTGATCCATCAGTGAGAGTAAACTGGAGTCAAGGATCCACATTATTAAAGGCATGCAAATACCCAAAGCCCACCAAAACCTTCAGGACTAAAATGTCCATAATGTCTTTTATAATCTGACTCATAATGAAGTCAATGATTAGTGTTTGTTTTAAATCAGAGCGGTGACCTGAGTGACATTCAGGCTTGATGGGAATACAAGAAAGTAATAGTTATTCTCAAAATGTTTAAAAGATCACATGATTATCTTGAATTAGGAACATCACTCTCAGCTTTCCTCACTGTTGTGTTGTATTTTGCTGATGTACACAAGCCAAAAAATGAAGTAAGCAATGGTGGATGCTTCCATGATTCTTACATTCCTAAAAAATACAGAGCAAGATTTGCCTTGTACATCGATTACAGTTTTATTTATAGGTAGACCATATTAAAATATTATTAATAATAAATAAGCTAGGCTGTCCAACAGTCTTAGTATGAAGTTCCAAGATTTTTGGTTACCTCCTGAGTCCACGTCAGTTGTATCCATGGTGATAGCAAGCCTCTTGTTCTGATTCCTTCTCCAATCAGTGTTGTGATTCTTAGTGATTCTGAAACTGCTTTCTGGTAATTCTAAAAACTAATGGTTAATCAAATATTCTCAGCTTTGGCTCAGTTATTGATGTGCATGCTCCCAATATTAAGCAGCAATCTACCTTCTGCAGCAAACCCTTTCATTCTAGTTTGGGTTCTTGTGTCTGTAGGGAGAGATAATCTATTTGAAGGAAATCTGGTGATATTGCACCAAAGCTTGCTACATCCTTTATTGGGAAACATAAAGGTCAAGCTCTTTCTTTGTAGGGATTACTGGCTCCACATAGCCTCAGTAGTAGGAGTAAGCAATAGGAATGAGGGAGTAGGGTGATAAATCAGAGGAACACTCGCTTCAATAGATCTCTCTTTGGCAGTTATTTGCTCTTGGTAAGATACTCAGGGCTTGTTTATCATTCTGTCTTTTCTGCGGGTGTGCAACCTGGAAATTTTTGGGAAAAAAAACAAATCTAAAGAAAAAAGATGGGACTACAAGGAGAGGGCAGATTATAAAGGTAGGATATTCCCATGTACACAATTCAAAGGGAAGGAGTGAGGAAGGCAGGAGGCACAGCAGGGTGTGCAGAAGAAACACCTTGGGAAAAAAAGTGAGACATATTCTCAGTTTTGATAGCTGTGCAGTGAGAAAACTTTGAGTTTCCACCCCACATAAGGGAGGAGACAGAGCACTATGTCAATGACACCATGAAGAACCTGGATTAGCTCAGAGTGTTGACATGCCAGTGGGAAATTCAGTGCATGGCTGCTGCAGCTGTTCCTCTTGTATCTAGAAACTTTACCCCAAGCTTGGACAGAACCAAATTAATACACATCTGATAGGAAACTTGAAAATCTTCCTGGTATTCATCAGGAACTGCAGGTTTCCAGAAATCCTGTATTGCCCAGCTCAGCCTGAACAAAATGAGGAAGTACTCCAGAGATTCGCTGTGCTGTACTTCACCCTTGAACAAAAGTGAAGCTTAAAAAGACTTTCAGAAACATTCATGCTTTTGAAATGCTTATCTGGAGCTCTCACCTGCCCCTTGCTGCTTACACTGAAGATGAGGAAGGAGAAGCCTGAGTTGTGATTATCCCCCCTGGCAAAAGCGCCTGGATAAAATGTTCTTCACTGGAAGAACCCATTGAAAGGTCTGCACTGATGCCACATATGTGGTTTGTTATTAACATACATTAACAGTGGTTGAAAGTCTTGTTTCTGTGATTGTACAGGGTTTTTAAAGTTTTGAGTACACAGCTCAAGGTTTTCTCTGTTTCCTCTTCGAGTGAACTTGCAAAACATTTGGCTCTGGTCATTCCCCACACTCGCCATGAGTGAGCTTTTCCCTCAGCCAATGATGACAGAACGTGGCCCATTTTTTAAAATGGGGATTTGCAAATTCAAACACATTCACAAATCAAGTTCAATCAGGAGATTCCTCACATTCCTGCCCCGAATGGTTTCCAGACTCTATGAAAAATACAACTGGTCTGCACTCCATATGAGCATGGTTTTTCAGTTTGCTCATGGGAATGCCAAATGAGAATCACTGGCAGCCAGTTTCACAAATGACTACAAGTTATTCTCAAAGACAGTGCTGTCAAGCTCAAAGGATTCTAATACAACTCATGCTACTTCTGATGTACAGTAAGATGCAAAACCACCTTTCTTTTACAAACAATTTGACTGATGGAAGATATGCTTTTAAAATTTGACACTTCAGTTGGTGGTGTTGCAAGATCTTCTGGAGGACATGATCAGAGTTCAAAATGAACTTGGTCAGACAGAGAGATGAATAGAGAATTTGTCACAGAGATGAATAGGTGAATAAACAAAATGATGTTCAGTGTACCAACTGTGATATTTAGGAAGGGGAATACAAATGCCAAGTGGATAGTGTCAACTGAGCAGCAGTATGGCAGCGGAAGATTTAGAGATCAGAGTGGAACAACACTGTGTTTTTGTCAGCAATGTGGTATTGCAAAAAATGGAAATATCACCCTAGGCTGAAGTTGAGTTTTAAATAATTTGGTGGTCCTAGAAGTACTTTACCAGTAATTCTGTGATAAATGCCTCATTTAGGTCTGATGACCATTTATCCCTTGCATAGTTGCTCCACTTATTTTTCAAGGCTAACTCATTTATTACAGCTTGCTCTAAGTGAAGCATTCAGCTAGGAAGGTTGGCTTATGGCAGTCAGCTTAAAGCTATGTCCAAATTTGTTTTGAATTATTTGATACAGGTCCAGTGCAAGAACTCATAAAGCCCAGGTATAGCATGGAGTGCCTTGTCTCCTTGAACTTGCTCTGTGAGAGTGAATTATCCAGTGGAGACAGACAAGGTGCTGCAGAGGACATCCAGGGAGTCTTCTTAGGACTCTTGTAGTCTGGAGGAGTCCAAAGAAACCTAGCCAGGCTAAGGTAATTTTTTGTGGCTGCATCTGTCCATCTGACTTGACTGATGTAGACTGATGAATACATGATTCATGTGTTGAATTAATCTGAATCTTGCACTTTATTAACAGCAGTGAGAACCAGCTACAAAGGGTCTCGCACAGAGCTTCTGATTTTCCTTAAAGCACAAGAAATACAGACAGCTTCCTTTGTTTCCCAGGGCTTTCCTTATCTGTACATAAACCTTTAGCTGGTACACATTGAAACAGAAAAAGCCGCTTTCCAGTGTACTGTGTATTGCACAAATTTACCAAAAGTTTAGCTATTCGTTTTAGCTTCTCCGAGCTTGGTATAATGCTTTGGAAATTTAAGGTGGATTTCAGTAGAGGCAGAACAGCCTATATGATGAAAGAGTGGAATGAGTTTAAGTGGGCAGTCTGGGATCCCTCTCAACACTAACCTCTTCCTTTAGGGGTTTCACAAACTTCTTTTAGGCATGACCTATTAATATTTAGTCCTGACTCATCAAAGGAGGGCTGGGCTAGATTACAGCCTTGAAATCCCTCCCGACCTTTATTTTCTATGACTTCTTCATTTCTGTTGCTCACAGAAATTGTATTTGTCTTCCAACTCCTCGTAGATTTCTGCATGCTGAAAAATGTTTCCTTTGCTACTCTGAGTGCATCACCAAAATGAAGCAAAGTCTGGACAAGCAGGTTAACTGAACGGAGCACTCAAAATCTAGTAGCTACTACATCTTGTCTGTCTGCAGACGCCCTCTGTGCTGCAGCCTCTGCTCACAGCTTTGCTTGCAGAGATAAGTTGTTCTTATCTGGAAATATCTCTGTACTTGAAGCTTCTAAGCAGAGCAGATGTACACACCTCCTCACACTGTAAAGTAACCTGTAAGGTTGGACTATCTGGTCTCATAAACCAGAATCTGTCACCAACAATCTGCTTTTTGAAGTTGCTGCAAGGATTAACTGTAGAGTGGTGTCTCCCTCTGAAGATAAGATCTGAGGCTGGACTTTCTCTGCAGCTGTAGCTTAATGTGCCTGGCAATACCTTTTTTCCTCCTCTGTCTCATACAAACACACATGCATGGCTAAACAAACTATGAGAAAACAAGTGGAAATAATTGGTATAAAACAATCTAATATAAAATCTGTATCACCAGCCTCAGCCCCTGCAAAGCTTTAAAAGCATTTCTGACTGACTTACCCAACAAACCCCCGTCACTCCAAATCTTGTTCCTGTTGTTTGTACCTTAGTAACCGGGAAGATGACTCCCAGAGCGACTATTGCTCTTGTTTTTCCAACCGCTAGTGCACAAATCACACAGACCTACAGCACTTCTGTTCTAAACCGTCGCCTGAAGTCAGACACAGAGTGCAATGCAGTCCCTGAGGAGGGTCAGAGGCAGGTGTGGGCAGTTCTTGGGATGTGTTTGGTTCACAGGCAGTTCCAGCACTGATGTTGTACCTGGACTGTGGCACGTGGGTGTCAGAAAGGCTGTGCTATGGGGTGGGCTGTGGGGTCACCCCCATGCCAAGCCAACATCCCTGCTCTGTCCTGGAGCCCCATCTCACAATGGAACTGCAAACCCTTCCAGGAGCTGTTCTCATTTCCTGCCTCCAAGCCATTCACTGGGTTTCCCAGGCTTGCCAAGGTATAAGAGGTGTGTCTTGTGGCTTTTCTTCCTTACAGAAGAAATGTGAGATTTCTCTGACCTTTAAGGAAAATTACGGCTTCTCTCCACAGTGTGTAACTTGTTGGAATATTCTTAGGGTTTGTCTTTTGGACCGATCTTCCCAACATCAATAAACTCTCTCAAATTTCATCCTTTCAATCTGCAAGATTCCTGGCCAATTAATTCTTGAGCACTTTATGACTACACTCATCTGAGCTAAATAGCTATGGAAAAATCTCTTGATATTTTGGATTTATTGCAAATACTTTTTCCTTATACTCTGGAAAAAGTGTACATTATCTCTAGAACCAAGATATCTCATATTTTCCCCCAGTGCAAGTTTAATATTTATTGAAATTCTCTGTTGATTCAAAGCTCTGAATAGTGTATCCAGAAGACTAATCGATATTTTAAATGCACTCAGATATATTAGCTGCTTATTGGTTACACAGAGAAATAATGAACTTGCTATATGAAAAGGTAAAATTCATGAATAATTCATAGACACATTAATTTATTCAGTTTTGCCTTTTGAATTGATTTGGCAATTATTCTTGTACTGCACATCACTTACAAATGCTTAGATATAAATATTTACAGTTGCAAATTTGTGGTCAAATAATTTCTATTCTCTGATTGAATGGCTTCTGTAGCACACCAAGCAGTGCAAATTGTGAATTTTACTGTAAAGTATAGAGCTTGGTAGAATGTGGATGCTGAAATGATCAAATAAAGTGGATACATATTGACTGTAAATATGGTCCAACTAATGTATTTCAAATATGAATAAATATTTGCAGGCAGGTTTTTCTTCATTACGTTTTGCAGTAAGAAAAAGGGAAAGATCCCAAGTGTTGTCCTGCTGCAAACAACAAAGACCAATGTCCTTTGGCACTGATATTTTTATTGTTAATTCAGCTCTTCTCTCTTTTTCCTTTGTTTGCAATTTTTTTCCCCTGTTGATTGGGTTTTACATCTTTCAAGGATGATTGTAGCATTTGGGGAAATGAGAATTCACTCTTAATGAGGATGACTTAACCCCACACTAAAGCTCTGTAGGGGAAGGATCCAGAAGCAGAACATTATGGATCTGTGACAAAAGTGATGGTCTGAATGAAGGGGCTAATTCACAGTGGCTTATTTCAGCCAAAGGAGACTTGCCTCCTAAACTCCTTTCATACTTACTGGAGGAGAGACTTCTCTAAAGGATGATTCAGAACAGGAGCCTAATTTTAAGCTAGTCTGATAGTCTGCTTATTTTGAACCATGCAGTTTATCTTCCCTTCATATCCTACTTGTTGCCCTGATTGATGAATAAGGATTTATGCAAAGTGAATGAATTTCACCTTTTGTGAATAAAGCATAGGATAGTAAGTATTTAGAGAACTTGATTTGAGACTAAGGAACGAGTGTATTATTACATTAAGGTGTATTATGTTATATATTTCTCTCTCTGAAGAGTTCAAGAACCTTAAAAAATCCCAGCTTTAAGCATTTAAATCCTTTGCCACATTGCAATAATTCAACGTCACTTAACGTGATTTTCATTTTTCTTTAAGCACTCCAGAAAATTATTTTTTCCAAAGTTCCTTCACTTTGAAATGCTTCCACAAAAGCACTTGAGGCTGAAAGAAAGTTAATCCTTTTGCAGACAGCACATTCAGGAAAGAACAAAACCCATGAAACTACGAACAGTTTGTTCTAAAGAAATAAAGACGAGTGTATTAGCATTTGAAGCAATTCTAAAGTAAAAGTTGGCGTTTCATTGTAAACACATTTGAGAAAAGATATTGGATGCTCCAGGTGGTCTTGAGGCCAGGTTGGCTGTACAGCCTTAGGACTCCTGTGTAGAGGAGTAAGGGATGCTCAAAGGACATTTTGCTCATTGTGTGCAGCTCATAAAAGGGTTTGAAACCATGTTCAAACTTGGTTGCTGTTCCTGGGGTGAAGTGCTGGTGCTCAGAGCAGACCTTCATGAGCACAGCAAAACAAACTGCCGAGGCTGCTGCTCTCGAGGCCGTAGGAGCATCTCATGTCTGAGTAGGTTCTGGGTCAATGTGCTGACCTGCAGCTGATGCTCAGGAAGGAAACTCCTGACCAGCAGCCTCCACAGGGCCTGTTCTAAGTGCTGTCCACAGCCTTGCTCTTCTTGGTGAACCCTCTCTGTCTGTTTCTGTCCAGCTTTGGGATGCATGGTGCTGTGGATACCAATCTTCCAGCACATCAGTGTCCTGGGACAACAAGTGCTAATGCCTGTGAAGGGAAATTAGGTGATTGATAAAAGCTTTTGCTGGTAATACATCCTCCAGCAGGACACTCGGAATGGATGTCCAACTCAGGACATCCAGCTGCCAGAGACTGCTCTGCAGAGACCTCCTGTCTACACCCACCGGTGATCCCACATACAACACCGATTGCCTGCTTACATCTGATGGCTCTTTTCCTGTGCCTTTGTCACCACTGTACTCTCCAGGGGTTTAGTAAGACCTCCAAGTACTCACATGAATGACCTGTCATACAGAGTCTGTTTTAAATAGGATTTCCATCATGGTCAAGGTCTATATGGGGTGTGCTCCAGTTCAGAAATGCCATAGCAGGGGAGGGATGAGCAATCTCTTTAGGGCTCTGCCAGATGCCTGTAGCATGTGTGTTCTCCACTTGACTCACAAACATGAACTGAGAAGAGGAGAGGCCAGAGGGGCATTGCACAGAGGTGCTGGTGAGCACGGTGATGGTATAAAGGATGCTTGAACGTGGCTTCCTGCTCATGTTGTGGTTCAGTGTGCCCTGTGGTTAACTCTTCCTGTCATGGGTGAACAGACAGAAATGAGATTTGCTTTTTAGTGCAGTGCTGAAACACTTGTGTAGTCTCTTCACATTTTTATCTGAAAAGCAGGAACAAAATTCTGCTGTCAGTAAAATGAATTGTCAGAACAACTGCATGTACTGAGTTTAATTTCATTTAATATTTAATGACTAGCTAGCTTTTCTTGGGATAATGATTTCGCAAGAAGCAGAAGATCAGAGCAGACCTCCTGCTAGTGTAGCACAGCTACAGCAGGAACTGCAGAACTGCAGGGTCAATACAGACCCTGCCATCTGTAGTCATCGCAGATAGCACTCCACTCCTTGAGGGTCTGAACTTGGGTCAACAGGACTCTGTAGAGGAAAGGACACAATCAGTGTGCATTGAGGAACAGAATTTGACTCCTAACTGCAAAATGCTTCCTCCCTTGGAAGGAATAAACAGGGCACAGCTTAGGGCAACCCTCTCTACCTCCTGCTTTCTGTGAGACGGGGGTGGGATGTCTCCTCCCAGATCTCATGTCTCACAGGTTGTGTTTTCCAGCCCTTTCCATAGCGACAAAAATCCCTCACTCAGCCATGTTATGGGGATGTTATTTCATATAAAGAGGACTTTTATACAGTAATTTCTACAGTACGTTTGGAATAGCATTCTGTCTACATTTCTGTATGGCAAACAAGGCTAGAAACACTCCACCATCAAATAGTGTCTGGATGGTTTTGACTTCAATGTCAAAAGTAATGTTTTTTACACTCAGCAGGTTAGCAGATGTAGGTGTTGGTGGTCCACACAGCAGAATAGATGCTGCTTTGTTTTGTCACAGTTGTGTTGGCTCTGCAGTGCTAACAGTCTTATTAGTTCTCGTCTTTGGCACCCTCAGACGCATTTCTCTGAATTTTGAGAGTTAGAAGAACCATTAGGTACAAGGCAGGAACAAGAAGACCCACAACATATGTTCGGTCTGCAGGCAAACAGTACTGCCTGTGCTAACCCTAATCCATGTGTGTAAAGATGGTCTGGGCAGTTAATTATGACAGGCAAAAAAAAAAAAAAAAAGAAAAAAAAAGGAGAAAGGGCTGTAGGAATTTGCTCCAAATGACAGCAAATGCAGTTGGCAGGATGACTGAAACTCAGTCCCTGAAGAATCCCTCCAGGATATGTAGCTTTCTTGACACAAAATGAGTGGGCTTATTAGTTGATTTCAATGACTTACAGTCATTTTCTACCCATAGCCAGACTAACACCTGTACTTCTTCCTCCTTCTATTTTTTTTCTGCCACTGGACAGAGATCAGCTCCACAGATCAATTTGTTTATTTGTTGGGGTTTTTTCCTAGTGTTGGATGAATCAACTGATAGTGTCATCACCACCTTGTGAACCCAGGGATAAATTCACAGGCTGTTAGCAAAAGCACTGCCTGATACCTGTCATCTCCCTCCTCCCCAGACTCTCAGGATGGCTTGAGGCTCCTTTTCCTTTAATTTATTTATTTTTTGACTGAACTGCACCCTGCAGTTGATTTTCCTCCTTACTCTGCAGCTTCTCCTCACCAGCCTTCACCGCTATGTGGGTTTATTCTGCGTTCAGATCCCACAGCTTGCCAAGCAGGAGGCGCAGTGAGAAGCAGTGGCACAGATTTTAGAGGATCTGGCTAATTTCTCTCCTGGCTGGCATTAAGGAGCAGGTAACTGAAGATTTGTACCTGTTCATTTGAAATAAATCCCCAAAGATTTGTGAAGACAGAGGGAATATGGTTTTCAGGCATGGCCCATCGGATGCCAACAGGGGGAGTTTCAGCTCTGTCTCAGATTTAGGCCTCTGACAGTCTCCTCTCCTTTAGTGATATTGATCATGAGGGATAAAAGTTATTTATTTTCCCACATTTCAATAACATTTCTTAACGCCTCTTTCCTTTAAAGAAACACTTCCACAATGCTTCTATAGATTGAAAATGAAGGCACAGTTCATATCTCTTGTTAAAATCCTTTTAAAAAGAGACCAATGATGGAATGGTTCTACGCCTTCCTTTGTTAGAATGAATGAAAACTAATTTGCCTCTGAGATGAATAAAGACCAGATTTTAGAAAGTCATATCCATTTCTCCCTCCTCCCTGAAAACCCTGATGACTGAAGCACAGTTGACTTTTCTTGCTCATTTTCTATAAGATTTGAATGATAAGATTTTAGAAAACCAAAAATCTGCCTCTGGCCTATCAGTTTAAGTGAATTAATTCACAGCCAGACAGAAAAAAATATATCTCTTTGATATGTTTGTTTGTTGGTAGGTTTGTTTAAGGGGGAAGTAAATGGGGAAGGACTTCAATTGTGAGGAGGCAGAACAACATCTTAGGGAAATGAAGCTCAGTCCTTAGAAGGGGAGTGTGAGCCATGGTTGTGTAGGAATTAATGGAGAAAGGCTTTTTGCAGAGAAACTTTGTCTCTTTAAAAACAGGAGAGATTATGTCTGTGCAGAGCTGCAGTCAGTGCTGCCAGGTCCCAGGAAATTGCTATTTCTTCTCTTTTCACAAATTTTCTCATTTCTTCCTTATGTGAGAAACAGTTTGGAAATAGTTTTCAAAGAAGAAGGACCATGTATCTTTTGTGACAGAAGCATGATATTTGCAGTTGCTACTGAGGAGGGTACCTTCAGTGTAATGAGCCTCTAGGGTTCACTCAAGTTGCATTTCAGGCATATTTTTGCAGCCATCCAGACCAGACTTCAGCTTCTGAATTTGCTTCATTTTTGGGTGTGAAAACACAAACAGATCAAATCCAAAGCTCTTCAGGAGAAAACTGAAATGTCCTGAGTCATCCAATGAGAGTTAACACTCACTCCTCTTTTCAAAGTCTTATTAACTCTGGCTCTGAGCTTCAAAACGACAGAACTTTCAACTATGATGCCTCAGCTGACAGGGTCCAGAGCTGTGATTTTGTCAACAGAAGCCAAGGTGGAAGAAATTGCCCTTAGGCAGACTTTGGGGAATCCTGGAAAATGGGTTTCTTCCTAGTTTGTGAAAGGAATATTTCTAAGGGATTAAAAATTTTTCATCTTCTGCTTGGCATCTGAAATTTGAATTCACAAGCTTTGTCATTCTCTCCATACTCACACACAGGAGGGCAATGCTCTGTGTAATATAAAAAAAACATCTAAGTAAAAATGTATATATACATATATATATTTATATATGTGAACTGTAATTGCCTACTTCTGAAATCCAAATTAAAATTCATATCTGTAGCAGTGATGCTCATCATTTCACTCAGTCCAGTTTTGCAGTCAGCTAAAAACCTTTTTAATTAGTAGCTATCAGCAATCGGTGAGTGGGTTGCTTGAGTAGAGGAGGTTAATTCTGTATCTTGAGGGGGAAGGGAGTCAATTTACTGCTGTAGGAATTAGGACATTTTTCTTGATTTGATGAAATTATTTTGGAGAGAAATCCGCTGTGTCTTGATATTGACATAATTACGTTGCATATGCTGAAACATCCCCCTGTAAAGGTCTGATCCTGCACATTTGACAAAGGGTAAGGATGGCCTGGTGCGGCTTGCTGAGATCCTCTGTTTATTCTCCTGCCAGCAGCCCAGCCAGAAAGGGTGAATGGTTCCAGGGGTGTTAGGAGGGATGCCAGGATCAGCCAGGGCTGGCAGGTTTTACTGGGACAGTTGCGATATTGCGGTAATACATCTGTCTGGGCATGGCTCTTGAGTAAGAAATGGAGAGTAAAAGTAATTCCCAAGGATACTGAAGTAGGTCATCTCCATCCCTGACTGTGACCCAAATATCTCCCCTGAGAACGAAGCCTCATTTCACACCCCAGCCAAGCTGCCTGAAGACGGGTCTGGCATCCATTCCAGTTCTCCTATGTGTGAACTTCTGGTTAAAGCACAGGCTGGTTTTCAGACCACTGGCAGAGAGTGAAAGAGGGGAAAGGGATGTGGATGCATTGAGGGTGTTTAGATCAAGAAATGAGAGAGGCTGTGTCACGGGATTAAGGCAGCTATGCAAGCTTGCACAGGTATTTGCACTCGCGCTGTCGTCACACCTCCTCCGAGGGAAGATTTTTGTCCCGAACACAAGGGCTGTTTGTGCACTGTGGGATGCACTGCAATGCACCACACAGGCAGGGCTCCTGGCCACGCGTCTGCTTGTGTGGACATGCCAGTTTGCACTGTGCCAGTGTGTACCCTGCATTCCTGGAGAAGGGCAGGGAAGGAGTACACTGGTTGGGATGGCTCTGGGGTCAGGCTGACGTGGTGCACAGCCAGAGACCATGCTGGGGGGTCAGTGCTGGGAGTGCATCTGTGCCCAACTGGGCCTTGAGGTTGCACAAATGCCTATCCCAAGGCTGAATTCTGTGATTCTGGGCTCTGGTCTGTTGTGTTCAGGAGGTGTACATAATGCTGTGGCCGCAGTAGGACATGGGATAAGCTTTCTGTGCCTTTGACCAAGATGACAAAGGTGGTTGTGTCACTGTAGTAAGCACCACATAGAGCACTGAGGATGGTGATGGTGTTTTAAGTGGGATAATCCAGGCACTGGGTAGGTAGGCTGCTGTGTGCACCATAAGCACAGATAGTTTTTACACATTGCACAAAATATTCTCAGGTGTAAGGGACTCACAAGGATCATCAAGTCCAGCTCTTAAGTGAGTGGCCTGTACAGGAATCAACCCCCCAAATCTTGGTGTTATTAGCAATATGCTCTAACCAACTGAACTAATGTCAGGGTCTTGTTAATCACAAAATCAGAACCCTTGTGAAAGAGCAAGTAGGAAAACATAAGTTAACTTGTAGTATGGAGGTGGACATTCAAGGTAAGTAAATTAAAAACTTTTTACTGGTAAGAGAAACATCAATACAAAGTGGCTTATATCTCTATCTATGACTTCCAGGTGGGCTTATATGGACAGTAAATAAAACTGTGCTTTTCTGGAGTAAGGCCAAGATACTGCCAAGGATCATGTATCTTTCAGTCAAAAGTGATATAAGATCATGCTCTCTCTAAAGAGAAAAGGGATGACTACAGAGGTAAGTGTAGAAGAATTGTGGTTCTGACAACTGTGTGTTTAAAACACAAAATCCCATGAAACACTGCCAGGAAAGAGAAAGGAATGAGAGGCAATGCTTTAGGACAAAACAAAACAACAAAATAGGAAGCAAGTAAGAGTTGTGTCTACCATGTGCCTAAGAACAATAGCTCTCAGTTAAAACCTGCTGGACTCAGTTGGGAATGCTGTGGTTTAGCTAGCCCAACTGAGCTGCACTAGAATGCTCTTTTTGCCTTTCAATGAGCCTGTAAAAGCTGGCAGAGATCTGATCAGCTGTTCGAGCCCTGTTGGAAAACCCAAGGAGTTCAGCTCTTACATATGGTTAGCGACCCAGCAGAAAAAATAAGGGTCAAGCAGCTTAGCTGGCATGTGTGTTTGAGAGGTATGTAGAAGAAGATGGTTTTTTCCTGCATGGAAGAAAAATGTATGTTGTCTCAGAAAGATGTGTCCTCATGAACTCTTCTGAACCAGGGACTTGCTGTGTGAATAGGAATGTGAGCAGTCGTTTGGGCCATTAGTTCATGTTTGTGACGTGATACAGGTTAGTTTAGCTCTTTGTCTAAGGGTTTGTGTCCAGATCAATTTAGGTCTGTGTAAAGTCAGAGCTATCATGGTTTGGTCCTGCACCTTGCTCCCTCTCTCCTTGCCAGCACTGATATTTGCATGATCTTGTCATGAGCCACTTCAGGGAACTAAACTTCTTGAAGACCTCAGGTCTTTCCTGCAGAGTTACTTTTCACCTGGTTTAACTCCCTCCACCAGCTCACAGCAGGGCCATAGCAAGGCCCGGCACTGGCACGCAACAGCTGGCTGGAATTTGTGACTGGGGTGAGAAGGAAATGACAGGACTTGAATTCATCCAGCTCATGAGGAACCATAGCTTAAAGGAGTTTACCCTTCCTCCTGCTCCACTGCATCCACTTTTGGTCCCCTATTTTGTGTTATATCCAAGTTTATCTGAGTATGGACTCTTTAACTGGACTTGGTACTCATCAGCATAATGTGTCCCTTTGCATTTGTGAAATGCTGTGGGTTCCCAACTTGGAAGGCTTAAAGCACAGAATCTTCATGGCTCCTTCTCATGTCAAGGCAGCAAGGGCATATAGAGAGGTACAAAGAATCCCTGCCTTGCAGTTGACGTGATGCTGGCTTAATCTGGGCATACCTTGGAAGGGCAAATGAGCTGGTGTCAGTATCTTGGCCTCATCCTATGCTGGTTGGTCCTGAGGAGAGCAGATCTCACTGTTCCCAAACTCATGGGTCTTATTCTATGCCCTCCCCTTGTCTGTTTTGTAACCCGACGTGCACTACACATTCAGTGCAGTGTTGGGGAAGGTAAGGCTGGCAGAGGCATGGAGAATTTGACTTCATGTCCTAAAAGTGCTTGTGGTGAATCTTAACAACATCACTCATTCTCTGGGCATGGGTGAGCTATGCAGTCCTGTCCATTTAATGTTAGGGAGATAGCTATGTATGGTAAGAAATAACGCTGGGTATGGTAATGATTTGGTCCGGTCTTCTCCTTTAAGGGGTCCAGAATTATCAATAGAAATGTGCATTTTGGTATAACTAGTAGGAAGCAAGGCTTAGGAGCATGTTCACAAAGGATGTCCCTTGGAAACTTGCTTTATCAAACACTGATGAGTCCTTCAGGTCAAAGAAAGTCAAAATATTTTCAAAATTTGGCATATAAGTAATAGTTGCAGTTGCTGCAGAGATATTGAGCAATTGTAACTGAGCGTGAGAAGTGACTTGTGAAATCATGAAAGGTGGGGAGAAGTCCCAACACACAATTTCTCTTGTAAGTGTGGGTTCCACATTTTGTGAAGGCCTGGGAGCCTGACTGACTTCTGTTTCCACTTGCAAGCTACTGTCATTATTTTATATCTCCATCTCTCATCTGTTTGCATTAGCAATGTCTGTTAACTCTAGTCCAGCCTATATGTTTTACCTACTAAGGTAGATAGAGGGACTTGACCTTCCTTCCCTGATGCCCTCAGTGTTTCTTTGTTTCTGGGTACAGAATGAAGAATTTTTCCCCTCCCCAGAATGAGGCTTTAGTTACCTGAGGGCTGAAAAAATGAACATTATAATTCTAGGCAATAGCTGATAGCAGTGAAGAATGCAAATGGTGCATTTCACTTAGCCTGTTTTCTTACATTCCCTCTTTTTCACCAGGAGCAGACAAATGACTATTCCAATAATTAAAAGGAATACACCTGGAGAATTAGCTGCATAATGAATGCCCCAGAAGTTGAAACTTCATCTCTCAGATTGTGCTTTCAGTCCCCACAGGCCTAAAATGCAGAAGCCAAATTCCAGCTTAGAGCTGCTGCTTTCAGGTAGTCGCAGGAACTCTGGTATCAGCACCATTTGAAAAATATATTATTCTTCTATTAATGATCCTTTTTTTCCTAGTGCATACCTCAAAGTAACACTTAACAGGAGGAAGAATAGGGCAGAAATAAATGCTGAAATGTGATAGCATGCATTTTCTGTGGCTTATCCGTGGTCAGAAGTGAAAGCAATGATATGATAAGGGGTTTGAGTTCTAATATACCTGAAAAGAGGAGAGAATAATATCCACAATGGAGCTATCTATGGATATTCTTGGTCATTTGGGAAATACATAGCTTCTATACCCATGGGTGATAGGACAAAATCTAGAGTAGCTGTATTCCTTTATATATGAGTAAAATAACTGTATTTCTCTCTTATTCAGAAGATATTCATCTTGCTTTTTAATCTTAGAATATAAGCAGGGCTAAATCTCAGAGAAAAGACTTGAAAAACCAGTAAATTTCTTTTTCTTGTTATACGGTTTTGCACACCCTTTTATGAACAAAATGGCATGGCCAAGCGTGAAGTAACAAAGGAATTGTAAGCAGTGGCCAGCATGTGGGAAGTCAAAACCATCTACAGCTGAATAACGTTCTTATTAGAAATGAAGGGCAAACAGGAGTATAATTTATTATTGCCTCTCTATGTGGCTTCAGAGATCACATAATCCAAAGTAAAAAATGGCATGCATGTGTTCCCTAAGATATTCTTCAGCATAGAGGGGCTATATATCAAACCCTTATTTCCTGGTAATGAATTTTAAATAAGTGCCCAGGGCATCAGGTCACTGATGTTTCCACTTTGCAAACTGGGTGGGCTATGAAAGCCCCTAGAGCCCTTCAAAGGCGCCTTAAAAAAAAAAAAGATCCCGAGCTTTAACTGACCAAACTTTTCAAGAAAAATACCTGAAACAATTAGGAGAATGAAAACCAGGAGGTCAGATTACTTGGCCCATGGCTGAGGATTTACATAAATAGGCCTAACCTTTGACTTGAAAATAAAAGGTAAGTACAGAGCCCTGACAGAACAGCAGGTCATTGGTATTTACTCTGTAAAGTACTGCCTCTGATGCTATGACAAAAATGCCAGGAATTCCACTGATCACTGTGTGCTGATAGGGCTCAAAGGTATGCAGCCAGCTAACAGAAACCCAGCCTACCTGACTGAGCGAAACTGCAGCACTCCCACGCATTTATAACCCGCAATCTGCGAGCGTGGGAAAGCGTGCAAGGCCTTAGACTAATTCTTCAGGGGAAAAAAAAAAAGGGTAAAGTTGCTGTCTTTAATAGTCTTTTGATTTTTTTTTTTTTATTATTTTGGTGTGATTTGGGGAACATGTAATTAAATGAGCAAAAAGTCTGTGAGTGAGCATCTTAAGACATTTTCTACTGCACTGTGTACTGCAGTTCGAGAGACTCCAGTGTCAGCGTTGCCCATGCAGGCTGAGGTTGGTGCCACATTCAACATCGTGGGACTTTGTCAAAGATAAGCAGTCAGACTGGTAACAAGCTGTAGGAAGCCAGTCCCTGTCTCAGTTTTTAACTGATGTAACTCTAGACACTAAACCTACAGGAGGAATGGCATGCTGTGTGTTCGTGCTACGTTCTGTCAAGCAATGGCTCTGTGCTCACAGGGCAGAGAGGGAAAGGCAAACCCCAACGCCTTTTTTTTTCTTTTTTTGCATTTTTATGTCTAGTACCATAACAGAGATGTTTTAGGTTTTTTTTTTTTCTTTTCTACATGGATAGCAGAGAAAAGAGAACCCTTGTGAAAGTGGAAACAATAAGTGCAGACTTTTTATGTTCATGTTTTATAGAGAGAGGGATTCAGTTTCTTGTCCCAGTTTGAGACACAAGCACACACCAAGTATCCTGCAGGCTGTTTCAAACTTGTTTCGCTAATTAATCAAAAGTGATCCATTACAGAAAACCTGCAGGAATGTCAGAGATGGATGCTTCTGCTGTACTGTTTTTGACTTGCTTGTTGCAACAGAGGGGGAAGCTGTTAGTGCCTGTCTAGTAAATTATTGAAGCATGGTGTAAGAGGGCCTGTGCCTTCCTCTTGAAAGGCCAGGAAGCCTGGGGCTAGCCAGCCCCATGTTGCTTTCCCTGTCTGCTAGACCACTGTCGGATTTTGGAGGGAGGCAGAGGAACACCCCACAGCTAGGTACGGACTGGGGGAGAAGACAGGCTGGCCCCCACACTGCCTGGTGGAGTCCCATGGTTGGGAAGCTGGGCAGGAGGTGATGAAGCAGGAGGAGCTAAAGGCCACCAGAGGATGGTCAAGAAGAGTGTCCTGGTGAGGAGCAGGTGGTCAGTCCCTCTGTGCCTGACAGGTTTGAGTGGTGTGGGAGATGCCCAGCCCAGCATCTGCCTCTGACCAACATGACTTTCACAGCGCAACACTGGGCAGGGCTCCCTTGACCCTCTGGCAGACAGGCATGAACTCCAGGTATAATTCTGAAGAGAAGTTAAAAACATTCGAGGGGCATCCAGTCTGGATGTTCATGGTGATTTAGAGACCTTTTGGCTCTAGTTCTGGTGCATCTCCTTGCCAGGCTCAGCTGCCTCCTCCAATGGACCCCTGTGGCCCTGGGTCTTCCTGGACAGAGCAGTGGCCAAGAAGCCTTTCCTCTGAGTCAGTTCTGTCATCCTCCCCTTGCAAAGTGTGGACCAGGCTGCTTTGGTTCCACGTGAGGTGGTGCTGTGCTGGCACTGTGTCACCAGGACTCAGAGACCACAGGGCAGAGGCATTACCTGTCCCTGTCCTGCACTACAAAGTGCTCGATGTCTTGCATAGTGAGCTGTGGATGTCTGCCCTGCTCTTGTCATCTGCTTCTGTTTCACAGGCAGTCTCTTAAGAGCTGCATCCTTTGTGGAATGCTGTCCTTGCACAGTCCACTCACAGGCTGCTCTTGAGTACTCTCAGATGAAATTTTGGCCAGTGAGATAGATTTTGCAGAATGATGAACTTTGTACTCTCACCCTGACCAGTAGGGCAGCAGCCTCTGTCTGTACTCTTCTTCTGTTTCTCTTTTTACTAAAATGTCCTATATGTAAATCCTCTTACCCCTTATACCATCAAAAACATGTTCTGGCTTCCTGCAAAAATGCCTATGTGATCTCTGAGGGTAGGGAGCTTTTTATTAATGGCACCCCATTCTTACAAAAACACAGGAAAATACCTTGTATGAGAGGATTAAAAAAAATATTCTGCTGCCACTTGCTTCCTATGCGAAATTATTTGGATGTTTTTAGGTTCACTTATAAACATGGTGTTCACCCTGTTCGTGGTGACTGGGAAATTTATGCACACACTGGTTTTCCCTGCTGTTTCTGTACCTAACACAGCAATGCAACTCTCCAGCCCCTCTTTTAGCTTCTGCCTTGGAGATAGAGCTAAATTTCTGCTCCCTCCAAGAGCTGAATTGAATTTCTCGGGAGAGACTCTTTGGATTGGACTCTGTCCCTGGACTTATGGCACTTCTTCACAATGTCCTCTTCAGCCCCTTCAGTCTCCTCCAATGTTGTTTTGTCCTCAGCCAGTAACATCAGATAAACCCAAGATTTTCATAAATTTGAACCCCAAGGAGACTATTTTCTTCCCCAAGTCTCTGTTGGTTCAACATCCTATTTATTCCTCTACTCATCCACTTCCTGTAGTGCCTACTTAGGGTAAGACCAGCCCTGTAAACCCAGATCAGCCCAGCTTGCCTTCTTTTGCCTACAAATTTTCCCTCAGACCTACCAAAACCCCAACCAAGAGCACAGATCTGGGTACCTACATTCAGCTGGAGCTTACGGTGCCCCTTTTGCTCGGGCTGGTTGTTTGATCCTCTCCAGGCACGGTGCTGTCCCTGGCTTCATCAGAGGACTCCCTTGAATGATACCATCCACCTGGGTAGCTCATCACATGCACTCCAAGCGTTTGTAAACTCCCCCAGTGGCCTCGTGTAGCTCAGGCTTGTTAGGTTGCTTCCCACTGCACAGAAGAACTATTTTGTATATTCACTGATAGCTGGGAAACATAAACATTCAGAAGCAAAACATTACTCAAAGTCATAAGGAAGGAAGGTTGCAGTTGTAAAATCTTGTATGGAGAAGCCCATTTTCTCTTGTGAAGAGCTCTCAGGCATATCAAGCTTGTGTTTTGCTAGAGGAGGCATCAGCTGAAGCAGCAGCAGCCAAAAGGCATTGATTCGTTTCATTTATTTTTAACTTTCCCATTGAAATGCCTGAGGGGGGAAAAAAAAAAGAAAAAAAGAAATCACTTCCTTGGAGAGCCTTTCAGCTCTGAGAAAGATACCTGCTGCAATCTAGAAATGAGCTTGTTCTGGGAACAGCCAGGCCAAGCACTGCCCAGGGGGCTGTAGTTTGTTTTTCCTTTCTCCATTTATTTTGACAATGAACACAGCCACCTCTTCCTAAGGCTGTTGCTGTGAGTTGGTTTTTGGGTTGGCTGAGTTCTTTTTTTTGGGTTTTCTTTTTTTTTTTTTTT
>VXAU01000809.1:33355-176952 GCA_013399695.1 Formicarius rufipectus | reverse complement strand
TTTTTTTTTTTTTTTTTTTTTTTTTTTTTTTTTTGGTTGAAGAGTTGAGCAGGCTTCAGCTTATGGGAGTGGAATACATCAAGAGCTGAGAGAGCTGGAGCCACGGCAGCCCGGGCTGCGTCAGCTGGGCGGTCACAGGGGTGCCTGTCATGTGCTGCTGCTCAGACAAAGCGCCCTTTCTTCCCCTGCCCGGTGGGTTCTACATCAGCCAGAGGACCTTGTCCTACAAACAGAAATCAAACGTCTGTGATTGCAGTGTCACTGATAAAACATGACTTCTTTACCAGTTTGCACAAGCACTTTGACCTCTTGCCTTGGCGCAAGAGACTTCGAAGATTTTTTTTGGTCTCTAGCTCTTTTTAAGGCTGGGCTGGAAAATGCTGTAGGAAAGTTTATTTTGGGAAGTATTTTTGGTCTATCTCTAAGGTAAGCTTGTGTGCACTAACAGCCAAAATTGAGCTGAATTGTCTGGAGTGATTGCTAGCTCTGAAAAAGAAAAAAAAAGTATTTCAGGTTGTGGTTTACTTTTTGTTTAAATTTAGAACTACTTTTGCATGAATAATTAATATTATGTGTTTTCAACAAAGATGAGAACAAAATTTCTGATCCACACAGCTTCCATTCCTAAAAAAAAGGTGAAAAATTTAAGTATGGAGGTTGAAAAGAAAAGAAGAAATTAGTGCTGAGTAGCATGGCTAAGCAGCTGTGTTATTTTTTTCTTCCCCCAATTGAATTATTGCTATAACTGTTCTTTCTAAGTTAAGATCTCACTGGGGGAAGGAAGAAAGTTTCTAGGCTTCACAGCAGGAAAGTATTTAACAAGAAGTTAATGTAGGATAATGAAGGGGTCAGGAAAACTAACACGAAGGGATTGTCCAGAAGACTGTGCAGAGAGAAGAATGTAGCTAAAGATACTAAATAAGAGAGGAAATGTCCAACAATATTTTGATTTTAACCTCTCTTCAGTGACAAGTAGGAACCCTCTCTGCCATGGCACGTTACCCTGGGCACAGCAATCAGCAGCACTCCCAGTCAGCATCCCAAGTTACCAGAAGGAACAAAAATTTCTTGTTTGTGCATGTGTTCTTCTTTAAAGGGAAATACCTTACCTGTGGCAGGACTTAAAATCTACAAGATGCATAGGAAGACAACACTGTTTAAACACAAAGCTGAACTAAGAAAGGAGAGAAGTGGGTTTTTGTGGCATTTTGGAGTTACATTTGAAGTTTCTAATATTTAACTCCTACGAAAGGGAAATATATCAGAACAAATTAACTGGGCTAGCAGACCACTTAGATTTGCTGTTGTTTTCCAGTCAATAGGTCACTTCCCTGGGTGAGGGGTTGTGCTCTGCCAAACAGCAGGATTTTCTAGCTGGTTCTATATTGATGAGAAAGTAATTCTCTGATTCTCTGGTGCCATAGGTCAGCAATAAAATAAGAAATGATTGTAGTCTTCAATACTGGCTCATTTCTGCCTTTAACATTCTTAGAATGCTAGATTATTTTTTAAATAAACTAGATACTTTTCAAATATATCAAAAACCCACCTCAGCCAATTTTTTTTTTTTCCCAAGGGATTTTATAGACATTGTCTTCTGAATTGTACATGAGGTACTAACTGTGCTGGTAGTTAATTCAGATTTAGTAACTAGAGAGGGATTTTGCCAGTTAGCTCCCTTTAGGATCAGGCTTGAACACTCAGAAGTGTTAAGGCCACAGACACTATTTCATCATGCAGATGTAGGTACCTCTCTGACCTGTGTAGTTGTGTTTGCACTGTTATCCCTAATAGTGAAATAACTTGTCAGCTTTAAACACTTCATACAGTGGATGAAAGGCAGCATTAGTAACACTGAGTTCCATGACTAGATCTGTATTTCTGCCATGAGTTAAATGAATTATTAGCAACAGAAAAAATGCTGTTTCTTCTACCAATTTCAGGAGATTTTATTGTTCCCTCCTAGAGTAGGAAGAGTCCATGTTCCTTATTGCAGAGAGAAATGTTTTATGTGTGAAATGTCCTCACTTCTCAAAAGCAGATATCACAGTCTAAAATACCTAAAAATTGAGGAAAATGGCAGATCTCCCCTTTCTTTTGCCCTCAGCAGAAATGAAATTTTGGCTAGCTACTGGCATTTTTTAGGAATTATGCCTGCTCAGTTATTTATTTTTATATTGCTGCAACTTTTTATCCTGATTCCTGCAGAAATGAGGCTTATGCAATCGTGCTGTGTACGCTTGTATCTTCGTCACTTCCACACCCCCAAAATCTTTTGAACCTATTGACAAATTTCAGCCAATTGGTCTCTCAAAGAAAATCAAGTTCCTACAGGCTTTGAGAAAATACCATGCTCACAGGGAGGTTTGGGCTGCAGTGTGAACAGGCAGCATTTCAGACAGCAGAGATCCCACTTGTAGGGAAGTGTTTATTTATAAACACCTGCCCATGGGGATCATTTCAGGGAAAGCTTGTTCCTTCTTTGAACCAAAGTCAATTGAGGTTGAGGCTCAGGCCTTTCAGGAGCCAGGCTTCAATGTACTGATCTCTACAGCATGTGGGGATACTGATAGGTAGCAGTGATTTACCACCTTAACTGCATTTAAAGCAAATGATTTTTTAAACCACTTAATTTTCCATTTCCTTTTTTTTTTTTTTTTTTTTTTTTTCAAAGAACCAACAACTGCCCAATAGCCTGTCTCTTAAGTCCAAGATTTTATGTCCATCACCCTAGAAGTCAACCCTTGACCTTTAACACTGTCACTTTTCTCTGTGGATTTTCTGAGGTTAAAGTTACAGAATTGCTGAAACAGATAACAGAGTGCAGAAGGCTGAAAAGTGGCTCGGACGAACCTCCAGGGACAAAGTTAATCTGTTGGAGCATTTCCTGTGTGTACTTTGAAACCTCTCAATTTAACCTGATCAAAGCACCAGCCGACATGTTTCAGCTCCCTACTGAACAAACAAATTTGCTGCTTATCATTGTTGCCACCTCAGTCTTTAATTTACTTTACTTAGTGAGCCAGTACATGTTAAATGAACAACCTGGTTACTACAAACGCTGCGTGCTGGTCTCAAAAAACAAGTAGTTTGCCTGACAATTTATAGGACAGCACATCAGAGACTCTCCTTCCCCAGAATCTCAGCGTAAAAGGAAGATTAAGTCATATATAATGTGGACAACAGTGGCCTCTTTGGCACTGCTATATCCATCAGCACCCACTGGATGTTTTTTAATACCTTGAGTTTCCTCTTTTCTTTTTCATTAGCTCCCATAGGATATTTGTGGATTGAGAAAATAAACAGTGGTGTTTTTAAGATCCATTAGTTAACTCACATTTTCAAAAGGCATATGGATTAAGAGATCATTTTAAATATTGCTGGTTTTGTCAAAAGTAGTAACTAATCTTTTTTTAATGTTCTGGTAGCTGGGAGTTTTATGGGGTTTTTTTACCTGAAAAATACCTTTACTCAAGTTAATAATAACAACAGTGAAGACTACTGTGAGGTGTTGCATGAAAACAGCATGGCTGAACAGCCTGACGTACTAGATAGTGAGGTACAGTGGCTTCTTTTCTGGTTTTAAACCAAAACAACTTGGCATGTGTTTTTAAACCATGTCTTAAATATTTGCATTGTTTTCCACTTGCTTACATTCACTGGCCTACATTTTTCAGCATATATGCCTTCCTCAGGGAAATTGAGTCCAAGTGATTTGATTTCCTTGTCAACTGACCTTCAGTGCTTTTCCTGTGTGGCTGCAGAACCCCTGAACTAGGTAATCACTCCTCTCCCTCCAAGATACATATTTCTCGATCTATAATGCAAGCATTGAAATATCATGGGCTAGAGAAAATGATCAGCCTCTCAAATCAACCTTCCTCCCAGGGCAAAGCAAAAAGGGAACTTCACTTCGTATAGGTAGGTATAGATGTAACGTCTTCTTCATCCCAACCATAGCGGATTTTGGCAGTTTCTCTCCTTCTTTCAAGTAAAAATAACTTCTTCAAACATTCTGCAAGCTCAGATATTAACCATAAGCAGTTTGTATTCTACTTCTGTGTCATCACTCATTGAAAACGCAAAATCCTTAAACAATGCAAGTTATGATGGAATATTTAAATAAAAAAAGTTCAGCCACACATCTCCTTTTAGAACTAATGGGACACATGTGACAGTCTCCTACACAGCTCCATAAATGTCATTAGAGACTTGTGAGCATCCCTGTAGGAAATGACAGGGAAGGCAGACACATATGGCAGTGTCTGCTGACACAGATCAACCTCCACACAAAGTTTTACTGATAAATGTATCATGTCTTCCCCCATAGTAACCATAGGCCAGAGATAGTTGAGTTCAGGATTTTGTGGACCTTGCACATGATCTTTTGGTTTTGCTGGCATGCAAGACTCTTTCAAATCCACAGAATTCCATCACAATTTGGACTTTCATTGATTAATTTCTTCCTCTCTGTTAATAACTTAAACAAGTTAGATGACTTACTTTTCCATCTATACGAGGCCTGTGCCACATACAGAAAAAACTCTTTGCCTGAAAGACAAGTTAGTATGACCTGCATTTTTGGGTGAGCTGTAACGAATTAGCTTTAGTTACTGCAAGATAATTCAAGATTTATCATTTTGCCACCTTGCTTTTAAATTTGTCGAAGGAAACCGAAGAGCAGCTGGTTGTGTCATTTTCAAGAACAAGTTTAGGCAACAGACCTGGGTGGGAAATGAAGCAGATCTCTAAAAGTATTCTCCAAGTAGGGATAAAAGTGAGCTTGTTCTGGACTAGGTGGCAGCCTGGTGCTTGTTGTTCACAGTGGGAGTACTGGAGAAACAGATTTAAACCCTGTATTGGCTTGAGATGGGTTTCTCAAATGCCAGGAGGGATTCCTCTGACACCAGTCCATCAGCTGCTCTGTGATGGGTTGCCCTAAATGTCTCTGGCCATATAAGTTGCTTCTTTTTCTCTGAGAGATGTTGCCTGTGTGGGTTTGAGCACTCCTTTGGGATGAGGGAGACTCAGATGCACACTCACATTTCAAGTGAGTTTTATTTATAAAATGTGGAAACTACTCCATTGGGTGGGCTTGGAAAATATGCTTTCTCCTTTCCTTCAAACAGAGTTCATCAGGACCACACCTTGTCCTGAATCTGAAATCCCTAGACCAAGTCATTGACATATTTTGGCTCCTAGAGCAGCAGGAGATGTAATTTCTACCTAAACAAGTGACCATCAGCAGCTCAACTGCACTGGAGGTCCCATCTCAATGAAAGTCTGGTTGGATGGCTGGGAATTAGAGAAACTCTGCACCCCCCTGGCTGCTAAAGGAAGAGGAGCTAGAATTTGGGAGCCTTGCACACTCCTTGGTCTTCTTCTTCAGGATAAATATTATTTATAATTTTCTAGATAGTTTTATGGGTGGGTAGACACAAAGGAGAAAATAAGTGAAAAGAATTTCTAGCTATTTCTGTGATAAGGCCACCTGCTAGACTCTGCTCAGGGTGGTGCCCTCACTGTGTGTACTGCTCTTCTTTTCCTCTACAGGCAGACAATATTTCAAATGTCTTCAATTTTCCAACAGTGAGTTATACTAAGTTCAGACACCAGTTTTAGTCTTCAGGAATTGATCTCTGCAAAGCAACTTTGTCAGGAAAACTGCTGTCCATTAGTAGCAAATTATTCAGAAAAAGGAAGACAATTTGCTTATTTATGTAAGAAACTGCTGTACAATTAAATGCAGATATAGGTCAGTAAAATAACTCCTTTGATATATTGCTGGCAGAAATCAGTGTAAATACGTTTCCTGGTAAGAGTTGCTACAGCATAATTGCATTTTACAAACTGTGTAGTGGGTTATTACTCAGGAAATGTGTTTACCAATATACATGTCTACACTCAGTCTCATGGCTGTAAGTTTGCTTTTTCTGATGGTTGTAGTTTCTTGCACATTTCTAAATAAGGTGATTAAATTCGTCCAGGGATGGAAGAGAGTCCAAATAGGGAAAATTGAATCTAGAACATACAGACCCACTATGGAAATACAGACCAGTTGATTGTTTTTAAACATAGGTTAGTGGCATTTGAGATTAAACTGCAAGAGAAATATTAAGAGGGATTAATTTATATTGTCAGTCTTGACTATTCCGACTTTCATCCTTTTGTTAGAATAGATGAGAATATGACTCTATCACAGCTGTCAAAAAGGCTTGTTCTTCATGGAGTTTTGTCCTATTTTAGGGAGAACAACACACACTGGAAATTGAGCCCCTCTAGAGCTTGAACGAGCTGTTAGTTGAATGCTAGTGGTATGGAATGCTTACCACTTCGTCCCCTTAGGGTAAACTTATCCTGAGCTTCAATGGGATTGCTAAGATAGGAAGATGGGAATGATCACAGTGTTGTTAGAACACCAGCCATGATTCCCTATTTATTAGGGATGCTACCATAGTAATGAAGGGTATCCAGGTAATTCCTTTCAAGGTTTGTGAACCAACCTAAGCAATGCCTGCTGGATAGAAGTTGTTCAGTTAGGCAGGACTGAGCTTATTAAACATTGTCTCAGCATGAAAATATGTATATGAGTGTACAGGTTTAAGCAAAGCTATCTCGTCAGATTTAATATGCAGGATATGAAAAGACCATTGTCTTGTTAAATAACAAGAGTGTCAGAAAAGTGGTTGTATTAGTATTTCTTTGTTCTGAAGACCACATTGTTGAACTATCAGAAGCAGAAAACTGCTGCAGGATGGGAAGGGAGCCCTCACAGAGTAGGAGCAAATCTCTGCACCCTGGTTACTGGGGCTGTGATTTGAGTAGTTGTGGGCTCTTAGGCATGGTATTCACAACGAGGTAAACAATCGCTTTCAGGCTGGCGTGGGATGTTCACCATCCTTGTGGTCTGTAGTAAGCAACAGAGGGAAAAACAGTGGGTTGTTCCTGGGAGGGAGGATGTGGTTCTGGGTTCGTGGCCAGAGTGGGAGGCAATTCCCGCATCCTGCCTTATCGTCGGGTTCTGGAGCCAAGCTCGTTGTTCTGCACATCATGTTCTTGTAAAAGAAAATCAATTTGTACAGCTGCTTTCTCTGCATCAGCTTCAGGACCAGGTCTTCATGGGAGAGCTTAAGGGCAGCTCTTGCATTTTCTTATGGGAGCTACAATATAAAGTCACATGTTGGGCAGCCTGAATTCAAAGTGAAATTGAAACTCAATTTTTCTTTTTCATTTTGTAGCACTAACAGGAGCCATCATCATGTCCTCCATGCCCAGTGCACAGGGAAAGAGGTATGCAGTGTGGTTTGGGCCCTGCTTGCCTTAGGGAGTAGTCAAGCTCTAAAAGTCCAGTGGGTCTGGATTGAGTCAGAGCTATGGCAGTCAGAGTGCAAGTGGCAATGCTCCTTTTTAGTAATATTCGGTGCAAAAGAAGGCTGTGGTTTACATGTCAGTCAATGACAGAGCAGAAAAAAAATTATGAGGAATGAGCACAGACTCCATCTTGTTCTTGCTTTGACTGTAATGGAGTAGGGTGTACTAGAGCATCCTCTGATGACAGAAAACTTCATAGGAAGCAACACGCTTCAGGGGCTGGTCATGGTCTGGTTTGGGATGTAGGTGAGCCTGGTGCTGTTCTATGACTTTACTGCTCCTGACCTCTCTCCTTGAGATACCTCCTTTCAATTCTTTGGAAACAGTACCATTGTCTGAGTGTGATGTGGGGATAGTAATACTTGCCTTTCTTCTGGACTCACTTTGAGATCTACAGGTGTAAAGCATTTGGTGGGACACTTTAAGTTCCTGATGGCAGTTCAGGTTGTGATCAGAATCTGCAAAACCAAAGATGGTTGTTACTGGTGTTGCCTTTGGTGCGGTTGTAGGTCCCAGAATATGTCAGGAAACAACCTCTCCTTAGAGCTATGCAGGATTGTCATTGCCATCATTGTTAGGAATTTTCTCTTTTTCTCTTTTCATACTTTTTTTTTTTTAATGCTTTAGAATATTGAATGAGAGGCATGGAAAGAAACCTATAAAAGAATCCATTAAGAATGTATTTTAAGCAGATACCAGGAAATGACAATGTTCAGGTTGCACACAGAGTCTGAGTTTGGCTGCCTTGTGACAGTACAGTCTCCAATTACATGAACAAATACAATTTTTGAAGACATATGATATAAAAATATGGACTACTTAAAACCTTTAGACAAACATGAAAATCCCACCAATTATGTTAAACTTACTCTGCTTTGTTGTCTTGTGGGTAAGATACTCATTTTCTACAACAGTTCATTGATGGTACAAGGGGTCTGCAAGTGAGTTCGAATGTTCCTGACTGCAGTGCTTTCCTGAATGGGCATAAATGCACCACCATTTTGAAATGCTTTACTGACTCAAGCCCATGAAGATTGCTGGCAAGGGCCATAGCTGGAGAGCAGAGGCTCCTGTCTGGGAGCAGGATGTCCCCTTACTATTAGAAGAGTAGGGTTTATCTTTTTCAGATTTCTGAAGAGAAGAAAGAGAAGTCTAGAGGGATTTCAGAAGAGAAGTCTGTAAAAGAGGAGTAGTCTGATCCAGACAGAAAATTGTTTTTCCAATCTGTGTGAGGCATCTAACCTGAGCCATCCCTCTTAGGGAAGAAAAACTGAATGAAAGGCTACAGGTACTAAAAGGCTACTGATAAGGTACCTGAAAAGGACAAAAAATAATTAGGAGTCTGCTTCAGACACACATCAGGCTTCTCCTCGCAGTCCTTCCCAGCAATATTACATGGAGGAATTCTTCCTTCTCTACAAGCAGTTTTACTAGTGGCTAAAGGCATTAATGAAGCCTGAGACAGACATTTAAGTCCTGTTCTTTGACTGCATCTAAAACTCAATCACATAGTTTCAGTTCCCTGAATCTCACCTTGTTGATCTGTGAGACAGCCTTCTGCCTTCAGTGTTACATACCTCACACAGCTTTGTGAGGACAGACTTTATGCAAAGCCAGCTGGGGGAAGAAAAAAAAAAAAGCGTGATGTAATCATGACATTTTACAGCTATTATCATTTGCTGTTAAAAGAATTGTACTTTTGCATGTGAGAAAAGGAAGAAGGAAAGATGCTCATTAGCAGCTTCCTTCCTCAGGCTATGAGCTTCCAGGGACTCCTCTCTGGAAGTGTGAGCACAGCTGCAGTCCCACGGCAGCCTCAGCTGATGGAACAGCTGCCTCTGCAGTGCGGTGCCTCCGTGTGCCCCCCTCTAACAGCTTCACTCCATCCCCTACGCTGGCTCAGATGTTCTCTGCTCCTTTGCAGAGATGTTTTGAGGTATTAATGGGGAAGAAAACTACCTGTTAACTTGTGTGTGTGTGTTTGTGTAGATTCTGCCAAGGAGTGCTCTGAAGTGTGACAGGACATGGTTTGAGGAGCCCAGGAGGTGCTGCAGGAGAGGGGCAGGGCTGTGGGACTGGGCAGCAGAAGTGGCTTTGGTGGCCAGATGCCACACTGACTGCGGCTGCCAAGGAGTCACAGCCTTCTTCTCCAAGCTAAAGTTTTCTGGGGCAGTGATAGTTGCTGCTGAGACTGTCTGGCCTCCATACAGCCCAGCAAATACCTGTGTTGTCCCAGTAGATGGAGGAGTGCAGGGGTGAAGAGTAGTCATGGGGGAAGGAGAAGAGGATGTAGTAAGATGAGAGCATAATAAAGAACAGCTTTAAGGGAGAGAAGTGGGAGTGTATGAAGAAAATGTTTCATGGCTCAGGAGTCTCAAAACTTGACCAAACTGGAATTTTTAGAAGTTTGTCGAATAGTCTGGCTATACCACTTTCCTGTAGTAGAAAGTGCCTGGTTTACTCACCTCCTAAGCTCTGCAGGTAGTTCTGGTCCTTCCTCCCTGCCTAAGAAGGGATGAAGTAGAATGAATAAATTTTCAGAGAAGCGCAGCAAGGATGTACAGAAGTACAAAGCACCTCATGCTTTTCTAAGAGAAGTCCCTAAATATAATAATTGCCTCTAAGTCTGCAAAAGAGAGACCCGGCAAGGGCGGAGAGGGGCTTTTGGTTTGTGGTATTTCATGGGATTGTGAATGACCTGGGCAATGATTAAGAAGAAAGTGAAAGAATTGTTTCACAGAATCGCAGAATATCAGAATATGCTGAGCTGGAAGGGACCCACAAGGATCTTTGAATCCAACTCCTGGCCCTGCACAGGACACTCCAAGAGTCACACCCTGTGCCTGAGATCATTGTCCAAACGCTTTGTGAACTCTGTCAGGGCTGGTGCTGTGACCATTGCCCTGGGGAGCCTGTTCAGTGCCCAACCACCCTCTGGGGGAAGAACCTTTTTCTAATATCCAACTCAAGCCTCCCCTGACACAACTTCAGGCCATTCCCTCGGGTTCAGTCACTGGTCACCACAGAGCAGAGATCAGTGCCTGCCACTCTTCTTCCCCTCACAAGGAAGTTGTAACTGCAATGAGGTGTCCCCTCAGTCTCCTCCAGCCGAACAGACCAAATGCCCTCAGCTGCTCCTCACATGCTTCCCCTCAAGGCCCTTCACCATCTTCATTGCAATTCACTATTTTTTGCTAAAAAGGGAGGTGAACACCTTGAGAAGTTATAAAGACAGGATGATTTAGATTGAAAGAGACCCCTGGAGGTAATCTGGTCCAAACATCTCTCTAAGCAGGGCCAGCTTAGGTCAGCATTTGTCATCCTTGGTTTTGAATACCTCCAAGGATGCAGATCCCACAGCCTGTCTGAGCAACCTGTTCTGAAGTTATCAGACTGAAGATTTGAAACACGTTAAGAAAATGTTTTATTCATTGCATTATCATTGCATATGTTTTAATCATTGGATGGTACAGGGTGGAAAGTCTAAACTGATTCATGAGATGGACAAAACACCAAAAGAAAAGCACTTTCAGATCTATTAAAACTGTGAGCACAACATCTGGCTTGAGCATTCTGTAGGCAGCAGATTGAGGCAAGGTAGGAACATACTGTGTTGGGAGTCACCACAGTTTATTTGTCCTCCTGCTCCATAACACTGACTATTGACAACTGTCAGAGTGAAGTACTGACTTTGATGGGCCTTTGAGCCACTCCACATGATGGTCTTTGGTCTGTTCAGTGGGTAAACCTGGCAAAGTATCAGGTAGGGTGAGAATGCATTGGAGCTCTTAATGCTGCCTTCAGTTTCACAGAAGGACAGGTGCCCAGGCAGTTTTGGACCTATTTCCATCAAGCTTTAAAAGCTGGTTTCATAACATGTATTTTTTGTCAAACTTTGTGAATAAAACAGTGCAGGAAGATGTCGTGACTAACACGAAGCTTTTTATTCAGGCAGCAGATGAAGTGGGTTAGTTTTAGAAAGGAGTAGGAGTCAGAAGAACATTCAGCTTAAGCAGACAGACCAACCTTGGTTAAACTGAAGGGAAAAGCAGTGACACTGGGCCTTGCATATCTGATGTGAAAGTCTAGGAATACAGTACAGGATTTATCGTTCAGGTTATATATTATCCCAGAATACTGTCGTTTTATAGTGGTGACACCTGACCACTTGCTATCAAGAGATAACTTGAAAGTGCTGCACGATAGGGAAGCTGTTCTTTTCTTGCTGCAGTTATTTTTATTGACAAGCTTTCAGACACCATGAAGGAGTTCACAGGTACTCAACTGCAAAATAACATACACAACCAGTCAGAGTAGGATTGAAGGTATGAACAATGAAGAAATGAATGCCCTGCTGCCTCTCTGCCCACAAAGCTGCCTGTTCAGCCTTCAAAAATAAACAAATAAAATTCACAGATTTTTGGATTGAGAGATAAGGTGATTCCATAGTGGAGGGATGTCTCCCATTTTTTGGAATCAATGTGCCACATCTTGTAGGAGAGGTGCTTCTTTCTCCAGTGTGTCATCTGCAACAGAGCCCCCTCACACTCACATCAGACCCCTCCTTTCCCACTCAGAGGAGCTGATAATTTCTTTGTTGCAGAAACATTAATTGATTGCTTGAGGGGAAAAAAATACATTGAGAGAGAATACAATGCTTTATTTATAGGTTAGGTGTTGCTTTTCTTCCCGTGAAGTGCTTTTTTTCTGATGGTTGATTATTCAGAAGAGCAGTGGTATGATCATGGACTCTGGGCAAAGTCTTTCTGGTGTCTTTGTCTTCTCACTCCAATTTGTGCTGTTCCCCATGCAGAGTTTGACTGCAAAGGGAAGCTCTGCACCAACTGGGGTGGAGGCCAGGGCTCAGGATGGCACAGAGCAGGGATTCTGCAGGACAGAAGGGTTCATTGGGCAGGGCCCAGGCAGGGCATGAGCCAAAGGACCTGTAAGGGACACAGTGCCTGGATCTGTACCTCCCGCTCAAGGCTTAGTGCACCCAGGTGTGCCATGGCCGTGATGCGGTGGATGGCCAGCGGGACTGAGCTCAGCCAGGTGTCATCACAGGCACCAGCTACACCACTTCACCCAATGTCTAAGTCTATTTGTGATCCAAAAGATTCCCTCATTTCCTCTCCCCGTGGACTTGCAGGAAAGGAGGAAGCACAGTGTACATCCAGGGGGTCTCCACCTCAGGTGAGCAACTCTAGAGCCAGTACCTCTCTTGTACAGCAAAGGAAGAACCCTCTGGATACCCAAACCTGCACGTGGCAGGGATTGGGATACAATGAACATGCACATAATTTTGGGGTTTTTGCAGTGCATATCTTACCCAAGCTTCTTTTTTTATTTTTTTTTTTTTATTTTTTTTTTTAGGGTGATCTCAGTTAGAACAAGAGAAACAGCAAAGCTTTTTGTAAGATCAGTTTCTCTAATGACTCACCAAGTGCTACAAAGTCAAAACAGGTTGCTTGTGCTTGAAAGGTATAAAACAACCGTGTCATTTTTATGGTTACTGTGCAAAACACTGCATATATGCATGTGAGGGAACATTTTAAAATCTCATAGAGCTTTTTTCTTTTGCAGTTAGAGGCTCCTTTCTCCTTTTTATTCATGTGTCATGATTTTTATTAAGCATTACTGCTTTAGCAATTAAGTTAATTTCCTCATTGCACTCTGCCAGTCAGAGTTTTACTCCTTTATACTCCTAAAAGAAAGGAAAAATGAACTTCAGGTGCTCATACCCCAAACCAGTTCCCCCTGCAGTCCGCTGAGGTTGTACCATTGATGTTAGCAGGGGCAGCTAGTTCTGTGAGCACTGGGAAATGAGTAATCACACGTCCAATCAAGACCTATGAGTCCATTTATTCCAAATTTCTGTTACATAATGCTATTTTCAACAACATCAATACACCTACATTTCTTTAATGTCTTTCGTTCCAAATGAAATTTCATCACCATAGTGGAAAATGTGCCTTTATTTTTGTAATTACACAAGATTTGACAAGAAAAATATCCCTTTCAGCAAAGTCTGACAGAAAAAATGAAATTCCAAGGAAATAAAATACCTTGTAATGCAATTAGAGATTTCTGCAAGAAACTTTTGAGAGAAATACTCTCATTTCTTCAGAACTAGACAGCCATTTTAGGATTTTCCAGTAGTTTCTCAATCTCTCTCACTTTTTAATTTTTTTTTTTATTTTAAGGAACAGGAAGCATCCAGGACAATTCAAGCCCCTAGAAGATATAAATGAATGTAAGTAGTAATATGTGATAATTCCTTGGATGAAGAATACTCCTTTTGCAAGTTAGAGTCTGTCTCTGCTAGAGTGCCTGGGTAGGTCCTGAGGTGGGTGATCCACACCAAACTCCCACTTCCACAGCACCACGTCTGCCCACCTGAGCTGCAGACAGAGGATGCTCTAGACATTCCTGAATGGTTTCTGGAGCTGCCTGAAATGGCCTCCAAAGGGAGCTTATCTGAAGAATTAAAATGAGACATAGCACACATCCTTGCTTTGCCTTTGTACAAAGGTGCATTACAAAATCCCTGTTAGGACTTGGTAAGAGATAGTAGACACTCTGAAGATGAAATGGTCTTTTTCCTCCTCTTCCTTCATGCTGGGGAACTGTGCCAAGTGTTTAAATTTTCCTTCTCTTCCTTCATGCTGAGGAACTGTGTCAAGTGTTTACTCAGGGGGCTTGTTCATGCCCTGCTGGTTTCAGCTTGGGGATTGCTGTCCTGAGGATGGGGATATGGGGATGAAGTCCAAGTTTTAACCACACTCTTCCCTTGCACCACTGGCTTCACAAGGGCACTTCCCCTTCCTGGGCTGTGACAGGGGGAGGTGGGAAAAGGACAGGCGGGGTTTCCACTGTGGAGAAAGCCAGCTTCCATGGCTTTTTTTTTTCTGTGCTGTAGCTCTGTGACCTACACTAGGTGTTAGAAAAATGGATAGAGTTAAATATGATAGTTTATGGAAGTGTGTTCCCAGCTTGATGCAGGTATTTCCTGCCTGACAGCTCAAAAATGGTAATCCACAGTACAGGATGCACATTTCTTTCTGCCTTCTGCTCACTAAAAAGTCAGTGATGACAGATAGAGTGGCTGTTCTTTGTCTTGCTATGGCTTTAGCCTGACTCTGAGCAAGAAGGCTTGATGCTGGTGGGTTCCAGGACACATCTCCAGGGCCCAGCTACACACATTTTAGGGGAGAGAGGAAGAGGTATGGATGGTTTTTTGGCCTTCCAATCCCTGCTCCTGTTTTCATCCTCATGTGGTCACAGATGTCTTCAATTCAAGCAGATGTGCTGACCATGTCTCATGCAATGCCACGGACTGGGGGCAGCCCCAGGAGGGAGAAGTTTTCCAGGCAGGATGATGGAAAAGTGGGCTCCTTGCCCATAGAGGGCTGACCTGCACCCCAAACTGTCTCAGGACTGACCCAGTGACTGCTCTAGGCTCTTGCAGAGATGGCTTGCATGTCCTCCTCCAGGACTACTGAGCTGCTCTACTTCTTCAAGATTTTTAAATTTGGGTTTCCCCACAGCCAGACCTTTCTCAAGCTACTTCACTTTTTTTCCTGGTACACCCACATAATTACTCTAGCACAAAGAGTGGGCTTGTGAAGCAGCAGCATTTTAAAAAACCACAAACTCTGATCTCAAGGCAATCTTTCCCTCCCACTTCCTCCCCCTTCAAGCAGGGGTGTCAGCCGTGCTGTTTCTTTCAAACTTTCTCTGAGTCATCTCATCAGGCAGCTTGTAAATACTTGAATGCATCCATCAGTGTCAAGTCACAGTAAGCAAGCAGCAGCACATGCTGTGCAATGGAGTTTCCCTTGCTCACATTTACCTCTTTTTCGGAGGTGAAGAGGATTCAGGGCTGACCCTGTCTTCCTGTATTGTGAACATATATACACAGATGTCATCAAAGGTGTTGTCTCATCATGAGAACAAGACACACGATATAAGATGAGCTTTTTAAAGAAGAGGGATCTTAGATTCTTCTGAAACTCCCACTATTGTATGATCCAGGGTGGAATGCCTTCATGCAAGATGCTCCATTCATTTCAAGACTAAAACTGGGAAATCAGAGATGCTGAGGAGCTGTAGTTCCAGAAGGTCTCTGAGAATCTGTGTCGTTGCTAACTGTTTTGAACTAGCTGGTCACAGCATTATGAGCTGTTGCTAGAAAAATATTATCTTTTTGTATTGCAAGGGTGTAATTTGCTGTGTCATCATTGCATACCCAAATCTAAAAAGCAGAATATGATTCAGAGGGTGTATGGAACACAAACCACCTCCTCAGAAGGCAAAAATCTCTGCTGAAGAGCAGCAATGCTCCCAAGTGTGACTTATAAACATGTGAGTTTTGTCATGAGCTAAATGGCAAAATATGGACCCTGCACCAAGGCTTTGCTCAGCACAGTGCATAATTCACTGATTTTTCTACTAGCTGGCTGGTTTATGATAACGAAATCATAGTGGGAAGAAAGAAAAAGTCTTGCAAAATTTCTGAGTTATTCACTCCAGATGGTTTGGAAGGAAGGTCTGGTGTCATCATGATATTTGCCTATTAAGTATGAAATGGTCTATGGAGGTGGGTGAGTGTTCTCTGAAATGTGTAGAGATATACTCCTCCTCAACCCTTCAACCCAGACAGGTATGTTGTGTGTGAGAATTGCACTGGAACCAAGAATTCAAGCTCAGTGCTACCCTATGGATTAGACTGGGAGACACTGGCTGGATAAGAACACTATCTTGCACCATGAGAGAGAAGATGTCCTGAACACTCTTCCTCCTCTCTGCTCCAGCCCACAGAGAGAGCTGGGCAGAAGTGGTGCTGTGAGGGACATCTCACTTGTATCTGCCATGCTTTTAAAACATAAGGCATTGAGATCTTCCTCTAAATTCAGTAGTCTGTCAGAGTAAGATACTGCTCAAGGTGAGCACAGGTGGTACTGCTGATCTGCAAGCAATTCTTCCCTACCTTGACCCAAGGAAATTTCAAAGGTTGCTCTACCATCTTGTTTCTCAGGGACTGAAAGCTGAGAATCAAGATAATCGCACTGCAAAAATGCTTTCCATCTCACTCCTTTATTTACTTTTTTTTCATGATTTCCTTCCACTCCCAGGTGAAGGAATGTAGGCTGTTTGAAGAACTGATCTGCTGGGGTGGGGCATTAACTTAATTTGAAGCATTGCTGAATATTTAGTCATATTCCGTAGGAGTATTAGAATCAGAAAATTCTTGGATTCCGAACAAACTCTGCACGTGTACACAATCTCCAGAAAGAGAACACGTGTTTAAAAACAAGGTTCTATATACAATTATGAAGCAATTTAAATATAAGATATATATATAATTTAAGTTAAAAACATCTTGCAGTACTATGTTACTGACAGCTGAAAGTCAGACACCAACTGTGATGGCACAGATCTGTAAAGTGCTTAAGGGAAGAATTGCTAACTGGTATAGATCTGATTTTAAAATAAAGATAGCACAGAGGGAAGTTTGAGTTAATTTAAATAGGAACATGTCTCTTTCCGGTGGTCAAATTGGTCAGCACACAGTGGCTTAGGGAGGGAGCTTTCTTATTTTTAAATCCATTAGCCTGTGCTGTGCCATGTGGCCTCTTGCTTTGGTGACTAATATCTTCAAATTAGGATGATTCCCAAAGTCTACTAATGACTGCATCAGAACCAAGCTTCTCTTCTCTCAAAGATTTTGTGTGTTCAAATAACTTTTCCAGTTTTGGACAAGGATGAACATGAGAGCTCAACTGGTTATTTAATCCAGGGCCTACAGAGGTGTTTTCAGTATGGAATCACTTCATCTCCCAGTTTTGTTTACCATGAAAGTATGTCTTTCCACAGTTCAGACATGGAGTGCCTGTCATTGCAGTGTTAATGAAACCCTGATGGACAAGGAAGGCTTTTGAAGGCTGGTGTCAACTCTCTGTGCCATCCAGTCCACATGGTCTCAGATGGAGATCTCCAATTGAAATATTCACTTAGTTTTTCCTCAGAGTTTTATGTATCCATGCCTTTTTTTTTTTTTTTTTTTAGAAAAGCAAGACTGTCTGATTAGATGATGGTTTTATAAATGGGACCATTTCTTATCCTGTAGACTCAGACTAGAAATGGAAGTCACACAATGTGTACTGGAGTGGTGTGCAACCAGAACTAGACCCACCATTTTCAAATTAAGTCCACTAATAGTTCACAAACACTGGCTTCTGGCTCTTTTGGTACCAGACTTCAGAGGAAGGTAGAAATGGCTTGTAAAGCATAAATACTTCATGGTGAATGTTACTTCAATGTGTGAAAAATGGGCTCAAAGCTGATGCTAGATGGCAAGTCTGAAATCGACTTATTTCTCCAACTTCCATGTACAGTCTTCCAGCTGCAGTTCTGGACTCATAGTCAATATGTAGTCATCTAACTACCTTCTCGATAGGCATAATGAAGTAATTAGCTGCCTAAACTCTGTCAGATATGTTTGCCTCTATTTTTCCCACAAAGGTGCTCCCATGAAACTCTAAATACAAACCTCGAAGTGACCTCAAGCCTCAGCACTGTGTTCACAACCAAACTGAGTAAAAGGCAGCTGCTGTGTCAAAACTTCCCACGGCTTCCATCGTCAAAGGCAAACCAGCTTTCAGGTCCTAATGGTCGTCATCCAGTTCCAGGTCATTCCCAGTGGCTGAGATGCAGCTCTCCCACAAGGCATCACTCACTCTTACACACCATGTTGGTTTTAACACGAGATGTTGTTCATCTCATGCCCTGACTTATCTTCGTGCATGTTTTCTATGAATAATTCAGGACATCTCCAGACAAGTTTACAGTTTCATTCCAAGTGAACAAGCAGCAGTAACAAATTCGATGCAAAAGTGTAGCAACAGACTGCATAGCTCGTGTAAAGCAAGAAAGGTTTCCATGGACACACTTTTGCTCTGTTAGGAAGTTTTGAGAGAGAAATACAGCATGAGTGTGACAGATTAAAGACATAAGAGAAGACAGACTGTTCCAGAGAGTAGTGTGTATCAGTCATGTCCAACTGATCAGTGGGGCAGGTGTGTTGAATGAGTATTGAAAGCAGTTGGCAGTAAAGAAGTTGGTCAGGATGCCCATCCCTGCAGTCCGAGGCTGATCTGAGCTTTGCCAATGTGCTGTGCCAATTAATCACTACTGGTGTGAGGGCTCACAGAACTCCTCCTGTGACATGCACTGCACTCTTGACTTTGCAGCTGTGCCAGATGCTCAGAGCTCAGGTGCCAAGTCACACTGCGCAGGGCATGTGCCCACGCTGATAGACCTGTATACATAAATCCTTTGGGGGTGTAGTCACTTTGTTATAATTTTGCATTGTTGCTGGGTANTTTTAAGCCAGAAATTGTACCAACCAGTTCAGAGGATTTTGCTAGAAACAAGCAGAATTCTTGTGACAATGTGTTTGGCAAGGATAACACTCAGCAGATTTCAAGGACATTTTGACAGGAAACTTTAAGATACGTTGTCAGTGTTATAACAAGAAAGAATATCCTCCTATTAACATGTATCTAGATTTTCTCCTTGATTGTTTGGTTAATGATCCCAGCCTTGTTAGCTGCTATCAGGGAAAATCCAGCATCTTAAGACCTGAGATGAAGAAGATGAAGAATCATGGATTTCTAAATTAGAGAAGTTCAAAGGTAGAACTAGGTAATAAGGAAATGAAAAGTAAAATCTTTGTGATCATCATCCAAACTCTAGGGGGAAATAAAGAAACCTGTTCTGGAGAGGAGTTACTCTCCCTCCATTCAGCCCTTCAGATCAAAAGGTTTAAAGTTTTCCTCATTCTAGAGAAAAAATAAAATGACTACAGGTTTAAGAATAAGGAAGAAAGCCCTAAATGTAGTACTTGGGTTCTTGTTGGCCTTAATCTGTGGGAAAGAGAATGCAGTTCTTTGGGCAGAATGACTTTACCTTGTCAAAACTCATCATACCTAAATTACTTGATTGTTCCTGTTATGCTTCTCCCTTGTACTATCTGAGTAGCTGAAAGCTGCGTCAGCTTTATAGGTGGATTTGTGACTTTGTTGGGGTTCAGGGTTTGGACTTTTAAAATCTTTTGTTCACATGTTTTTCAACACAGCTTGTGTCTTCGTTCCAATGTTTTCTGCAAGTTCTGTGAGCAGGGATTGTCTCCTGCTGTATTATGTCCTCCTTCTGGTATGAGAGGTCCTGCACTGGGATGCCTCTCTTGCACAGAACATATCTTTTTATTTTTACAACCAGCTTCTAAAAGTCTTAGTTATCTTTTATCTGTTATTTAGCTAAAGAATCTCCAGTAAAGAATCCTACAAGTTTCCAGTTATCTGACAAACTAATTGCAGAAAGTCTCATTAATTTCTTTGGGGCAATTACTATGTAGTGAATAATGCAGTAAGTCACTCCAAGCTCCTGTGTAACGTTTTCTTGCTTTATGGATTGTTTCCTAGCATGCCTGCAGCTGAGCTGTTTATGTTGTTTTCACTTTGTAATTTTGTGCATGAAGAACTACAATAAACATAATTAAAACCAAATTTCCCTATCTCTCCCCCTATATTTCTCCTTGTGACTCTTCCCTTCTCTTAATCTTCTTCATTCTCCTGCTTCTTTTCTCTCAAATTTAATTTTTTTCTTATGTTTTCTGCTTTGTCTTTTGCTTCCTCTCCCTTCCCAGATCCTTACTGCCTTTTTTAATATTCCATGTGTTTTCAGAGATCTCAAAGGGCCTACACTTAGCATAAGCTGGGATTTCCAGAGATGACAAGTTTGTGGGTAGATGCCAATAAGATTTGAAGCTGAAACAATCATAAACAAAGATCTACAAACTCTTGCAAAACTGGCTTGTAGGGACTCATACCTGTGAATGACATATGAGAAGACTGTCTACATTGCTTGGATTTTCCATTTAAGGTGATCAAATGTCCTCTTTTCATCATTCATCCAGCTGTCTTATTTTGTATCAATCAGTACTTTTCTTTTTAAGGAGGTATTTTTTACAATGTGGAAAACCGAGGTGGATTTTAATCCCTGAAATGTCCTTTCTGCATCTAGGTTTGTGAATGCAGCTCTTCTGTTAGGGATCAATACCTCTCCAGGGTTTGCTTCTGGGTGACCATGGATTGACTAGCTCATGCTTGGTCACCTGCTTTCCTACCTGCAAGATGGAGATATCGAGTTCTTTGTAAATTACTTGGAGTTGTACAGGTCACAAAGGTCTTTACTGTAAAAAATGCTTTATTCTTAGTGTTCAGTCCTTGCACAGAAAGCAGGTGAGGGCTGACCACTGGAATGAGAGAGGTGAAGTTGTCCATAAAATTTAGCAGTTCATCTGAGCAGTATGCAGAAGCTGATGAGCATTACCCGGTGGGATGTTTAAATTACTTCTTCCTCTGCATCTCAGGAAACGCTATCACATCTCATTATGCAGTTTCTGCTCACTAAGTGGGAATAATTGGCTACTGGAATGACACTGCTTTATATAGGCACTGTCCATGATGCTATGAGAGAGAGTGCATCCCTTTGTTAGAAAGAGATGACATCCTGGCTGTGCTTAACACCACTATCAGTTTGCAATTTTCTGTCTTTTTTTTTTAAGGGTTCTTGTAGCTTAGAAATTTTGTTTGGCCAGTGGTAAGGACCGTAGGATTTGGCTTTTAATGAACCTGATACAAATTTCACCTTGCCTTCTTTCAGAAATGTCATACTTGAGGTTTCAGGACAATGCTCCTGCTCAGCACAGATTTTATCCTCATGAATCCTGTTCTGACAGACATAATGAAACAGATTAATGCTGTCATCCTAAAATGTTCTCTCATGCACCTTTGCTAGGTTTGCATTAAGAAAAATGTCTCAAGGTGTGGAATGGGATTATATTTTGTTCTTACAAGTTCTGCACAGCTTCTAAGTTGCTTTTAGTGTTATTTACCAATGAGAGAAAGGAAGGTTAGCCCATTGACTCACCTTCATGCTCGCTCCTATTACAAAATACCCCAGATGAAGAAATAAATCTAACAAGCAAAAATGCCCAATAGCCACTAAAGCAGTTAGTGGCTACAGAGGTGAAAGTGTTACCTGCTGTAAGCTAAGAGGAAGAAAAGGCAGCTGTTCTTGGGCTACCTGCAGCAGTCAACCAGGAGAAGCGTGGACAGAAGCCTCCATTCCTTGTGCACGGAAGTTCCTGACCCTGAACATCAACTTTCCCTTCTTTAGAGAGGCATTCAGACCAAAGGGTATGATATCTGTGGTAGAGGAGGGGGATATTGTATGAACTGTTAACAGAGTATGTCACAGAGGAAGCTTGTTCCTTTATCCAGGTACTGAGGCAGTACTGGGGAGGCCTTTATAAATGTACATATACATGAGTGGTGCCATTTGGAGAAAGGAGCACAGTGTTCCAACAGGCTGTTTGTGACTGTGTGCAGTTCAGGACAGTCAGAGAAAGCTATATGCAGTCCAGTGGGACAAAACTCTCTTTTTTGTTTATCTTTTTGGTGATCTCTAGTGGAATGCAAGCTGGGAAAGGAACTTTTTGAGTCCAATGGTCCACTTACATAGTATTTTCCTGCATATTTTCCTAAAGGATTAATTTAGTAATTATTTTTTACAGATACATTCAGTCTTATGTCCGACTTCATCACTAAGTACAGCTTAGCCTGACTGACTATCAGAGTGCAAGGATGAAGATAAATTAACAACAGGGGCTCTCAGACACACTTATGAGAAGGACTCTGAAGTCCTGGAAGTCCATGAAGGTAGCTGGGAGAATTGAATCCTGTGTTTGTCACCAGCTGAAATGGGCCGACTTACAGGAACTACCACCAGAAGACACCTTGCTTTGTCAAGTCCTGAGTATCTGCACTTGTAAATTGCACCACACAGGTGACTCAGTGTAAATCCCGGTGCCACTATTTCTTTAATGCTGTAGGTATTTAAAGACTCTTGTAGGACTAAATATGGCAGCACTCTTCACCTGACCAACTTTTCTACCCATTTAATTCAAAGGTTCCTGGCTCACTGGAAGGGAAGAGATCCAAATTTTGTGGAACATTTTTCAGTTCTAGATTTTCTGTCTGCAGGCGGACTTCCCCTTGACTTTGCTGGCCCCGAAGACCACATGCATGTGAATTTTAACATGGATGTTTCACATAGATCTCCAGCCCAAACTGCCAAGGTGAGGCAACTTTACAGGGGTGAACCAGCTTTGATCTCTTGCTGCACCAAAGGCAAGGCAGCTCCCTGTTTCCATTTTAATTGTGCCACAGTTAGCCAGGGCTCGTGGCTGCTTTCTCTCTAACTCCACAAAGGGAAAACGTGTGCCAAAATGCTTCCTGTTTTTCACTGCCAGCTGAGTCGTGTGCTCAGGGTGAAGCTCATTAAGGTAGTGTGTGGCATTAAAAAAAGGCAGCCTCCAATACTGGAAACAATCATGTTTCAGCATCCTACTCCTGAGTGGACTCAAGTGGAAATCAGGCTGCGAAGCACAATCAGTCCAGAAACAAAAACTGAAAGAGGGAAAGCAGTCACATTTAGCAATTTAAACACACCAGAGGAGGTGGGCATGTATTCCACACAGACAGTGTAATTGTTCTTCACTTCAAAGTAGGAAAAAGAGCCTTACAGGAACACCTAATGGTACAAAATTACTTACAGTCAGAGGGGTTTGTCTTCTTTCCCATAGTCTGAAGGGGTTGTCCATTTTGCCAACCCTTTTCTGGCTGATAGTGCCAACACGCATATAAAAGCATTATCTTGTTAATTAACCTTCTAAAAAAGAAGCCATTTCTTGACAAAAGCAAACATCTGCGTCCTTACCACACTTTTCTGTACTTTATATTCCTCAGCTGTGATGTTTCTCCCTCCCTTTTTTCACCTACCTTTTCCTAAGCCCTTTCAGTATAAATTGTTTGAATAATGCTGGTCATTTAGTCCTATAAGGACTTATTTTTCTCTCAGAGCAGGTTACAGGGCTGTTTTTTCTAACTCCAATATCACACGTGGAACACAAGACAAAGAAGAACTGTCTGGTGTTAAAGTGTCTCTCCTTTCTTGGTGGCTAAAACAGGATTTCTTAATAATGTTTATGTTTAGAATTTCTGCAGTAATAAGCAGATCAGTATCAGTGTGTATGTAGTAAGTTTAAAGAGCTGTTAATAGACAGTTGGATGGCTTAGGAATTTAAAACCTTCATTACTATGTCATCAGTTCAAAGTCAACTCAGTTTACCAGGGATCCCTGATAGCATCAGTCTATCCTTCCCAGATGAAGCAGGTATGCTTGTCCAAACTTGGAATTGCAATTCCACAGAAAAGACAGGAATTACAAGCTTTTCATTCCATGATTTCCTCCAAAACATCGCTTTGGAAAATTGTATTTCCTCTGTTTTTTAAATTTTCAATACTCATTTTTAAATTTTATTTGGCCATCTAAAGATTCATAAACAGCCAAGATCAAAAATATGACAAAAAGTAAAACGGTGTAACAATGAAATACAATAAATAACAATTTTTCTTAAGGAATGGATTCTGAAAATTCATATTACAGGTATGGTCAAGAAAGGACATATCCTAAAATAATGTAATTTTGGTTATATTCTCAAAGGGAAATACATATAAAAGGTTCTGTTTTGATTTTTTTTAATAAGAAAATATGTCCATGGAAGCTGTTTGAGATAAATTTCATTAATGTGTTTTGAACGTCCTTCTGATTTTTGTATGTGTACAAATTCTTTATGAAGGGGGGAAGGAGAAGAACTGGTTACTCAAGTATTCCATTTAGGATGTCCTAATGATTTTCTACATGATCTTGGAGTTATTTTCCACAGCCACAAATTGTGGTCTTGCAAAAGGACTATGACAAGAAGGCTGGGAAGGAGGGAAGGAAGGAGGGAAGGAAGGAAGGAAGGAGGGAAGGANGCTTGAGACCTCTGCTCATCTGGCTACTAGACCCTGATTCCGTCCCTCTGCAGTGCCTTTATCATGTGGTTATCAAGGAAGGAAGGAAGGAAGGAAGGAAGGAAGGAAGGAAGGAAGGAAGGAAGGAAGGGAGGAAAAGAAACAACACAGTGTTTCTTTAACAGTGTATGTACAACATGGTAACTTGTCTGTCAAACAAGGCTTTCCCCTTCCAAATACTCCAGAGTGAGAGAGCAGGTCTTTAAAAACACATGGTTGTAGATGATAGATATTTTCCTGATGAGACTCACCAAGTGAGGCCAGAGAGCTAAAATGTAACTTATTGTTTGTCTGCTCATTCCACCATCATTGGGAAAAAATGAAAGTTATCTACTAGTGATTGGTTTCTGCCTTTCAAAGCCAAGTGAGCAGTTCCGAGATGCTGAATCTTTCCTTCTCTCTGAAAAGTGTTTATTTGTGTTGCTCTCCCAAGGGAGGATTTTATTAATTATTTGGATTCTGCTGCTAAGAGTGGATAAGATAGTGGTGTGGTAAGTCCAGTTCTCAGCTGGTGAAATGCTCAGGACACTGGTGGTACTTAATCCTACCTTAAGTAAGGAGAAAAATCATCTCTGACTTTGCCAATGTCAGTAGGAATGTAAGTGCCGATGTAACTTAAATAATAAAGAAGAAGGCAATTTTCTTGAACCACAATGCTTGAATGTAGATATCTCCACTTTCATTCCTGAAAAAAAATCTTTTGCTTTATCACTTCTTTTACTGAAGATTTCTTATGCTATGTCTCTTTTTTCTAGTGCTATGATTTTTCTGCATTTTGTCTATGAACCCTTTATGGTCCACAAAGTAGGGCTCAGAAAAAAGTCAATAAATTAAGAAGGTTCATATATACTCCTGAGTAATCTATACACATGAATAGCTGTGGAAAATTAAGAAGGTTTGGACATACATAAAGCAAAAAATTGCACTTGCACTCACAGTAGAGGAATCTCAGATGTGGGTATCTGGAAAGTATATTTCAGTCTAAAAGACTTTCCCATAAACTACTTAACAAGAGAATTAAGATGACATAGGATTGTTTCATGACACTTTTGAAAACATGCAATGAAACTGGTAAATTGGTTTTTACTTCAGAGTACCTGTGAAAGCCTGACAAATTCAGGATTTCATACTTAGGGCATTGTATGGTCCTATTTTCCTGAGGTGAGAAGTCTTACATGCTCTTTGAGGAGGTATGGATAAACAGACTTTTTCCTTTAGAAAAACTCATGTTTAAAGAAAACCAGTGAATCAAATTGCTTGCTAATATCCTTTCAAAAGAAAAATATAAAGTGGAATTGCTCCATTCCAACCATCAGATTTTAGTGTCCTATTTTTTCTCATATATTTTTCTGAGCTACAGTAATGATATGTTTCTCCTGGTATGGTATCTGACATCAGACTCATCCACATACCCTGAATGCCAGGGAAATCTGATGGATTTTGGTCATTGTCTGACATTCCTCTGTATCCTGAGGCTGGAATCAGGCCTTGTCTATTCCCTGGTTACACACTTTATAGCAACAAGCACAAGCTGACCTGCATGTTTCTGTAGGTAACCTGCCCTTTATTTGGAAAGCTTTGTCCCATTGTGTAGAGAGACCTTTTGGCAGTTATTATTATTATTATTATAACTATTGATTTCTTAGAAACAGAAAAACTCTCCACACTTTTTCTTCAAGACAGCAATTTTAGCATGTCCAATAAAGTCTTCACATTTTTTATCATCTGAGTGCCTGAATCAAAATGTCCTTGTGCTGATGGTTATGTGGTTTATACACACATGAAGACACAGAAATGTGTGATCATATTCATATTAAAGGTATATCATGAGACATATAAGCAGAAATTACTCCCTTTCCCAGTAGTTTTAACCAAGGGCAAAATGGAAGGAAAACCATTGTCTCATTGACTGCACTTTGGTGGCAAATGTAGGTCATAAATGCCTCATGTTAAGCTACTACATCTCCAGTGATATTGTGCATCTCACTGAATTTAAAGAATGGCTACTTCTCTGCTTTGGAAAAGCAGTCAGTTGTTACTGAACTCTGACTTGCCTTACAGCAGGAGGCAGTTCCCAAGTGAGATTATGATTAGGTAGGAAATAATTCCCCATCACTAATTTCTGATTTCCACTAAACCAAGAGAGGTAGAACAAGGGGACATGTTGTCTTCCACAACATAGAATGCTGCCTTTCCAGGTCAGTTTAGCAGTATATTAGTGTGTAGCTTTTATGCAAAATCCCAGTTTTAACTTAAAATCAACTTTCTGGGTCAAGACTCCCAAATTCTCAGACTGGCACCTACACAAGTAGTCCCATGGCCAGAGACACTAAGAGACAGAGATGTTGGAGTCAGTAGAGTTACATGCATAGAAATTCTTTGGAAATCAAGTAACTTGTGCCTCTCTGTCCTACAAAAGCATGCACATGTGCTGGATGTCAGTGGGGCAGCCTCCACAGGTACACTGAAATATGTGAAACTTTGCAGGATTCAATCAGTTATTTTGTGATGTGCTTGTCTTGATCTTGAAATCAGTGAGGCTTGAGAATGCAGTCTTGCTTCATGTCAGGGATGAGGTGAAGAAATAGTGAACTCAGTGATTATACTGAAGAAATGTCTGAATAATCTCAGGACAAGGTAAAATAGTTAAAGCACATGTTACCTTAAAGCAACCAAATATCACAGCTTAACTATGAGTCATAATTGTCTAGTTCAGCAACTTAGAACTTAAAAATGGCTGCAACTTCTTGAAAAACCAGCTGAAACCAGAGATGATGGCAACTTAGAGAATGTTCTGCGACAAGGAGGTGATATTTTCTAGGCTGCAGCATCATTACACTTGCTTGTTATTTGCAGATGTTCATAGCTGAGCAGTCTGAGCCAGTGAGACACCCCAGGAAAGTTTGTATTTTCAAAGGAACTGAGTAGTGATTTGAAGTCATTGTGATTGTGTATCTCTGAGCTTGTTCTCACAACTTCGTGAGAGGGCACTGGAAGATCACATGAAGGTTGAAGTGGAAATGAGTTATGATGTCATTTGACACATGCATGAAGAGAAAATGACACTATGGCATCAGCTCAAGCGCAGCTCACTTTACCAGAGGTCCCTGATAGCATCTCTGTCCTTCCCAGATGAAACAGATATGCTTGTCCAAACTTGGAATTGCAATTCCACAGAAAAGTCAAGATTTGCAAACTTTTCATTCCACAATTTCCTACAAAACAATGTTTTTGAAAAATGGTCTTTTGTCCATCCTTTAATTTTTCAGTGCTAATTTTAAAATTTTATTTGACCGGTAAAACATTCATAAGCTGCCAAGATCGAAAGTGCACCAAAAAGTAAAATGATGTAACAATAAAACATAATAGATAACCATGTTTTGTGAATAAATACACCCTGAAAATATATTTCACAGTTATGGGCAAGGAAGAACATATCCTGTGAAAATATGTCACTTTGGGTGTTCTCTCAAAGTGAAATAACTATGAAATATTCTATTTTGATTTTTTTTTCCATAGGAAGATATGTCTGTTGAAACTCCCCAGAAAGACAGATCAAGTGCCACAGACAGTAAAATATGTGAGGATAATTTGCATCACACCTGTTGATCTCTCACAAATCCCTTCTAGAGCCGGGAGTTGGAATGGCCTCAGTGGAGCATCTGTCTTACTGGGTGCAGCAAGGGACTCCTGTCACTGCTAAAGTGACATGGCAGGGCCAGGCCTGGGGTAATTTTATGGGAGAAGTCCTTTTGTACCTTCCTTTCTCAATGTCTCCTTTTTAGTTTCACACCACCAGGAAATTCCACAACCTCTGTATCTTTTTTTAAAATATATCTATATAGTTGAGATGTATATGCATATGTGTATGTATATATATATATATATATTGCAGTCTGTTTTGATGGCTGTAGTACCATGTGCTTAAGGATCTTAGCTGTCAGTATGAGGAGTTTCCTGCAAGGAATTCTTGTGCAAAGGGAATTTTGTTGAGCTTTTGGTATGAACAAAGCATTCCTTAAATCCCTGCTATGAAGACAGAGAGTGTGAGGGGAGAATACACTCTATATTAAGATGATTTTTCCTCACAAAGTGAAAGTTTGGCTTTGGTGACCAAAGAAATGGTTTGTTCAAAGGCAACCTAGTAAAAAATAGATGAAATTCTGAGTTCCCTGTAGCCAAATCTCTTTGGCTCAAGGACATCCTTCAGCCTTAAGTAGTAATTAAGAAAAGTTTGCAGTGACTGTTTCGATATCTCTGCAACTGAAAGTATATATCACAACATGTTCTATGAAATGCTCCCTGGGTAATGTTTGGAAGTTAACTTTGCAATATAAAGGTAAAAGTTCCCCTCCTGTTTGAAGGGTTTCATGAAAAAAAAAAACCAAAAAACTGGATCGCCCACTGACAATTTCAAAGACCAGTTTTAACAATATCACACTTTTGTTTGTTTATAGTAAGGCTCTTGTCTAAACTTGAAGATTCAGGGTTGTTTTGCCCTGGAGTAGTTTTGTTGGCACTGCTCATAATCTTTTAAATTCCAAGCTAGATTTTGGAGGACAGTCAATGTATTACTTCATACAAAAGCTATTATTTCATATGAATAATTAGCACTTCATTCTGCAGGATGGTGAACGTGAGGCTTAGTGCTGAGCCGCTGCTAGGAATGCTGACTGTGGTTTTCATAATTTGCAATCCAAAGTGGAATAAACTGTGGGCTTGGGCTGCCTGAAACCTCATGCCCAGGTGTATGGGCTGCTCACTGAATGAGTGCTCCAAGGAAGAAAGCCAGGGGAAGCCTTTTTTGTGCATATGGATGTTTATCCTCCCCAGCACCAGGTACACCTGCAGGGAAAACAGCTTGCAAAGGTGAAATTGGCTGCTGTGTAATTCCCTGCCATGTGGAGGATGAGTGCTTGTAAAGCGACCAGACTTCAGACACTTGCCCAACATCCTCCTGTTCATAGCAGTGTCACTGCGATTTTTGTCCATTCCTAAAGAAATCAGATCCTAAAATGTTAAAAGGTTGATGAAGAAGATCAAGAGAAAGCAGATTTTTTTTTTCATGCCATGCTTTTCAGGTTGTCAATCCACAGATACCTCTTCTGGTCACACGTACAGGGGCTTCTTGTAATCTGACTGAAAAATTTTCATCTATTTTCTGAATTAATCAGCCATAAAGACGTAGGGATTTCAACACTGTTAGGTTGTTATTATCTATATAATACATCCTAGATATCTTTATAGATGATTAATTCCAGTGTAAACCATTTTCTGCAACACCCACACAACTCGTATGTGAGATACTGAGAGTGTTGGACTCTCCCAGAGCACAGGAGGCTGTTGTATAAAGAACCCAGTACACAGATCTAAAATGTTGAAAAAGATAGTGCACTGTTGGTTATGGAGTTGCAAGCAGTCATAGCAACCTGGAGAAAAATTAAGATGTGTTTGGCACTGCATCTCCGACATTAAGAAAATGTGATTATTTCTAATGGCAGGCTATGAAAACAGTTTTCATTCCAGGACTCTCCAACATGCTCCCAGGAGTTTGAAATATCTCAGAAATTACATTTTCACATGAATTGTGGAGTTCATTAACGAGAGTCTGAAGTTCAGGCCACAGGTATTTGCACATGACCTCAAAAGTCAGCAAATACACTTGTGAGAGGACAGGTAAAATGAACACTTCAGCGATGACCTGAGCTATTTTTACCCAACATCAGATGTTTCCATAAATCTTTACAATTAATCTCTCTAATTTTGAAAATTATTATTATTATTTATTATTGTTATTCTTTTTCTTCTGACTTGAATATTCTGGCAAAAGTGTGGGGTCTCAACAGCTACTCACTGTTCATGAGAACAGTAGAATACGAGTTTGCACCTAGTGAATGCTAAACTTTTGTACCAACACTGTGGCCATATCACCTTTCTTCCTGAACAGGCATGTTTTGAAAGAAGGTAAAAGAGAAATGCTCCATTGAAGAATTTCCAAATTAAATACTCCTCCCTTTATGCCACTGGAATTGAATGCTGGGCATACAGTTTTAATGCCAGAAAGGACTGTTTAGGATCATCTTGCCTGACAAAAGCCATAGATTTTTATCAAACTGGTTTCTTCCTTGAGCCTCTCACTGTTGGTAGGGTACACAGGTTCAATTTCAAGAGTTCACCTGACCAGGAATCCAGTGTACCCTTGAGCAAGTGATTTGGTTGGAGATCTGGACTGTCAGGAGTGCATGCCTTTGCTCCTGAATGCAGTTAGCATAGCTGCCAAGTGTTGCATCTTGCTCTACCTTTTTCCTTTAGTTTAAAAAGCCCTCTGCTATCAGATGTATTTGTAGACCATGTTCAGATCCTTTTTTACCTTTTTGGGGATGAACTAAACAGACTGAAGTCCAGGAGTCATAAAAATCCCCCTCCAAAAAAGGTTAAACTTTAGATTGTTGCTCCCTCTGAAAGGTGACTGTCAAAACAGCACTGTGGAGTTTCATGATTATGGTTTTAATGGTTTCTATATAAAGAGCTTTGGTTTACCATTTAAAATACAGCGTGACTGCCTACTAGACCTTTCAGTTTTATCGAAGCCTCTGAGGGAGGCTGAAATTTTTGCATCCCGTCTGTCATCACAAGCAGGAAACTCAGATCAAATCAGAGCAGAGACTGAAGATCAGTGTTGAGGTCCATGGTGTACCTCCCTCTCTCCTTAGAGGAAAGGGATCACACCCCTGGTGAGAGTAAGCCACCTCATGCCACGTGATGTGACTTGGAAGTTGCTCAGTCTCCCATCCCCTGGGTCCTTCCTTGGCCCTCCCATCAGGAGCTGTGCCCAGTCCATCAGCTTCTTTGGCTCCTCAGCTGCCCCATGTGACGATGGCACCATCAGTGCCCTTCCTTGGGTGGGCAGCCACCATCACATCACCCAGTGAGGCCGGGCGGGTGTCACTGTTAATGAGTCACAGATGGAACAGAGGTCTGAGCCCTCTCCTTCAGCCATGCCAGCACTCTCCTGCAAATGCCAAGCTAAACAGTATGCTGCTCTCCAAAAAAATAACTCAAATGTCCCTTCTTGCAAAAAGCAGCAGTTTTGTTCAGTGAGAGGATTTCACTGTTAAACAGTCTTTTTTTTTTTCACAGCAATGCTGCCTTTTGAAGAAAAGAAACCTTTTTTTTTTTCCCCCCACTTCTTGCAGTTGTTGGGTATAAGTAGAAAGAAAAATCCATACTTAAAAGATAGAGGTTACTAAAATAGTGGATTAGATTGGTGACTCTAAGGAGGAAAGCCTAAATACAGAAAGAGGGAAAGAAAAAGGGAAGAAGGAAAGATGAAAAGCAACAAATGTTTGAAGAAAGAATACACAGTGTTTCCTGTTATTGTTTCTTCCCACCACTTCCAGTTTAAATCTTTCCTTTTAGTTGTAGGCACCAATCCAGCAACTATATGAAGCAAGTAATTAGTGCTATGTAAGGAAATAGTATTATTAACTTCAGTGACCAGAGTCAAGAACAGATTCCTGTTCCTTTTTTTTTCTCATGATATACATGTAGAATTATATTTCTTGTTATGGAATATTTCCTTTACAATTTGTTAATTGTCTTTTTCAAAATGAAGAGGATTTGTACTCAGAGAGCTACAAAAGGCCATAGGGCTTCACTAGCACTTAGAAATAGGTAGATCTGCAATGGGAAGTAAAGAAAGGAATGAAACGATTCCCAAATGCTTTCCAAGCCTGAAACACAAGCTATGGCTGTCTTGACAAGTTAACTTCTCCCTAAATACATCCACACTGTCAAATAGGTAAACCTCAGATTCTGGCCGGAGCTGAGGAAATCCAAGCTCTCTGTGTTAGAGGTGCACCTGCAAGACTCAGAGGTGCAGGAACAAACACCTCCAGTTGTCTTTTAACACGGGGGGAGCTGGATGCAAGGTCTGGGAAACTCTGTAATTCCTGGGTTTGCAGAGTAACAAGTGCAAGACAGCTCCTACTGATCTCTAAAAACTTAACTAAAGACAATGATGTCTTCCTAAAGGCATTAACTTTCTTCCTAAAATGCTGGGATTTCAGAGTAAATGTTCTAGGCTGCATGTCATCACCATATTTTGTCTGCCTGATGTTTGCCATATGGGAAGGAGATTTTAAAGTACATTTCACAAGCTATGTTCTTTCCATTACCATTAATGGTGTTTAATTCGTGAAGATAAATGTATGCCTGGATATTTATTATAAATAAGTCTGCATTACAGAGTTAGAGTCCATTTTAAAATGCAAATCATCTCTAAAAAAGAGATTTAATACAGACCTTATGCAATATTTATCAATTAAAAATAGTTTCAAGGATTCATAGTTGCATAATGGTTTATAAATAAAAAATAATACTGGAGGATATATTTAATTTAAACTATTTCATTTTTCTTTAGATTCAGTTACATATAATGTTTTGGTAGTTAAATTGAAACCCTGCTACATAATCTTCATATGAGAACATAAGCTTACATCCCATTTCATTTTATCTTCTTTAGAATGAACACAAGCCCTATTCTTCAGATTCATAGGTACATTTTATTTGCGGGATTTGTTATAATTAACCTGACAGGACACAAGAAATACAAGTACAGATAGCAGTCCTCCACCATGGCTAAAGTCTTCCTGTAAGGAAATCAAGAATGCTATAATGCTATGGATTCTTAATTATGACCAAAGTGACACATTGACACATTTTTAGGGTTCCATCTCCAGAAAGTGTATTGCCGCCATTGACATTTATATACACTGTGTTCTGCAGGCCATGAATATTTGTTGTGTTGTCCGGACCTGACCCTTCCTAGTCTGTGATATCCAACACAATTCCACTGTCAGGCTGCATTGGTTCATTCTTTTTTATTTCTACTGGTGTCTGTAATGTTGGGTGATGTAACCAGTCTAAACTGAAAGAAAGCCTTCATAGCATTTACCAGATTTACCCTCCTGTACATATGAATTGGAAAGATACTATTTAAGTGTAGTATGGGGTTTTTTTATCAGAAAGAAAACATTTGGAAGTTAATATTGATTCACAAAATGTTTGAAACTTCACAAGCTTGTAGAGGATTGCAGTGTCTTAGAAGCATCTGTAGGGTCAGAATTATTCTGGGTATTGTGTAGCTCAGTTTGTCCTGTTTTCCTGTATCTTTCTGTTGCTTCTTTTTTCAGTCTTACATTGAAAAACTCTTCAGACAAAGACCAACTTTTGCTTCTGACACTGTGCCTGGGGTTGGGTAGTCTTGCCCCATGAAGCCTTGAGGATGAATATGATCATAGCAAAAGGCCACTGTGATAGTCTGTTTAAGTTTCCTGTAATAACATAGGTCTGAAGACTTTGAAGAGACTCTTGTTTGAATTACAATGAATCTGTTGGGGAAAAAAAATTCCAATTGTGATAGAAGTGTTTGCAGTGGTAGAGAATCCATCACAATCCTCTGCAACTGATAACTGTTCATTATCAGCACTTATATCAATCATTATCATTTCCTTAAAATAACCACAACAAAACCTACCTGTGTGTTTACTGAGAATTGCAGATGAAAAAGATCTGTTCAGTTTAGTAATCTGCCAGGATGAAGGTATCATCATGCCATGCTCCTCCATTCCAAAGGATACTGTATTTATCCCGAAATTCAACTCCAGGCAGATCAAAGGGTATTTGGGGAAGATTTCTTTACTTTTCTAAACAGTTAAAGAACATTAGGGTTGAACAAATAATGAAATATGTAACATTGTGGATTTCGTGTTTCCCAGCTGCAAAATGTCCAAAAGCAGCCCATACATTATTTAACATGGCTCTTCAGAATTGCTCTATGGAACTGTACATTTTTTCGCGTGCCTAAGAAGAAGGGTTTATTATTTTTCCTTTCCAATAGCTTGGAAAGTTCCCTGTGAATATTTGGGTCTTCAGAAATATTAACTGTGATGGATCATATTGGCATGTTGGTATTTTTTCAGGACTTAACAGGTGCTATCAGCCAGTGGAATATATTTAGGCTTCAATTCTGCAATGCAGGCACATTCATAGAAAATTCTAAAAAATAAACCAAAACAAATCTCCCTTCCTTGAGCCAGTAAGGCCTTACATTAGACCCCATTATTACAAATCATGATTTTAATGGTGAAATCTATGGACAAACCACGAAATGAATCCACTTTACTGGAGCCAGGCCAGCCGTGGGCACCTGCAGCATCTCTCTGTGTGTCCCACAACTGTGTCCCAACTGCCCAGGTGAGAAGGTGACAGGTTCAAGTTCCACTCTTCTTTTATCCCCCACGAATACCTGCACACTCTCTGACTTCACAGCCTTCAGCAACAGGTAAAACCTCAGGTAGGCAGCAAAGGACAGGAACCCCTCTAGATATTCTGGTCCACCCACTGCCTCCAGCTAGCTGGGAAGGGAGTGCTCCTCAGGAACAGGAATGTGGACTGGGTGCCTGCCAGGCACAGCAGCATCTAAGGTTTGGGAGCATTAAATAAATATTGCTCTTGACTAACAATCCTCTGTGAAATTAGAGCCCACTTTTTCTGATTGTTTGTTTGTTTTTTAAGTACCTGAGGCTGAAATGCAGCTAACAGGCATTCTTGGTACGGTTTGTATTATGAAACAAGAAATTATTTTAATTGCTCTTGCAATTCCCTTCCCATTGCTGTAAACAAAGTGATTTCCTTCAGCAACAGTCTGACTCATGTCATACCCGACAAAAGAGCTGCTCACTCCAATCAGGGCTGGTGAAAGGCTGTGTGGGGGCTGCAGCCTCTCCCCTCACCTGGACTGCAGAGCACAGATGGGTTTGCAGCCAAACAATGGATACTGCTGGGGCAGGGACTGACCTCTGCGTCAACCTGTCTTCACCCAGCTCATTTTATACTGCTTCTGCCCCTCTCCTTTGCAATTGCTTTTATTTACAAGCCATTTTAATGTTGTATGTTTGGAAATAATTTTAATACAGAGGAGGGGAAGAGCACAGAGCTGGGAAAGCTCAAAGGGCCCTGCTCTGTCTGAATTCTTTCTTGATTGGATTATGTTTGTGAGGTTTGAAGTTTTCTTTCTTGAGCAGTCTCATTTTGAGTATTGTGTGCAGTTTTGGGCACCACAATCTAAGATAGACATTAAGCATAAGAGAGTCACCAAAGGAGGGCAATGAAGATGGTGAAGGGCCTTGAGGGGAAGCGTGTGAGGAATGGCTGAAGTTGCTTGATCTGTTCAGCCTGGAGAAGAGGAAACTGAGGGGAGACCTCATTGCAGTTACAACTTCCTTGTGAGGGGAAGAAGAGAGGCAGGCACTGATCTCTTCTCTGTGGTGACCAGTGACTGAACCTGAGGGAATGGCCTGAAGTTGTGTCAGGGGAGGCTTGGGTTGGATATTAGAAAAAGGTTCTTCCCCCAGAGGGTGTTTGAGGACTGAACAGGCTCCCCAGGGCAATGGTCACAGCACCAGCCCTGACAGGGTTCAAAAAGCATTTGGACAATGATCTCAGGCACAGGGTGTGACACTTGGGGATGGTTCTGTGCAGGGCCAGGTGTTGAACTTGTTCTTTATGGATCCCTTCCAATTCCGTGTATTCTGTAATTGTGTGATCCTCTGTAAAGGAATTAAAATCAAGACAGAAAACCAGTTGAGTCCAAAGGAGTAGGAAGGGGATATAGTGGAATGGGAAAATCCTGCAACTTTTCTCTTAAAATGAGCTGATCTGTAGTTTAATGCACACAACTCAAGGCACAACTATTTTGAAAATGCAGCTCCGGCAATGCACAGCCTGCAGAGCCTCCTCCACTGATTTTGGCTTTGAGTTCAAGATTTCAAAATTATTGATTTATACATTTGATTATTGATTGCATAATTAAAGTATGAGTGAAGGAAGGAACAGGCAGCCAGTTATGGTATTCAGCTTCACTTCATATGACTCAGAGACACATTCTTTATTTGTGTGTTGCTGTTGGATGTGAGTGAAATGTGTCTTTAGACATGCTTTTGGCCCTTGGCAAGTAAAATGCCTTCGATTAATATCTAGTCTTAAGCCAGTAGCACAATTAGATTAACTCTGCACTTAGGCTTTCATATTCTGGATGCTTAATTATAATGCTGTAGTTAACTAAATGCCTGTAACTCTCTCCAGAAGCCAAAGTCTGTATTATTAATGCACAAGTCCTTTGCTGAGCTTTTTAAGACTCCTCTCAATGCTCAGGTAAAAACAGACATGAAGAGAGATTTTCCACAACATTTCAGGGTGTAGTAAGAATGTCTCAACTATTTTTTTTTCAAATCATGATAATTCTTTGCAGGCCACACTAAATATTATGAAGTTTACATTGTGTAAAAACAAATTTGCCTTATTTAAGAAACACGGTTTCCTACATTCATAGAGAGATAGGTGTTTTTTCCTTCATGCATCTCTCATGGTGTTAGTGAACTGCAGAAATGTGTAGGTGTCCCAGTCAGAATGTGCTCAAAGACCTAAAAAAATCCTTTGTTACTGATGCAAACCAGTTTTAATTAAATGAAGAAATCATGAAACATGCCTTCAAACTGATTTGTATAGTAGATGATTCAGCAAAACTAAGCAAGGTACTTCTCAAAAGTCTGTAGCATCTTTGAATCAGATGGCAATATAAATAAAATCATCCCAATGCCAAGGAAAGAGATACAAAGAGCATTTGTGAAAGAATACTGCAAATTCAATGAATTTTGCTTTCTATTAAAATAAGATGTGAACATGAACGATAACATTTCTTTTTTTGCTTGTCAAATTTAGTTTTCAATGCCAAATAAGTTGGAGCTACTTGAACTAAAAATTCTTAAAAAATTACCTCGAGTAAGTCACAGTATTTACCTTGCCACAATCATAGCAGCATTTTCACTTTGGATATAATGCTGGTTTAATGTGGTGGCTGCACTTATTCAGCCTGAAATAAAGTAGAAAGGATGTTATTTATAGTAACTCCTTCCATTAAACTTGTAGCTTGTACTCTGTACCACAGATGAGCATCCAGCAGCCTACATGGTTCAGATTACTCTAACTGTTCAGACACCAGTCTGGGCTTCATCCCATAATCAATAATCATCCGTCCTTCATTTTTATTGCTACCTAAGCACAACTACTGAATAGATATTGTGGGAGATGTATGCCACCATCACTGCTAAAACATCTTTGTTCAACATCCTGTCCATGACACAGCAACACTCTCTTCCTCACCTTCCCCCCCACCCCTATCTCCTTATCCTTTAAAAATGCTTTTGAAAAGATTTTCTATATTGATGGAGTGAATTTGACCTTAAAAGACTGAAAATTCTATGTGGAAACCTCATGGAGCTAGTTTAGAGAATGGTTTTACACTTGCTTGTTTTCTAATTGCATATAAATCACAGCCAAAACCTGAACATACAGAGCCTCTGGAGGGCATGATCTGAACTCGAGACTGAATCAGACTACAGATTTTGCAAAGATTTTTGTTTTCATACTACAAAACTTTGAGGCCCTAGAACTTAAAATCTGTTACAAAAAGAGCCTAAGAGTCCCTTAGTACCAGTATTGCTGGTATCAGCTTACTCAGTAATCAATTACATTTGGTTCAAATGTTGTTTTCTGTTCATCAATTGTTTGCATACCTGTGCCAGCTGGAGTTATATATCTGCTCATACAGATTGCAAAGGATTAAGTTTCTGTGTTTGGGTTCCTTGATGCTTTTAAAACAGGAAAATTATAAGCAAAGCATTGTTGGCTTTGAATTTTATGACACAGTTCTTTGAACTAAAATTTGTCAAACTCTAGAGGTTCTGTGAATAGTTAAAAAATGATTTGTACTCCTGAAGAGCTGGGGTAGTAAATAACAAACTCCTGTAATAATTCTGAATTCAAACTACAAGGAAATTTATTTTTTAAAATATGCTAATCTTTCATGGAAAACCAAATGGAATTTTGAAAGCATTGCTAATTTCAGGTTAATGACCAATAATTGGAACCCCTAATTACTCAAGGTTGCTTTTTTCTATATTTTCTAATTCTGAATGTTTGTTATCAGTTCGCTGCTTATTAGAGAGTTGTGCAGGGATGTTTTCTTCCTCTAATGTAAGTAGTCTTTCACCCCTCAAATTCTGTCCAGAATTCTCAAGGCCATTTGCTTCTCCAAGGTGAATACGTGTAGAAGCACAAACTTGATTGTGAATAAGGCTGAGGGCAAAACTTGACCTCAGACTTTGATTTTGTTCAAAACCAAAGCCCAGATAAGAACACTAAATTTTCTAGCACTCTGTCAAAAACAAACAACATTGATAAATACAAATTACTCAGGTACATTTGAGAAGTTCACAGTGCAGTCAAGGAAGATAATGTAGGTTTAATCATAAACAATTTAAAGGAATGTTGATTAAATTGATCCATCTTCTAAGGAAATATGATCTGTAGCTTCTCCAAGATGAAGACTCAGCTGGCTTGTCAGATTTTGTAGTAGATATCTATGTACAGATCAAGAAGTGAAGTTCTTTCCTCAGCTGGCAATTTAGGCAAAGAGAATGTATTTGCCGTAGGGAAGAGTTGAGAGTCTTTTGCTTTGGTTGAACTGGAGGGGGTCATCTGAGCACAAGAGGCCTGGATTCCAGCAGTTCCCATGTTATTGAGAACCGTAATCACATCTCATCCCATTGAAGATGTCCAAAGTGTCAAAAACTTTATTCCTCTAAATCTCATGCCATTACTACGTCTTGGTAGAATCTGGCATTTTAAAATCTCAGAATTAAAAGTAATTGGTAAACTGAAATGCTTCAATCATGCTAGGGAAATTGGGATTCAAAATAACTCTGTTCAATAGAATTAACTCTGACACTGTACAGATTGGACAACATGGGTTGTTATTCCATACTTATTTTCTGAATATGGTCTGAATATTATCTTAAGTTCCACAGCAAACTCCTGAGTTAGGAACTATGTTTTCTGGATTTGTTCAAACTATAATCACATGTGTATGCCTTATATTTTGACTGGGTGCATTAAGCATTCCATTTTCAGGCAATCATGCACATCAAGGCACTTGCAGATCATTTCAGATATGAAGGGAAAAACATCAGCTCTTGGGTAACAAAAGCTGTCCCAGGCAGGTATCTCTTCCTTCCAGGCTCACTGTATCATGTTTCTATGTAAAAAGCAACATCCTTCCTGGAATGCTCCCCCTTAGGGGTAACAGCAAGGGAAAAAAATCAGGTAATTTGCCTGTGAGACAATGGCATGCCTTTGATTCATTGATCCTAAGGACAGTGCCGAGACATCTTCAAGAATCCAACGGCTCAGGAACCTGAGTTCCAGCTTGCCAGTGGCTTTTCTTCGATAAAACCATAGAAAATTGAAGAGTTTTCTTCTTGTTTCTATTTCTCTCTCTCTCTTTTTTTTTTTTTCTTTCTCCCCCTCTGGCAGTGAAAAACCAGATTTAACATTTTCCATTTGGTTGGGAAGAACAAGAATTAGTCCTCCTCTCAATAGTCTTACGTTACCTACACTATGTGAGCATGGAGTCAGTAAATGGTGTTGGTATTAAAAACTGAATCCTTTTCTTTTCCTGTATTTGGGTCATCTGTGGATTATAGTCCTGCAGCTGCATTGAGCCCCCAAAAGTCCATAAAGCTGCACTTAGTATTTCCACATGTAGTTTGATTGCAGGGGTGCATTAAACACAAATATGTTAAAAAGAAGGTTTCAAGAACAAGCATTACACTCTTCCCTGTAATTTGGAATGTAATTATATTCTTCTGTTATTCTAGATGTACTGATATAATTTAAATTTATTTTCATCTGAATATATTGTCTATCTTAGAAGATTCAATTATTTATGAGCAATGCTATAAAACAAGTAGTAGTTGCCCTGGAATGTCTTTAAACTTGTTGAAACTGCAAAATCGTATTCAAGCTGTCTCTTCTTTACTTCAGTCCATTCAAAAACTAGAGTCTAAGACTTCCAAATGCTGACAGAAGTGTTTGTTAGCTTCATAGAAAACATCCAAACAGTTCATGGAATTTATGCCTCGGGGAAGCATTTGTTTTTCTTGTTTGGTCAATTAAACACTGCCTTTCTTAGAAGAGGGTGTATTGTAACATCAGGCATGATAATAAACAGAAACACCAAAGGGTTGCTGCAAAAAGTTGGGGGTTATGTCTGTGTTCCAGTGATGCATTTGGAGAACCCAGGTGATCAGGGGAGGGAAAATTCAAACTGAGGAACATTCTGCAGATTTTTGCTTGAGATTATTCATACTGAAGAGCTCCAAGCAGATGAAAAGCAGCTTTCTCATGAAGTCCATGATTCTCTAATGGCAAGGAGTGGGAAAAAAAATTAAGTGATTACTTTTTCAGTGTAAATAAAGAGAGTTTTAAAGAGAAACACTATAGAGAAGCTATCATGGTGCTATCAAAAACAGTGGGAAGGCTTTTCTGCTAAAAAGGAATAGATGTAAAGAGCACACAAATTCCTGCGCTGGATGGAGACTTAGAAAATACTGATTCAAAACTAACTGATAAATTTGACAGAACACAATGATTTCACCAACATATTTATGAAATATTTTTATTTATTTTGATACAATTAAGATGAACGATGTTTACCTTATGCTTTATTTTTCTGCTTACAGTTCAGATTTATCTTTTTTTGTAACATTGTAATAGAAAGGTCACAATTATATGAAGCTACAGTGAAGCACTGTTGTAAGTCTGAAGGGAATATTTGATTTAAAACTATTTCAATCTCACACAAAATCAGGGATTACAGATTTGAAGCCTTGGACTTCCCCATGAGGTGGGTCTCAGGTACGAAATTATCTCTGTGCTGAATACTTTCTAAACATAGGCTTAATTCCCTGTCCAGGAACAGGAGAGTCTGAGCATGTATTTCAGTGCTGTGGTAAGCTGAAGACTCAAAAGGGTTTGTAAAAGGAGTTGTGAAAGAAGCTCAGCTCCTGAGAAAAGTGGAATGGATCCATCTCAAGCTGCTGTGGGCACCTGCAGTGCAGCTGCCTGGTGGTGCTGTGGGCAAGGACAGGGCAGTTCACTTGGCTGACACCTCTGGGATAGAATGAGATAAGTTGTATCTGGGAAGATTCCCAATCATTTCCTGAATTTTACACACACAGACACGAAATCCATCTAGGAGGGAAATCTGGAAAGTAGTACATAATCTACTTGCAAAATGTTACAGACTTATAACTGCAGATGGTGTGTTTCCTTTCATTGGTACCATTTACAGATACTGCCTTTGCAGACATGTAAAACTGATTCAGTGCTTGCTCTTTTCAAGAGATCTGGTATAGAAATGCCTTTAAGAGGACCTGTCCCATCCCTCTGTCTTTATGTGAATGGTTTTTAAATGTGTCATCAATGGTTTAGAATGAAATATAAGGTGTAATCTTCAAAGTTTCAGTATAACTGCTGTTGAGCTTCCTGCTTTGATATTGTACCTACTTTTTTTTTTCCTGAACTGATTAAGTTAAGGATGACACTGGAATGGAAGAATATCCACATCTGTGCTCCCTCTCTCCACTGGGTTGGTAAGCACATACAGGAACCCTGAACTGCAGTCTCTGGCAGGCTTGCAGCACACCACAACTAAATAGGATATGTTAACTGTAATTCTCTCACAGAGTCCTTATTAGGCTAAACCATCAGATTTTACTCTCCTTCTTTCTTCAGGTTGCTGTGGGAATGTGACTGATGCACTTCATTAGGGTTTGAAATTGTGTGAGTAATCCTATTGTTTCTGTCATTCTGTGTAAGGTCTGTATAATCACCCTGCTTCCTCATGATGGTATGAATAACCTCTTTCTATGACAGGCTTTTTCCATGTTCCCTATTTTTTGCTCTTTAACTTGTGATTCTACTTCTGTAGCTTTGGATTCCTTTGGGTGAAGGGAGGAGGCTGGGAGGTAGAAAGAAGGAGGGATGCAAAGGGAGAACAAAAGCACTTTTCCTTTCATCACCTGTAACCCTTATGGTTCAGTTTGACTGTGGGCTAGAGATCAGATGGTAGGAGGAAATCACACAGACACAATTCTTAAAGCTCAGACCACACTGCTACAGTTCAGTGCTGTTGCAATGTCAGTGTTTGGGGTCCTGGGATGCACATATCCCTGAGGAGCCCTGGTAAGAGACTTTTCATCTTCTTTTGTGGGCAGGCCTGACACAGCTACACTTTGCAGACTAAGAGCGTGCATGGAGCTTGTGCATGGGCTTTGCATGCCTCTTGCAGAGTGCCTGTGGGAGTGCAAGGGGAGGGCATGGAGAGACCCACACCCGCTGGTCACTCCTGAAGGGAAGTGAGAAACTGTCCTTCAGGTGCTGCTCCCAAGTCTGGAGGTGGCATGGGAGGCAACCTGGACCACTGTCGTGCAGCCTGATCTTCTCTTTCATGCTTCATGTCAGAGCTGGGGAGAAGGCCAGGTGACGGGGTGTGACTGCTGATGGGAGTCTGGGCAGAGGTGGCAATGGCAGAGCCTTGTCCTGTTCCCAGTGGGTGGAAGTGGTAGTTTGGTGAAGGTATCACCATCCTAGGCGTCTTATCCATATGGACTCTGCCAGTGCTGCTCCCGCTGATGGAGTCGAACTAGTGAGATGGGAAACCTGGGGCTGAGAAATCAAGTTTAGGCAATGTCTAGAGTTACTTTTAAAATGCCTTTGCTACCCAGATGAATCATAGTGTAGTAAGCTAATCTTTAAAAAGGGCACACAGATCCAGCCACCAGCCGAGCACTATTGCTGTGTCCTGCCTAATTCCAATGTAAGTGATGACTGTCTGTCTGAGTCCTTTCTTTGTCCTCAGCTACTGGACAAAGCTACTCTGTTCAGTCCAGCATTTTCTGTCATTCACCATACAGATGTTTTTCTTTTAAAGTTCTTTTGAGAACTCCATGGGGAAGGATCTGAAGACTGAAGATTTGGATAGGTTTGAGGAACAAAGATAACGTAGCTCTTTACTCATCTCAAGCAGTTACCTAAAAGCACTGAATGTATAACTTGGCTTAGTTATTTCAGATGATAGGTTTGTTTTCCTCCTGCTGCATATGCCCTGTTCTTGCTGCTACTCAGTATTCAGTAATGCCAGCACATCCAGCACTTTGTAGTGCTTTTCCCTGTGTGCTCCTGTGTTCAGCTCCCTCAGACAGAGAAACAGCCAGATTGGGCTCCAGTCACATGTATTTTGCAATACTCCTCTGCCACTCGTTTCCATCAGTACTGACTGTCTCTGCTGGAGTGTTTTGCCTCAGGACAGTGTTTTTCAGAACATTTCTCAAATGTTCAACAAGAATTTTTGTTTCTGCAGTTTCAGGTTTGTTGCACTTCCCAGGCATGACACAGTTCACGGTTTCTTGGGAGAGCAGGAGAAGCAGGTCTAAGGAAGAAAGGTTAAACATTAGCCACTGGATTGGTGGATTGCTTTGCTTTACTTTCTTCATATTATATGGACATAAAATGAAATCTTCCATCTCACACCTTGATATTTCTGGCAAGCAGAATACAGACCAAGTCAAAACCAACAGTAACACATACCAGGAATCAGTCCCACAAAATCAACTTTTTTTTTATTTAGCTGCTGCAAAACTTTAATCCCCATATGTTATTTGCCTCTCTTCTTTCCTCCATACAAGCCCAGCCCACTTGATAGATAGTCCATTTCTTTTTAGAGTCTACTGTCTCTGTAGTGACACTTTTATTTGCAGGATGAAAGAGTAGAAAGTACACTGGTGACTTTTCATTGCTACTTATTTTATGCCAAATTTCCTCAGATGCCATAGCAATGGGTGTCTGGGCATCTTTTCTTCTGCAGTATCCAGCATGGAAGGGTCTTGATCCTTGTTACCCGTACTCAGCATTAGCAACACGTCAATGCTTAGTTGTCCTTAAGTGATTGTTGTTTCCACTGGCTGGATAACAGAATAAATGGCAGGGAAGGCATACCCTGGGCAAGTATTGATTGCTGTTTCAAGATATTGCCAAAAATGAGATCCACAGGAACTACACTATAACATTACAGTATGGGTTGGTGAGACATTGTGTTCTGAATTGTTTTCAGCTTTGTTGAGAACATTATTGATCTTCTATATCCAAGGGGGCTTGGTTTCCTAAGTGTTTTCATTACAGCTTCTGGCTCACCTACAAGCACACTAAACCAAGAATCCTTTGTCTGGAGAGCTAAGTGGTCTCTGGTCTGCCTTGCCCTTGAACTGAGTCTGCCTTCTAAGATACTTCCTCAGCCCTGATGTCATCAGCAAAGCACAGAGTTATGTTGGAGCATGAGGGAAATATTAGATCATGGAAATTAACTAAGTGGAAGGACTTAATCTAATTCTTTCATTCTTAGGTTGTTGTTTTTTCAGTCATAACAAATTAGGAGGACTATCTAGAGCAGGGGGAAGAAAGAAAAACACCTTACCCAAAACAAAACCCTAGGAAAAAACCTGATGTTCCACGCTCATGATGCCTTTGCCTTATGTTCTGCTGTGTCCCTAATGATGTGCTTTTAATACACACCATGCATCTTCCAAAATATGCTCTCCACTGTCTTGCATGGAGCTGTGGGTTGCTCATGTTAATGAGATGTGGTAGAAAAAATAGTTTCAAAATTTCTGGTAAAAAGGAGTGTACTGGATATGGTTATAGGCTGATGAGATGATCCAGTAGTGGTGCTGATAGTCTGTGATATTATATATCATAAGAGTGGGGCTGGTTGAAACAGCTGTAAAAAAATAGAGCTTTTCTTTTGATTGTTAGTGAGAGATGATACAAGGCCTTCACTGCAAACTGAAGCTTGTAAACAAGTTGGTCATGTAACAGTTCTGAGAACCTGGCAGCAGCTGCAGCATTAGAGCATCCCTGAACTTGAGGACTGACTGGGGCAGTTTCCAGCTGCCCTCAGACAGATGGAGGAATGGATGGATGCCAGACTTCTCTGTGTTTTCTCTACAGGTTTTATATGACCCAGCAGAGCATTACTGGAACAGCAGGTCCTGTACCACTCATGTAGTAAAAGCTAATGGGTTTGTTGCTGAAATTTTTAGGTTTTCTGTGTGCAGTTGTAAGCATCCCATTTATCTAACAGCTGTGCTATTGTTGTTTATGACCACTGACTTGAATGAGTTACCAGGAGCTGTTCAGAAGGGGCTCTTTGCCGCCTGTGGCTGTTTTCATCTATGCTCTTGTGTCCCTCAAAAAGAGCTGGCCTTTAAAAAGGTGTGACTCAGCATAGTTTTGTCGTGTCATTTATTATTATTTCTTGTGGAGAGCCTTGGGCATTGCCTCAACACAATTATGAAACAGGGCCCTATTGTTGTTGGCCCTGTACACAAATAAGCTGAAGGATAGTCCTTTTTTAAATTGAACAATGAGAAATACCAAACAGAGACACTAAAATGAGTACAGAAAAACAAGATACTGCTGTGGCTATCAGGGTTGGGTTAGTCTGCAACTACCTCAGCTGAAAACATTGAACTTCTAGCTTGTAAAAAGATCCTTAAAAAATACAAACAAAAACTTTACACTATATTCATGAGTCAAAGACAAGCTAAAGTTGTGAAGCGGTTGAAAAAAGTGGTTGCATTGATTGAAATGGGGTACCAGCAGACCTGGACTTGCATCTCATGATCCTTACTGCTGAAGAACAGGTGTATTTCTCCAGCTGGTGGTCGTGCTCGCAGTCCTGTCTTGGTCTGACATCACACTTCTGCAAACTATTTTATGGCAGAGCTGAGAGTGTGCTGGGCCTCAGACTGGCTGTCTCAAGCATGTCCACTGCCCTGGAAAGGATTCCCAGAATCCAACCCTGCCCTTATGGGAAAACACATGGGCACCCAAAACGATCCCGTTAAAACTTTTCAGAAATTTCCAATATCTGGGTTGCAGATCTTGCACTCAGTTAGATTAAGAGCTCCAGGTCCCTCAGTTTGGCTCCATGGATGACTGCCTCTAAGCTAAAAACACGCCTGTGAGCACAGGAGTCTCTGGATGTGTACCAAGGGTCCAGTCAGAGTCCATGTGAACTGTGTCTCCAGCCTCCCAGTGCTCAATGAATACACTCATCTGGGGGTCTGGTTCATCTCTCACTGTTGTTAAGTTTGTCTCTAGGAAAAACCTGATGAGTCGTGGTGGGTTGACCTTGACTGGATGTCAGGTGCCCACCAAAGCCCCTCTATCACTCCACTCCTCAGCTGAACAGGGGAAAGAAGACATAACATAAGGCTCATGGGTTGAGATAAGGACAGGGAGAGGTCACACTCTGATTACTGTCATGGATGGTAGAGACTTGATGTGGGGAAATTAGCTTAATTTATTGCTAATCAAAGCAGAGTAGCATAAAGAGAAATAAACAAATCTCAAAACACCTTCCCCCCTCCCCTCCCTTCTTTCTAGGCTCAGCTTCATTCCCTATTTCTCTTCCTCCTCCCTCTTAGCAGTGCAAGGGGGCAGGGAATGGAGGCTGTAGTCGGTTCATCGTTCATCACTTCTGCTCTTTTCTCCTCAGGAAAAGGGCTCCTCACACCCTTCTCCTGTTCCATTATGGGGTCCCTCCCACAGGACACAGTCCTCCATGAACTTCTCCATTGTGAGTCTTACCCATGGGCTTCAATTCCTCACCAACTGGTGCAGCATGGTCCCCTCCATGAGGAGCAGTCCTTCAGAAACTGGTTGCTCCAGTGTGGGTCCCTCCTGGGGTCACATGTTGTGCCAGCAAACCTGCTCCAGCCCGGATTCCTCTCTCCACGGGTTCACAGGTCCTGTCAAAATTCTGCTCCAGTGTGAGCTTCCCATGAGGTCACAGCCTCTTTCAGGCATCTGCTTACCTCAGCATGGGATCCTCCACAGGCTGCAGGTGGATCTCTGCTCCACCATGTTCCTCCACAGCTGCAGGAGCACAGCTGCCTCACCATGGTCTGAAGCACAGACTGCAAGGGAATCTCTGCAGCACCTCTTGCCCATCTTCTTCACTGACCTTGGTGTCTGCAGAGCTGTTTCTTTCACATCATTTCAATCCTATGTTCAGTCGTAACTGCTTTAGTGCAGCAATTTTTTTTCCCTTCTCAAATATGTTATCCCAGAAGTGCTACCACTGTTGTTGTTGGACTTGGCCTTGGCCACTCTCTAGTCCACCTTGGAGCCATCTAGCACTGCATCTGTCAGACACAGGGGAAGCTTCTAGCAGGAGTCACCCCTGCAGCACCCCCGCTACCAAAACCTTGCCACATAACCCAAATACATGCTAGAATCAAAGAATCATAGAATGTTCTGGATTGGCAAAGACCTTAGAGATCATCTAATCCAACTCCCTTAACATGGACAGGGATATCTTCACTAGACCATCTCTAATCGTAACATGTAAGTGTCAGACTCCTGCCATGTATCTGATAGGTCTTGTGTCTGTAAAATGTGTTTGATTTTAGGGAAGCTTTGAAAGGGCAGCAGTGATCCTGTTTTGCATATTTTCATGAGGGCTCCACTAAGACTTAAGTGCCATCATGATGGTTGAGGAGAAATCTCATTGTTGGGTTGAGAAGATGTATTGATGTGACCATCAGCAATTGGGTATTGTAGGCATGAGAACCCTTTTTGAGATCCTGCATTCACTTCATGATGTATGATCTGCTATATAGATAGTGGAATTTGTTCTTTTATTCCTTGGTTGGAAGAAAATATTTAAGGGTCTGAGTATTAAGGTCAGATGACAGGTTTCCAGTACCTACCATGGTCTTTGAGTCCACTCCTATTTGAAATGTTTGGTTATCTCTCTGCAAGAAAATGGTAGATAACCAGGAGTGATTATATTGTTCCTCTTGTCACTGTTTTCCTTTGCTGAACTCCAGCAAGGTAAAAGATCTTGATGCTCAAATAACCCCTGAGGAAAAATAATCATTAAAAAAATCTATTTCTGCCTTGCTGCAGATATAAGGGTACTGACTTTCTCTCTCATTTTATTTTTTGTAGCAATTAGTATTTACATTGTGAGATCATTGGAAGTTCAGGAGATGTAGGAATTTGAAAAGCAAAGCATAATGATTTTTCAGTCTCTGAATTGAGACATATAGGAATATACTTCACAAATAAATACCACATAGTACGGAAAATATATAGGTAGGTGATATCTTGACGGGACTGAGAAAATTTGTGTCCTTTCTCAGAGTCAGAGAAAAGAGAAGGGACTGGAAAAAAACTAAAATGAAATGGCAATTCCCCTCCCCTCCTGAATCTTCCCTCTCCTCATATCTTTGTTGAAGAGGCTGGATGTGAACAGGAAATGTGTGATTAGACAAAATAGGCACTGAAGTGGCATTTCAATAAAGCAGTTTGCGATCAGAAATTAACAAATCAAGGTGGTATGATCTGTGCAGTGATCTACTATGGAAACCTCTGAGTGAGACAGGTTGCTCACAGCAGGAAGAGTAGAGCTGTGGGTAAGAGCTCAGTAGGGTCCATGAGGAGCCTGCCTTTTTCAAGTCGTAAGGTAAATTTTGCTGTTCAGTGTCTGCTGGGTAACAGCTTGGACTTTTAATACATTTAATCCAAACCACACAATCTGAGTAGATCTCATAAGGAGAAAGGGACTTGAAATGGACATCACTAAAATAACTGTGGTGGGAGGAACAGAAGAAACAAAAAAGAACAGGAGAAAGGCCTGACCAGTTCATGATATGTTTTGAAAACTTCCTAACAAAACCCATCTTCTGCAGAAGACAAGTGGTCACTTTGCTTACTGTCAGTATCTGGGTTGGATATTCTCTGTGAGAGATAATTATAAGGGCTGCTGATGTCCGTGGCACCTGAAACTGGGTAAGCATGTCATACTCCCATCATGAAAAACAGAAATAAGGTATTGAGTTTTTAGTTAGTAGGAAAAAGGAGGTGTTCAAGGACCCATTTTTACATCTCTGTATAGTATAAAACACTTTCACACTGATCCAAGAACACACAAAACTTCTGAGTAAATGTTTATTTTCCCTGTGATTATAGTTTTTTCCTTTACAGTCCCCTTTCCACCTTCCTTCTGGTGTTCAAGGGACAAGAACTTGCTACTGCTGCTGCATGAAGTTGTTCAGCTGAAGTCTATGAAGCCATGCCAAGTGACCACAACTGAGCATCTGTCTGGATTGTTTTTTTTTAAATCTCTGATTAACATCCCAGACAAATTCTTTTTACTATAGTCCCTTATGTAGTCCCTCAGAAGCTGAGACCGGTCCATGTGTGCAGGCAAACAGAAAGTTGGCCAGGACTGCCCTGCTGCAGTGTCTGGTAGATGACTGCCACAGTGGTAGGCTGCACTGAAAAAAAATAAAATCCTGCTGCTTTGTAACAGCACTGCCCTTAAACAGAGCATTAGGACAAACCTGGTGATGAACCAACCTTGCAAGTCCTTTAGAAAATCACGGAGCTCTTTTCTGCATCCTTCTTACTCCTGTATAAAATGTCAAAAAGAAAATACTTGCTATTACAGTGTTGGGATCTGTCCAGCCTGGAAGCAAGGCTAGAGGCAGATGAAGCTTTGCTGCCACGTGCCTGCAGCTCTGCAGCCTGGCCACAACATCTGGCTCAATGGGCCTGTGGTTCCCTTCACCCCCTCCAACCTCCACATTGCTTCATGCCAGTTCTATCACTCTACTTTGGGTATGTGTGAGAGAGGCCTGATTATCTAAGGCACCACACTTTTCCCAATCTCTCCTGTTCCCTTCTCTATGCTGCATTAGACTGTATAACCTGATGCTCGTACACATACTTTCTGGAGCTGTATTTTAGCTTGTTCCTTCCATGTTCCAGCTGTAAAAGCTGTAGAAACAAACTGTTCCTCTTAATCAGGATGAGTTCACACAGTTATTTGGGCATTGATTCAGTGATATGTAGGAGTTAATTCCCCAAAGTCCCATAATCAGGTGTATGTACCAGCACACCAGTTCCTCATGAGCAATTTGGAGGTGACACAGAACTGCTCTAAGGTACACTCAGCTGGGGATGCTGCAAAGTGAAGATGTAATTTAGCAGCATCCTCTGAAGTGCCATTTGTTTTTGTTTTCCCCTGAAAACAGGAATAAAAGTTTTGCGATCACTCAACAAATTATGACCTGATGCCTGTCCTGCTGAGGACAGCTTCTGAGAGTCAACCCTCTCTGGTCCCTGTAGGATCTTCAAGGATGCTCTTGCTTCATATTTTCCAAGTAGCAAGGTGAACCAAGCATGAAACAAATATTGTATGGTCACCTGTGCAGCCTCAGTGCTTAATATGGGGGAAAAAACGGATGTGAAGAGATAGTGTGTGTTTGTNCAGGGAGGTGATTTTTAAGCCAAAAAATATGGTGTTTGGTAATAACTGTTTGATTCACATGGTTTTCTATAGCTGGAGGAAGAATGTGTATTGTTGGGTCAAGGAAAGTCTGTAATTTTGGACAACCATTCTGAAAATAAAAATCAACATGATTAGTACAGAGTTTCTCTAACTGCCTACCCATGAGACTAAAGATTTTCTTTTCCTGCTTGGCCATGCATAAGTTTTCATGCTGAGTGGCTGCTTTTGGGAACCTGAAAATGCCGAGGGTATACACTGGCTATCCTTTTCTCTCCAGTTTATACATTTGTGTATTGTGAAAACAATAACATTTTAGAATTAGACTAATCACTGAGAGCAAATAATTTATGCTATGACAAAAAATAGTTTCAGGGAACTTAGCAAGAGGCATCTGTGTTGTAGCCATCTGCAACTGGATCGTCTGTCTCTCACTTGGGGACTTCTCTTTCAATTGATACTGTCATTGAAGTAGCTGAGACTCAACTCCAGATACCTAAACTTCTGTTTTCTGATTATTTTAATGCTGACTGATTCTCCTGGATTCCCTACTCTCCTTATTAATTACACATTGAAAAGATAACAAAATATTATGAAGCACTGCCATGTCTGTGGAATCCAGCATATTGGATTTTTTTTGCCTGGAGTGTCAAGCAAGACTAATTATTCTGATAGTAACAGGATTAATCCATTCATCACATGCAGTAAAAGGGCACTGTTAACGTTCGGACCAAGTTATTTTTGGTCCTGAGAGGTGCAAATAGCAGAACTGGCATTTAGAGGGCATTTGTGCCTTTAAAAAGCCCCATTCCCCTGTTACCTTCTTCTACTCTTTGGGCCAGATTCTTGCTGCAGGGCTGGCTGTTGCCATGGGGGCAGGAGGCAGCCCTGTGGAGGGCTGTGAAGGTACAAATGTTTGGCACAACCCTCCGGTGTTAGGTAGATGGTATAATTACTCTGTCATTTAACAGCACAAAAATTAGATTAAACATAAATTTAAAAAATTAAAAAAAAAAAAGGAAGTTATTTTGTTTTTCTCTGCTCCCTTTGGTTCCTGCTTTCCTACAGTGAAATTGCCAAGAACAGCTGCACGGCTTTCAAAAGCTAATTTGAGGTCAGACACTGAGTCAAAATTGATTCTTGATTTTTGTCAAGTGTGAGCTGCAGTCAAAGGGTCTGATTTGGGGAGAGGGTGAGGAGCAGCCATGCTGGCATGGTGCCCTCATGGGTGGGTCCAGCTGCCAACATCTTCTGTACTGGCCTCCATGTTTCTGCACTTCCTCTGAGCTGATAAAACTCAGGGGCAGGACCTTTTTAGCTTAAGCCTCTCATGTTAAAAAATTTCTTCAGTTTTGGTATAAGGAAAGGAAAAGAAAGATCTCTGGAATGTGCCCTCATTAAAAGGAGGCTGGTAACTGGCTGGCTGCACAACTGGAGCCCGTCTCAAGCCATGCATTTGCTACTGAAACACTTCAACTTTCCAGAAGTCTCTAAATGGATTGCTTTCAGTCAGAACACTACACAGACATTATAAAACCTGCAATTACTTTTACTGTAGGGCCATAAAATATAGATCTGTTAAAGTCTGGGTGCAGAACACACGGACATCCTACAGTTCCGACCAGCACAGATGAAAGTCTATTATGGATGATGAAAACAAGGTACTAGAAAATCCATTAGAGCTATTTGTTCCCACTTGCAATGATAGTCCCTGTAACCACATTAAATCAAAGCATCTCTCGGACTTCATTATAAATTTCTTTTATCGATACCATACACTCACATAAATAACAGTGTAACAAAATCAGGTAGAAGAAATTACATTGCATTGTATGATTTAGGGATCTGTGATCAATTATTTAGCATTTATATCAGAGTTGCATTTAATGTTTTCATTGGAGTGGGACCCTGTAGTGCTAGGGACTGTGTACCTAGCAGACAGAAATTGCTGGCCCAGAGTACTTTGACCATTTAAATTGGGTTAAGGACATAAGAGTGTAAAATGAAAGAGCAAAAATGATTAGACTCCTCTCTAAATACCATTGCTCTGAGACTGAAACTCTACTCATACCCAGTAAGAGAATGGAAAGACAAGTTTGCTTTTGAACTCTAGGAAACAGCAACAACAGAGACCAACAGAAACCTGCGGTCACTGTGCATGACAGCTCCTTCCCTGTGCTCTTCAAAGGCCATCCTGTTCTTATAAGCCATCAACAAACTGAAACAAGACTGGTTGGTGTCTCTTCTGGAAATGAGGTTGGTCAAGAATGGTTTGCAAAGTAAAGCAAGAAAGACATGTTTTAGTGGTAAAAACCAGAACAATTCTTTCTACAAGGGCATGTAGGGATAATGGCTTTAAACTGAAACAGGGTAGATTTCCATCAGGAATTACAAAGAAATTCTTTACCATGAGGGTCATGAGGCACTGGAACAGGTTAACCAGGGAAGCTGTGGAGTCCCCGTTCCTGGAAGTGTAAGACCAGGTAGGATGAGGCTTTGAGCAACCTGGTCCGGTAGATTCTGTCACTGCCCATGGCAAAGGGCTTGGAAGAAGATGATGTCTAAAGTTCCTTCTGACCCAAACCATTCAATGATTCTATGATTTTGTGATTAAGATGGTGGTTGTACTTTAGACAAGAGTCTGTATTCCTGATTCATCAAGAGGTTTGTATTTGAATTTACAGACTCTATAAGCTCAAAGAATAAAAAGGAGATATGACTTAAACATGCCAATAAAGTTCAGAGAAAGTAAGGTGAACCCAAAACAGTGATTTCCCCCCCACACAGGGAGCTCTGTTTGCAGTATGTAATTATCATGAACTGGTTGGTAGTCCTGCAATAACTAGGCACAATAGCACGAGTTGGGAATGTATCACTGATCTTAGTTTGCAACTTCTTTGCTTTTGTTGGTTTATATAACCTCATCATACTTAAATAGTGATAGGCATCTTTGTGAAAAAAGCCCACCTTGAAATAAACTATAGTAAATACATCAATTTCTGGCATAAATATATAATTTGCCTTTTAGAAATCTAAGATTCATACAACCCCAAATTATAAGAACCACGACTTGTTGACATAGATGAGCAGATATGTCTGTGTTATAAATCACTGGTTTCAAAATGATTTTACATAATAAATCTGAAAATCAAACTTGTACAATGCTACATTCGTAGGGACTGCCTGTGTGGGTGCAGTTCAGATAATGAGGGTAGAGGCTCTAATTACCTAAAGGATGTGAAAATCCTGCTTTTTCTCAAGGTGGCTTTGCAATCTCAGCATATTTACTCAATGTTATCACCTCCATGCATGTGGCTCTGTGAAACAGATGTGTCAGGGAAACATGTTCCTGTTCTGAAGGTTGATATTGCTGTAATGAAGAAAGATTTCCAGGAGTTTTCTTTCAGTATGCATGTGGAAGAGAATGGATTGTTGCTCTGGACTTCTGTAGACCTTGAATGGCAGAGAATTCTTTGTCTCCCACTAAGGATAAAGCCTTAGAGGCCTTGCACAAAGTCTGGGCAGCTGGAGTTGATGCCATTCCAGCATGTCTGCCTGTGCAGGAAAAAAGCCTCAGCAGAAGAAGGAATGTTTGTTCCCAACCCAGTCCTGTCAGTCACGTGGCCTGGTTGGTCCCAAGGCAACCTGTGGCAACAGGTCCTCTACCCCTCTTTGTGCCTGAAAGTCTGGGTTTGTTGTATCATCCTCATTCTTTAAAAGGAACAAAGGTATCCTAAGTAAACAGGGCCTTTGGGGCAGTTGCTGTTACTAATTTAATCTTTAACCTATCTAATCATGGAAAGGGGCTATATACGGTGTGTCTGCGTTACTGGCATATATGAAGAAAGCAGGGGACTCTACATATGGGTGATACCACATTATGTCAGCATTGCTTCTTTTTGTTTTCCACTACATTGTGGAATGGTACCAGAAAGGTACATTTATCAATTTTGGACTAAAAAGCTACATATTAAATAAACACAAAGCCTGTTTGCTCCCACCAGTCTGTCACCATGGTCCCTCTGAACAGCTTGACTGAATGCCATATAGCAAAGCCAAAAGGCAGGAAAGCTTCCCGTCCTCGCAGTAGTGGCATTATACAAATAATGTCCTTGTCTCCAGTATCCCTGACATGAAAAGTTTTGAGGTTTACTTACAGCTCCTGAAAACATCCTTGAACATGGCTTCTGAACACATCAAAGCTTTATCTTTTATGTGTATATGTGTATCTGTCTACATGTGTATTACATGTTAAAAAAAGTTAGAAGTCCCATTCAACTTCCACTTCTGCCAAGTGGAGTACTTCCCCCATGTTTAACAGGAGAGTAGAATCAAGTTGCAGCTCAGGAAAGGGCTTCAACTGATCTTTGAGGAGGTGGCACGTCCTAGAGACTTCAATTAGGTACGTCAGCAAAAGCTTTGCTGACTAAGGACTTCCAGAGCCCAGCTGGTGTGGAGGGCAGCATCCAAGCTGGACACTATAGGATACTGACCTCTCTCAAGAGCCCCGTGTAGCAGCCAACCATCTGCAAAACATGCAGAGTAATCATAATAATTCCCTTGGCAGCCTCTTTCAGAGAGGAAAGGGAAAAGAAAAAGTAGAAAATAAAAAGGAAATTAATTTCAGTTAGTGTTGAAATACTCCTGCAATTATTGCCTTCACATTTTTTAGTTTGGGGCTATATATTAGAGCATTTCTACTCTCAGCACCAAATGTTGTAACAAGGTCCTCAGGGCTAAGACGAAAAAGAAAACCTGTTATACTAGTTTTGTATTCTCCCCAATAGACAAAGGTAGATCTTGATCCTTAAGAGGAAATGTGTTTTAGGGATAGTTAGCATTACTTATTAGATGCCACAAATAGCCTTCATATCTAATTGTATGGATGGCCAACCTCCCTTACCCCATGAGCAATATACCAAAATCTTAATATGCTTGACAGAATTCATAAGAAGAGGAAGAGAAAGGATTCTACGGGTAGGAGGAGTTTTTTGTTTGGTTGATTGGGCTTTTCTTGGTTTGGTTTGGTTGTCTGATTTGTTGGTTTTGTTGTTGTGGGTTTTTTTCTGAAGAATTGATATATACATGTACCTGATGCTCTGGACTTGTTCATTCCTCTGGAAGCAATGGCAAGTGTGTCTTTCCTGAATGTCTGCCTCTAGTTAATAACTGTAGCATTATCAGACCAAAATTGTTCTCCATGGAAGGCCTGTTTACACAGGAGAGGTCAGGAGGTGGTGGTGTCCCCATGTGGAGGTGAGCCTGTGAAAGTCCATGAAGCTGACTTTAAAATTAAGGCATGCTTTAGCAGGTTCAGTTCTGAAGCACGTTGCATGTGCAAATGGAGGAATAGAAAGTAAAAAGAGAATATTTTTCATATGTCACTTGTAATAACCCTTTAAATACTTTGTGAGCCCTCTAGTGGTGCTCTCCTTGCCGTGGAAATGTCCAGGAGGCAGCTGGAGCCAGGTAACCCCTTAGCCCACTGTGTTAGTACCAACACTGCTCTTCAGGGTTCAGCGTGCGCATCTCCTTTTTTCAGATTACCTTTTAAACCACACAGGTGAGATCTTCATTTCTGCTTCCTGTGAGAAAACATTTGTCAAAACATAAGGAGGAACACACTGAAACTTATTTCCCCCTTTACTTCTCCCTGTGCAAGTTGAGTTTGCCTGGAAGAGATGCCTGGTTGTGTGTTGTGGAGCTCCCCATGTCCCACCTTGCAGCTACCACCACAGTCCCACAGCATTAATCCAACCCGTAGGTGCACACGCTGTGCTCGTGCAGAGAAGACACTATAATGAGCCTCTGTGCTGCTGTCTCCATGGGGTGGAAGTTGTGCCTGCCTTGTGAGTGGTGCTTCTGCTGGCTGGCTCATGAGCACAGCCCTTGAGAGGGCTCTGCTTTCACAAAAGTGTGTGGCTCCCACATCCCGGGCAGCACTGGTGGACAATTAAGACAACATCATGCCTACTGTGGCTGCTACAGGTCTGGTTCTCAGCATGCAATGCTCTCTAGGGTTAAGCAGTCTGGTAAGGATGCAGTGCTGCAAGCGTTTGCCAGAGAGGAATAATTTGGCTGAAAAGATCCTAAACTCTAAAAGAGCTCAGCTATGGGATTTCTGTGCAATGAAAAGCATCACTCTGCTTTTATTCTAAACACAGTTTGGAGTGCTCCTTTATTTTTTATTTTTTTTTTTTTTTAGAATTGACTCATAAAGACTACAGGAGGGCACCAATTAGTGAAATAAACCTCTAATCCTCAGTGCAGTGCCTGCTCTAGGACTGCTGCTTAACAGCCTTCTTGCTAATCAATTCTCTTCAGTCGGCTAAATGCCATAGATGCTATGTAAATAAATGCAAGTTTAAGAGTGTTCTTCTGTGAGCGGTAAAAGCTCTGTTCCTTCTACTCCACCATAAAATCAGCAGGCATGTTAACAGATATCTACTCCACCTTGTACAAATGACTTTCCTTGTTCGTTTGATTGCTGCAGCTTGGGAAAAACAGAAGCAGGGAATAGCAATAAACTGCCTTTTCTTCTCAGGCAGCATTTTAAACATCTGATACTTCTATGGCAACCAAGACATAGCACAAAGATGTATATTTTAGAGTCAAAATAATGTCCACAGTTCAGGCTGTTATTTCACTTCTGTTATAAATTTTAAGCCAGACTGTCATACTTCTGCTCTCTGGATAAAATGGCTGCTCCTTGTCACCTTCTTCATGCATAACATTCATCCAGAGATGTTTTTCCTTACAAGTTCAGAAGTCATTGAAACATATAATAAGTGTAGTTTGAAATGAGGCAAGGTGCAAAATCCTATCAAAGACAAATGAAAGCAATCCTATCAAGGATGATGGTAAAAGTCATATTGGCTTTAAAGGAACTAGAATTTCACCTCTAGTGTTTGGTGTGTCAATGAGCAACACCTTACAGATAACAAAACTTTCTTTTTTTTTTCCTGAGCAAGATCAAAGAAATCTGGACAATTGTCTGTATTTGTCATTTCTCTTGTGTGCTGTCCTGAGGCAAGAGCAGTGATGCTCAGAAAGGGATAATCAAACTGCTATTTCCAATATTTCATTCCAGTATGCTTCAACACAGACATCAATGTGAGAAAATGAAGACATGAGGAGATAAAATTACTTGCCCTGAATTATCTATTAGAACTTTAAATAAAGCATGGGTCCTGTGTGCTCATGGCATTGAGCAGACATCTGAAACAGTAAATAAGATGATGCTATGTCCTGCAAGTTCCATTGAGTTGCTTACCTAAAATTCCTGTCGGTCTTCATACTTATATTGAATAGCAAGTGTTGAATAAACAAAACATTTTGTTTGATGGCCTAGCATTTAAAAATATTCCAAGGCTCCAAAGTTCCAATATGTTCCCTGTGTAGAGAGATGTACACTTTCCTCTTTCTTTTCTTTCAGTGTAGATTTTTTAATAATTTCTTATAATGTTGTGATACATACAATTGGCAACTTCAAATACTCACTCTTTTTACAGATAAATGATCTTAATTATACAAATTCCTTCTGCATAGTAGGAATTTACTAATATGTCATACATTAATAGTAACTAATTCCTGCATATATTATTTATTGATATTTTAGCATGTAGGACAGCTTTTCTCTGATTAAAGTGATGAGTCAATTGAGAGAAACTATACTGACAGACCACATGCACAGTATGCATGATTGCTGAAACCTTAGAACTTCATAAAGCAGAAACACACATGCCACATTTCTTGCTCTCCCAAATGTTACCAGCTGTGGAAGTTAGGCAGTTAAATGAGTTCAGAATATGTTTATAACAGGCAAGATTGCTTTGGGAGGAATCTCCATGAATTCAGTAAGAGCAAAAGGTGGTAGACAAGCCTGTAAAGTCAGTCCAGTGCAAACTAGAGGACAAAGAGCTGGTTATAGGAACAGAAAAGAATTCAGTGAGTCCTGGTGACATTTTGTGACTGCAAAATATAGCAACTTCTTTGGAGAATATTTGAGAACGTTTGTTTCCTTAACATGATTTCAATTTTATTTTTAGTATGAGAGGCTTGGAAATTTTATTTTTGGTTTCTTTAAATTATCAAGACCCTATCCATTTAGGAAAACCTTTGGGGGATTTCTCTCTATCTTGCATTGGACTGAAAATACACGCTTAGTATAAAATAGATTTAAAATCTGTAGCATAATTTCCTGCCAAAAACCTGTGTCTGCTGTTACTAGGGTTAGTGGTTTGTCACACTAAACCATACAAGTCATCATGGGGAAAATGCAAGGTGAGCATCATGGGTGTGTAGTAAAAAACATGGATCATTTTATTTAAAAACAGATATTTTTTATTTTTAAAGACACATATGAAAAAAACAACAAACAAACAATTTTGTTAACTATCTATCTTTTATTCAGTGTCAGCAATAGCACAGAAACATTATTGCCCCCTCTTCATTTCTGCTGCCTTGGCTGTGCAGAGAGAATTGAGTGTATAGTTCTGTGGGGTGGAGGGGTTCTGCCTGTGGTCCACAGACTTTTGTGCTCACAGAGGACTTCTGTAGGGGCTGCCAGGCTAAACCCTGAGACCCTGGCAGATCCTGCCAGCCTTCAGCCCTCTGATGGAAAACTGAAGGTAACTGTGGTGAAACAAGCTGAGAATCATTACTATCACAGATTTTCACAGAGACTCCTTTGTCCCTGGAGGATGTAATCACAGAATCATCAAGGTTGGGAGAGACCTCCAGATCATCTAGTCCAGACATCAACTCAGCACCACCATATCACCCCTAAACCATATCACTATGTGCCACATCCAGATGGCTCTCAAACACTTTCAGTGATGGTGACTCCAACACCTCCCTGTAAAACTTACTCCAATGCCTATAATCACTCTTCCAGTGATTTCCCCCCCCGATATCTAATCTGAATCTCCTCTGCTGCAACATAAGGCCATTCCCTCTTATTCTTTCACTTGAGGCACCGAAGAAGAGACCAACTCCCACCTGACTACAACCTCTTTTCAGGTATTTGTAGATGTCTCTGGGCTCCTTCCATGGACACAACTGAGATAAGAGACTCCTCATCACTTGCCCAGAGAAGTATATTTCCCTTGACTAATCAGTAAATGGACCCTGGCTGGTGGATTAACCTCCAGAAGCTAAAATTTGCCTCTTCAAATTTTACCCCTCTGGTAAGTCCCCTTCCATCTAAACCACTGGTGTCACAGAACTAGAGAAGGTGCCTTCCTACTAAAAGTAGCTCTGTGAAGTCAGTGTCCACCTTCCACTGAAAAGAAAGATTCTGCTCCCTCTCCCCTCTCCCTTTATCCAGGTTGCAGGTACCCTCCTCCCTCCTCATATTAGCTTTGGAAATTGTGTGGCCTTAAGGCAAGCCACCTCACTGGACAGGTCGACGTATCTGGGAGTAAAATGTTCTTGTATTTGCATATTTATTTATATTCAGTGTTAGATTTCCACTGGGTCAATTCTTTGAATTGATTTGCCCCAGGGCTATCTGATCACCAGATCAATCCCAAGGGGAATGGGGCAGGAGCTTGTGGCTGAGGGAGGAGAGAGGGTGAGGGGCAGGATCTTCTCCACCTTCTTCACAGGACTCAGCAAGAGGAGAAATCACAGCCAAAAGACAAAGCTCAGTGGTAGCTCAGTGTCCTTCCTGCTCCCATCACACACTCCTGCCTTGTCCTTGCACCAGCTCCAGGAGCTGCCTTTGCAAAAAGCCTGGTGCTTCCTTGCAGTCTTTGTTTTCAGCTGCACTGACAGAAACGCATTTCACTTCTTGCTGTGTAGGCAGGCAAGGGCCCACCCAGCTGCTGGGAGGGAGCAGGCAGGTCAGGAACATGGGACCACAGCAGATAGATAGGACAGAGATGGCTAGAAATACTTTGGAAGAGGAAATCGTGAGCTCTAGCTGTGAGATTGCATCCTTGGAAGCCCCTCTGAAAGTGTTCATGGTGTCCCTCTTCCCATATCCCTCAGCACATCTTTCTCCTCTTAAGAAACAAATGTCTCCTTATGGCAAGAGTTATGGATTGAGTTCAAAACACATGAAAGCAGCTGAAAACAAAACGTGTGTGACAGCTATCACAAAACCGCAGCTTTATCAGTGGGGGCTGCCTGGATGTCTAAACAGTGCTGGAAAAAGTTCGACAGGCTGCGGTGACACTCATCAAACTCCAGCATGACGGGAGGGATCCTTTCTCTCCGCTCACACATCCCAGAAGCCAGAACTGTCTTCCTGCATCTGCCTTCTAAAAGGCTGCTTCTCGTGCTGCACATACCAATGCACTCTCGTTTCCCTCTCTGTGGTGAACAAATGCGAGCATTTGCGCTTAGCAAACCACAGCTGCGAGATACCTCTGACAGGGAATCTGCAAACCCAAATCCCCCAGTCTGATGAATATTCTCAAAACTAAGCACATTCAGGCTTCTGGATATCACATGGGCTTTCACAAGATGTGAAGGACTGGCAAAGCAGAATAGTGAGCTTAAATATGCAACAAAAAGAAACCATGAGAGCAGCTATGCAGTAACTAAGGGTACCTAAAAAAACCAGAGATTAACTTTGCCTTCTTGAGATTTGAAGGACTGGCTCTTACAGGCCTGGTTTATCACTGTCTTATACCAATTTTATGTTGGTATAAAAACAGGATGATAGAGCTGTGCTGGATAGCCCTAAGTATGCATCTCTTCTGTCATATACTCTCACAGGCATAAAACCAGCTAATAATTGAGAAATTCAAAGCAAAACCTACTAAAAATGAAATGGCAGAAATGTCAGGTGTGGGGGAAGAGCATCATTATACTTCTTGATCAATGCACTTTTACTGCAATGAGCCGGCCTGCGGGGCAACAAAAATTTATTGAAAATCTTAATTTTCAGCAAGATAAAGACCTCTTGCAATGCAGAGGTCTTTGATAAGTAATGACTTTGATGAGTAATTAAACAAGGCTGAAAGTGTCTTAAACATTCTTAGAATTAAACATGCACCTTACATATTTGGCCATCTCCATCTTATGATGTTATTTAATGCTTGCAGCTCTTTGAACCCTGTTCTGTCATTATTGAGCTTGTTGTGTAGTACTTTATTGGTTTAGGAAACACTTTGATTCACAGTGACTTACTCACAGCATACTATTCTATCCAAGAGAAACAAGTGTGTGACCCTCTCTATAACAGCAGCACATTGCAAAATCTATATTCCTCCCAAAGCATGTGCTTATGGCACGAGAATACATATTTCATCTTTAAAATGATACGAATCTTTCTCAAGTACAAAAAGCGTTAGGAAGTGCACTTGAAAACAGTCCGAGGTTCAGGAAATGCCAAGGAACCTCATTTCTAAGCAAGTTTATTTGCACAGAAATGTCAATATGCAGAATGACTGCTGGGCTAGAACAATGCAGGAAAAGAACTTGCAGAAAGGAGGCCAGTGTGGCTGGAGTGAGTATATTGTGAGGAAAATACACCTTGCGCAGTAGTAGGACTTTCAAATAATGGCTTCATTTAATTCCATCTAGGTTAATCTTCCTATTCAAAATATTGCAGATGTATTTCTCATGAGACTGCTTCCAAGAATTACTTGGCTTTCATTGTCAGCAATAATCAGTGGCAATGTTTCAGTAAATGAACATGAAGCTTATGAGTAACTACAGTGGGACATAAAGATATCTAGTTGTAGTTTCCAAGTTTTATGAGTTTTGTCCAGAAAAAAAAACAAAACCAACAAACTTTTGAGAAGCCTATTTACCCAAGTAGATATCTGGATACACTCATTTACTGCACAGAAAAGCAGACTTGAATCATCTGAAATATTAATTTTGATTAACTATAAATTGTTTGCCCTTTGGTTGCTGCTAATGTTCTGTGGAACCATTTGTTTCCCTGCAGAGTTAATGGTATTAAAGGACAAGGTATTGCCTATTTTTAGGATAAATCGATTTTCAAACCACTTTTGTTTAGAAGGGAAAAAACAAACAAACAAACAAACAAACAAACATATTTCCCACTCTCTCACCTGTTTGCTATAGGAGTGTGCATGAACACAGTCACCTGGGACATGGAGCTTATTAAGGAATAAGGAAGAATATTTTTGTGAGGAGCATTCTGCTAAATTATTGGCAACAAATCACTTGCCCCCCAGGACTTGCAGCACTTTTGCTTCTATTGGTAAAACCTGGAGGGAACCTGTTCTAAGTTTACCTACTATTTACCCTGAAAGGTTTTAATAAAGACTTGATTGTGAAAGGGTTTCCAAGTAATGACTTGTGGATGGTGAATGTATCCAAATCTAGGGAAATAAAAGTTCTGCTGCATATTTCAGAATCTTTGGGATTAAGAAGGTGGCCAGTGGAATTTATGAAAAGTAGTGCAAATAAACACATTAAGATGTGATCATTTGGAGGTCGTTTCTCATAATTGCTCTTTCCTCTCCTTTTCCCTTTGTTTATTCCCCCCCGTTGTACAGCTGTGATTATTTCTTTTTGCAAAAGCTGAGCAGGCTGGGATAGGCTGGTCCCACTTCGATGCACTCAAAGGGTTTCAGACTTCCTGGAGAACCCTCCAAACATGCCTTCTCAGGAGAAATCAGAAAATGAAGGCTGAGTTTCCTTGTCCGTGTTAAGAGAGAGGCTGCACCTGTTGCAGGTGGGGGTTTCATTACCCCACAGTGCTCCTCAGGTGATGATCTTCCCTCCTTTGCTTTCTGTGGAGGAATTTTTTGACAACAGACTTCTTTCCACTTGGAAAATGGAAGTAGTTTTGCTGCTCATCTTTCCCATGGGAGGTTTTTAATGGCTGCTGTGCTGCAGCATTACTGCAGAGCCTGAGGAGACCACTGCTCTCACACCACAGACAGAGAAAGGCATGTGGGCTTGAAGAGCCTTTTGAGAGACTCTTGAACCTGAACTTGGTTGCCTCTGTGCCTGTTGTGAATGAAAGCAAAGAGCCAGTTGGTCCTGATGCATCTCACACTGCAGTAAAGGGAATTTAAATCCTAAGCATGTTTTGCTTCAAGGCTATGCAGACATCTCCATTTGGTCACTGCTCTGTCTTTTTATTCCAGCGCAGTTGTAGGAATGTAAATCAGGACAAAATGGTTCCTGTTCCTAAGTAGATGCTCAAGTTATGGTCTGCAGATGTAAGTTTTAATTATTGTTAAGGTAATTGCATACTAACATTTTTTTCCAATTGTTTCAGGCTGTAATTATCTTATTTTACACCTTTATGGTCACTGCTTGTTTTCATGGGCAGACTTTGTGCAGTCGCTTACACTGAGTTAAAAAACCATCTGAAATTACAGGCACCACAATTAGGACTGAAACTAGGAGCAGCTCTCCCTAGTAATTACAGATATGACGAGTAACTGTAATTTATGTTGGCTTTTTATCACCACGAGTTTTACTAAAAAGAAACAAACAAAAACAGGTCAACATCCCCATATTTCCTTTTTGCCAAACCTGTCCCGCTCCTCCTGGTGTCTGTGAGCTGTGGCCACACAATGGGAAAGCTGTGGGTGAGCATGTCTGTCTATCAGGTGTTGCTGCATCGCTCCAGAGTGTAACATGGGAATGAACCACACTGAAGCTCATACACCTTCCCCTTCTCCTCCCTCTGTGCCACGTCCTCAGTGTCATGACAGCAACTTGAAAGGGTGTAATAATGGAGCTGACAAAGTCAGAGGACCCAGTGAATAGGAACCCTCAACACTGAGTGTGTTGTGAAGTTACAAGAAGCCAACAAAGCAATGTTTGGCCCCACATCCAACTTCCAAGAATATCTCCTGGGCAAAGGTCCATTGCAACCTCTCTCATTTCAAGATACAGCGAAAGTACTTTAAACAATTAAAAAATTAAGACTTTTTTATTTTCAAAAAATAAATGTTTATATTTGGGGCAGTTGCAAGTTTTCTTTTTTAGAGGTAATTCTATAGAACTCCAGATGTTTCACATTTAAATCACTTACCATGAACCGTGAGGTCTGGTGATGCACTCAGGCAGGTTCTGAGGTTTAGAGGCCTGGGGCCATCTGCTAGAACAACCATATGTTGTCACTCTGTCCTTTCAGTGGTGAATCAGACATTAAAAAATTCTCACCTTTATGATTTGTCTTTCAGTGTGCTTTACATTAATGTTAACATAGAAATAAAACCCAGGAAGTTAATAGATACATGGTTGTATCATTAATACCAATGTTGCATGACTAAGTATGGTAAGAGTGCTTTTTCTCTTCCCTTGCCTTTTCATGGAAAAAGAAACAGGTAATACGCCTGAAACCCCTCCTTTAAAATGTTGCTTCACAATCACTGACTAGAAAGATCAAAACATTTCCCGAAATACTATGGTTTGCACAAGGTCAAATGAAAGAATTGCACCATGTCCCAGCTGAGAAAGGTGAGTCTTTTGGCCACTAAATTTTCTCTTTTGTAATTTTCAGTATTTCTTCCAAGAGAACATAATCAAGATACCTGCACGTATTTTACTGTGCATATATTTGTATTTATATATATATATATATAGTAAGTGCAAAGAATTTGTTTCAGATGAAACTGCAAAACAACAGTTACTTCAGAAAATTAACCAGTAGCAAAATATTGTAATTTTTTGGGGAAGGATAAGAAAATATGAATAAAGTTTAGATTTAGGAAAACAAAAATTCATCTGTAAAATGTGCTGAAAGAGTAAGCACTAACTATTGTTCTTTATGACGGTGTGGTTGGATAGTCATCTACAGGTACATTAGTGTGTCAGGTGCCCTCGAGCACCACTGAGTTCTGCATGCCAGTGTGTCTCTACTTTCCTCATAATTGTTAACTGAAATATATAGAAAGGTAAATTAAATAAAATAAAGGGAATATCAGAGTGTCAGTTGTGATAGAGCATGGGAAACCAGAGCCACAAGGTGTTGTCTGGCTTACAGTGTATCCAAAGTTCATCTGGAAGTTGAAAGGGGTTGCAGGAAAACATCTAATACACCTAAGAGATAACAATGTAAATCAGGTTTTGTGGTAATTAAGGTATGTGTGGTGAAGACAGAAGCAGATGCGTGTTTAGATTAGCGAGCTATGCTAGATATGATAGGTGCTGAAACTTCAAGAATTGATTGCCGAATTTGTTGTTGTTCTCACTCTGGGCAGATATTTTGGAGTGCAAGTAGAGTCATTAGCAGCATTTCTCTCAACATGTACCAGAGCAATGGTTAGTAAAACATCTGAAAACATGCTGTGCACCCCTCTGTACAAATGGCTGCTGACATGGCCCAATAATTTTGTCTTATATTTTGCCTTTTACCTCCTGGTCTCCTTTAATGATATTTTCCCATCCTTTTTTGTCCTAACCCCTGATTTTGAAGACTAAAATTAAATATACGACACAGTCTTCAGTTCTCTGGGTCAGGAGGAATATTCACTTGTTGAGAGTTAATCACACATCAAAGAGGCATTTTGAATGGTCATTTTAACCCTGCAACACTCTGGCATGTACCAAAGAAAATTGCATTGGCAAGGATCAGTGTTACTCACAATGTTATCTTCTCAGCTTTGTAGATGGCAAGAACTTCTGCTTTTAATTTATCATAGTTCACTTCTGAAGTCTGGAGTTGCCATGTAAAGCCAAGCAGAGCAGATGTTGTTATGACGATGATTATTAACATTATTATTGATGTTGTTTATAAATTAAAGCCTGTTTGGGGGAGCAGTTACATGCCTGCTTTAATCCCGTGGAACTGAAAGGACCACTGAGCTCACCGTGCTTGCTTAAAGTCTGCTTTAAATAGGGATGAACCTGAACGTATGTTTAAGTGCTTCACTGAACTGGAGCCTACGAGATGTATGGGAAGTCTCCTTTTCTTCCTGGGACAAACCTTTGCTCATTCCAGCCAGACCATGCAGGCATAAATCACACCGAGCAGCCGAAGGAGTATCTCCCTTTATAAATTCCCGGACTGCTCAAACTTAACACCTAATTACAGAGCTGAGAACTCAGATACACCGAAGGCGGTTTGAAAGGCTGCCTGGAACATCATGGGCTGAGATGCCTTTGTCGGGAGCATTGTGCTGTGATGTGCACCGTGGGTAGATTCCTGGGGGATGTTGACAGTTTGTGGGAAATGCATGTAGGAGGAACTGGGTTATGAAGACCGGGAGGGGGTTCATTTTTATTTTTCCCCCCCCCTCTCTCTCTCATTGTACTGTATGTGGGCTTGAAGATTTTTTTTTTGGGGGGTGTGGTTTGTTCTCTCTTTAAAGTGTGGGGAAAGAAGAGCTTCTGGTTTTGGACAAATCTGGCCACTGCATGCATCATGTTGTAAATCACTTGTTCCTGAAGGCTTGGTAGTACTCTGGTCTTACCCTCCCAAAAGGATGATGGCTAACACTCTTAAGGTTCCTTTTTTTTTTCTGCTCATGGCATTTATATTGAGTGATAATCACTTGAAAACTATGGATTTATGTAATAAATTAATTAGCTCTGCAATGTTTCCTCCACTCTCTGCCTGCCAGTCTGTCTCTGCTGGGACTTGCTCAGTTTTTTTCAAGCAGTTACTAACAGCTCTCAGTATTATTATTTGCCTTAAAATAATTTGTCAGGAAAATACTTTTTTCCTTTTCACACCAAAAGTGGATTTTTCCCTCTGTTATTCTGGCCTTAAGCACGGGGAAGGCACGATTTGGGGCTGCACTGGTTGTGGGTTTTTCACATGCAAACATATAGAGTTTAAACTTCACTGGCTGATAGTAATGCAAAAACAGGAAAAAAAAAAAAAGGCCAGAAGCTTTGCCATTGTAAAAGGATGAATCTTACCTTTATGAACAACTTGTGACTAGGGTATGAGATGTCCTAGCCAAAGCAGTCATTACATTAGTTATAGAAAAAAAAATTTCCATGGCACTCTCCCTCCCATACTTTCTTTTTGCTCTCCTGAATGTATGCTGTCATGTGATATCAGACTAGGATCTGTTTACTCTAAGGATGGTGTATATATGCAACTTCTTGAATATTCTAATTTTCTTTATGACTGTTTAATTAATTTTAATCCTGCTAGAACAAAGAGTTCTGGAGAATAATTTTGTATTTGTGTTGTGAGAAAAAATGAAGTCATTTATTATTTCTTACGGATTTTTATCATGTAATGTTTCCACTTTTGAATGAGAGAAACACTGAGTAGGAGCACAGGATATTTCATTTGTATTAGAGTCATCATATTGCAACCTCTAATATATTCCTTCTTATTTTGTCTTTAAATTAAATGGAGCTAATCCTTTTTATCTTTTCACATAGCAAATTCTTCATTCCTTTACTTATTTTAATTATTTTCTATCTGAATCCGTTCTGTTACTATATTATCTCCTCAAAAAGCACTGACCAAAGCTGAACACAGTGTGCCAGTTGGCAGTGTATTATTCATTTACCTATCACATTATACTGTTTATAATGTTTTCCACACTGTGTCTTATGCTCATAATACATCATTTGTCTTTTTTTCCCCCTCAGATTACATACTCTACAGTAGCTTTCCTGCAGAGTTGTCATCAGGAGCGATCCAACCCTTTTCCAGAGTGTCACAGTTTCTAAGTCAATGAAGTCTCTATGACTTTCCAAACTCTCCTTACTGATTGTCACTGCTTTTCATTTATTCATTTAATGAAGTGGGCTGACATTCACCTGGCCTTGTGAGGGTCCTCACCATGTTTTTTCCTCAATTTTATGCAATATTTTACTGTGTTCAGTTTTTGTACCCTCACTAAAAGAAAGACATTGAGGTGCTGGAGTGTGTCCAGAGAAGGACAACAGAGCTGGCAAAGGGTCTGGAGCCCAAGTCTGATGAGGAGCAGCAGAGGGAGCTGGGGGCACTTAGCCTGAAGAAAAGGAGGCTGGGGGGACTCTTATCACTCTCTACAACTACCTGAAAGAATGATGTAGCCAGGTAGGGGTTGGTTTCTTCTGTCAAGTAAAAAGTGATAGGAGAAGAGGATATGGTCTCAAGTTGCACCAGGGGAGGATGAGATTCGCTATTAGGGAAAAAATTCTTCACAGAAAATGTTTTCAAGTACTGGAACAGGTTACCCCAGGGAAGTGGTGGAGTCAACAGCCGTGGAGGTGTTTAAAAGAACAATAATTGGCCTTCTATATAATAAACTGCTATATATTAAAGGGTAAATGTGGTACTTAGAGACATGGTTTAGAGGTGGACTTGGGAGTGCTGCACTAACAATTGAACTTTATGATCTTAGATGTCTTTTCCATCTCAAATGACTCTCTGATTCTCTGTGTATGTGTGTGTGTGTGCGTGTGCTGCAGACGCTCCCACACAAGCACATAGCCCTTTCCTGGGTTCATTCCCACCAATAGCCCTGCCAGAAGACACGGGACACCCCACCTCACTTTCTGCTGGGCCATGTGGGTTGTTTGTTTTTACTCTTCATTTCATACCTCTGTGCTGTGCTTAGTGCAGAGCTTTTACTGGAGCTCATGCAGGCACATCTGAACTGCCTCTGAACGTGCTGGCTCAGGTGAAGCTGGCAGCAGAAGGCAGTGTGGGAGGCTGTGAGCCCTCCTGGCTTGCACACCATCCATTAGGTAGCTGTGATGATCTCTGTGCTGATACACCCACCCTCCTGCAGAGAAGAAACTGCACTTCCAAAAAAACAAAAAAACAAAACCAAAAAAACCACCACCAAACAAACAAACAAACAAAACCCACAAACCCTCACATAAAGCTCCTCAATCTCCAGCTGCACCTCCAAGGGCAACTTGTTCACAGCCTCCATATCTCAGCCATGAGGAGTGTTTCTCCACAGCTGTTGAACAGCTTTTCCAGGAAAAAAAACCCCAAACTAAATGCTTTATCAGAGGTTTTGGATAGTTCTAGTTCATAATATCCGCTGAGGCAACTCCACTGGTTTCCAGATTCTTTTAGGCTTCCATCTAGCAACACTCATAATCAGTTGCTTAATATTAAGCTACTGCCAGTGGGATTTTTCCTATGCTCAAATGCAAATGCATGCTCCTGTGTCGGACTCAGTGACGTCTCTCTGTTTAAGTTCTTGGCTGAAGAAATAAGCTATTTTATGGGATGAAGTCCTTTAATTTCCAAAAAGCTCCTTTCTATATCACACAGAACAGGTACAGGTTCTGTGCCTCCGTGCTACGAAGGCTACTTGCTGCTAGCTGGAAATGTTGGCTGCACTACCTTTATAAACTCATGCCAAAAGAGCATCCAGATTAAGCAATAATTTAAGCAACCTTAAGAGGAATGGAGAGAGCACATGGCCGGTTAGTCACCAGAGGTACAGACGTACACAGAAAAGTAAATCCCCAACCTGTTATAGTAATGCAGTTAGTTACTGGAAATGCAATACGAGCTTACTTTCATGAGCAAGGATGAAAGAACTTGTCTAACCTTTGTACAGCATTTTCCACCCACACACAAAAGTGACATCAGATGCTTCATATAGGTAAAAAACAAGTCAGCATTTGGGAGACTCCTGAACAAGAGACAGAGATAACCCCTTAACTCTAAGGTTGCAAATTTGACTTGCTACACGTTTATGGTGGGTCACGTGAAACTTCTCACTACTTATTTCTGGACTTTAATGACTCCAACACAGAAAGAAAACCTTTCAGCCCTTTGCTTAAAGCACTGGGCTTAAAGCACTTACTGGAAGGTACTTTATGTTTGTGCATGCAATATAAAGTAAGGTTTCTGCATTCAAATTGGGGAGTATTTCACTTTCCCATATGGAATCACTGGCACTGAAGGGGGATTTTCACAAGGTCAGTCATTAGCTGGGCTTTGAGTGAGAGCATGAAAGCCTTGGAATGGGAATTTAAATGAGCATCACTGAGACAGCTAAGCAAGGCACGGGCTGAAAGCATCCAGCTCTGTGCAACACCTGGGTGGATTTCTGTCCTCTCCAGTGTCACCTAAATAGTTTCTGTAGGATTTCTGAAGTTCAAGGTTTCTAATCTTTGCAGAGCAACTCCGAGCTAACATTTTGTGTCACTTTTGGAACAGGTTGAGGCTTAGTTTCTTGTCTGTCCCAGCATGCAACAAGAAAGAATTTGGCTTTAAGCGACATTTTGGACATATATGAACACTTCAATTTCCCTTTCCTCCCTCCTGCTCCCCTCCCGCCCCCAGAAAATGTTTGACAATAAACTTTGAAGTCCTGGGAGAAGTAGCATGTGTTTGTGAACAAGAAGGTGGGGGTGGCAGAGGTGGTGGAAGGAGCTCAGTTTGTCAACACAACAGCCAGGAAGCAAGTTATTTATAAGGCTTGTGGTGGAGAGGGGGCCAGCCCACATGTTTTTAAAAAAGATCTTAACTAATCTCATGGTACTGCTAATTCTGTTATTTGTAAATACGTTTCCCTGGCAGTCTTGGTGGACAGAGGGAATGCTAAAAGAGGATCATGGCACAAGGCACAGCAAGTTTATCTCAGCACCTCTAAACCTGAGTGCTGTCCAATGCAGATGCCCAGCTTTCTCTGGATTTCAGAGATTCTCCTGAGAAGGACTTTGCCATCCTTAGGAAAAGTAAGAATGAAGGTACACAGGAACTTGTGCTTTCTCAGAATTCTAAAATCCTGTATTTAAATAACGTCTCTGACAATGTTCAACCTAAATTTTGAAGAGTTCTTAAACCACAGAATGTATCATTCTCAGCTGGGTTTCATGACTCTAGCAAACAGGAAGTTGACTGTGAGAGGCATATGATCATGAGACTACACTTGGCTGGACTGACATCAAAAGAACTGAATTTTGGACACATAAAGATTTTAAATTCACTGAATAAGTACAGTCACATTTAGATTTATTTTCTTTTCCTTTGTAGAGTGTATAGTGAGCTATTCTTGTGGATTCAAGGCACTCTAAGTCCCACGATGCATGCATGACATGGACTTGACACTGCTCCTGCATTCCTCCAGTTCAACAGCCATGTGAAGGGTGTATCATCCTCAACTCAAAAAGGCAAAAAAATTAGCTTTATCTCAGGAAAGATAATCTGTAATTTAATACTTGGCCATGCAAACTCAAATCACACACGTGTGCATTTATATGTATATGGACACATATATAAATGTATAGATACACACATATATATGTATTGACAACAGTATTGCATTAATAAATACAGTTATATTTGAATTTCATTTTCTTACAGTAAAACATACAAACCACACAAGTCTGTTTTCTATTTTTTTACCTTAAGGAGCAGCAAAATAGGTAAACGTATGACATAACAGATTAAATCTGGGTGGATATGTATTTGTACTTCAGTTTTATACTTGGAAAAGTAGACTTTAAAAAAATATACAATAATAATGGATAAAAATCCATGCTGAGGTCTACCTTGTTAAAGAATATGCAAGAAAAGAGAAGTTGCAATAGGTATTGCTGTAGAAACTTCCCTGAGTTATGTCCATTTACTGGTTAGAAAACTGAATTCACTTAAGGGCATGCCCTGCCCTTTGTCCTCTGAGTTTTGTCCCACTGGGATCCTGCAGAGCTCTGGCACCGCAGTAGTTGGAGCTCCAGCTGGGGACATGCCATCAACCCCAGTGCAGAAACTTCACAGGGAAAATTTCTGGGTGAAATTCAGGTCCTATTAACAGGTATCTTGCAACTGTCTGCAATGGAGATAGAATTTAATCTTCTTTGTCCAGAAGGGAAGTTAGGAACCAAAATTAATACACAGATACAAAACTGCAGTTTTATATTTTTTTGGTATTAGGGAACCTGCTCTTGGCCTGGAAGATTACAGGTTAAAACAGGAAAGGAACGAAAAGAACAAAAACCACTGCCAGTTTCACTGATTTCCTGATGTTTCAGACAGGTAGGAAATTAGGGTCAATGATAATTTATACACACCTTGCTGGTAAGATTCACCAGAACTGTCCCACACCTGAGATTGAGAGAATGTATTTGACAACTTTTACTCTCTTTAAAAAAACACAAAACAAAAGATATCCAAGAGCAAACTTCAAAACCTACCTTTTGAAAAAAAGTTTTAAAAGAAACAAATGTTTGGAAAAGATCTTTTAGAAAACAAACACTTTGGTACCCCAAAACGTGGAACACTCTGTGCTCTTCCAGTACTGCATATAATGATGGAAATTGCTGTACCCTCAGCTTCATTGTGAAGTGTGTTAGTTCACAGCCAGCAGAACATGACACTGGTAGGACAGTAAAAGGAGCATTTACTTACAGTTTCTACACACTCTGTGAAATCTTACAAATAGGGAAAGATTAAAGGGAATTCCTATTAAATATATATATATGAAAATAGATATTCTAGCAAGCAATTCTCTTTCACTTCTCAGGCCAATTAGAACAGAAATGTATTTAGGGATGCATAGAGAAATTATGTTTCCATTTTAGAAATAAGAATGTATCATAAAAATTTCCATTTCAGCCTTCAGCTTTATTTTTAGTCTAATATTTATATTCCTGGAGAGAGAAAATGTATCAGCAAAAGCTGTCCTGGCCCTACAAAATACAAAAATTGTCTCTAGCAATTTGCAAAGATGTCTGAGCCCATCATTCCTCACTAGACATTTTGCTGAGTGTAACATAGTGCTGCTCTTCTCAGAGACTCATAAATATTGTTTTCTCTGGTAAGTGCATGAGGCTTCTTGACATTAATACTCTCCCACATTTATATCAGGATAATCTCTATGCTATATCCTTTTGTTACCTAAAATAAGTGAAAACAAGCAACATCTGAGTCTCCCAACTATGATTTCTGGCTGATCTTTTTCCCAGGAATAAATTCAGGCAGTCATATCCCAGTACCCCCAGTCCAGTTGTGATAATACAGTTCTGTGCTTTCAGTGTTGAATTGCAGTTTCTTGGGATATTAACTACATTTTGAACTACGATCAACAACTGATAAATTGATCTCATCTGCAGATACTATCAGTCTAACACATTATAATAACTATGGCTAATTATTTAAATTGAGTGCAAACAATTCTAATAAGACTTTTTTTGTCTAAATTTATTTTTAAATGATATATAATTATCCTAAATTGGGAAAAGTGATTAAACTGGAAAGCAAACTAATTGAGACAAGTATCTCAAAACCATGATCTCTTGGAAATGGTGTAGGAAGACTGGCAGTGGATGAATCTATAAGAGTTGTAGAATGCATTTATACAGAAAATCTGTAATATCTTTAACAGCACATTAGTCAACCCATTTCAAGCTAGTGTGTTCTTTCTAGTCTGAGTATGGATCCAACCCAGAAATCTGTGCTTCCCCTGTTTCAAAAATGTTTCTCTATTTTATGGACTTTGAGTAGCACTGTTTCAAAAATTCCATCTAGAGCAGTTCCCGCTCCCGTGATCCATACATGAGGCTGCGTGCTGGCATTGATCAGGTTGTGTTGCAAGAGTTGTGAAACTGCAGTATTTGCTTGGAAAAGGCACAGATCCTGAAGCTCGAATGTCGCAGCCACTTTTTTGGATTAACAAATTATTTCTAGCACTAAAGCACTNCTTGTTTAGATATTTGTAGGGCAGAGGTGGTATTTAATTATGAAAAAATTTTTCATTCTCAGCCTACCAAGCTGTGGTGCTGCCCAGCTGCCCTGTAGAAATCTCTCACATCTCCCATATACCAGGCAACAGTAAATGAGCCCACGAGGTAGCTCTTCCTGCTCAGATGACCAGCTGGGTAACAGTTAATCCTGACATTTTAAACAGGACTGACAATTCAACAATGGTTGCTACAGCCGTGAGAGAGTTCATTATGCTAAGGGACTGCATCCACAATGGACAATGGAAGTGAATCTGGGGAGGATTTGAATAAAAAGGAGCTAAGCTGTTTGAGGGACAACGTGGAAGATCAAATGGAGCCAGGAGTGTGAAGGCTGCCTTTGTGTAAATATGAATATATGAAAAGAGATTGTGGATGGAACTGAATTTCACTAGGGAGGTGAACTCCCCGTGCACAACCACTAAGTGAGCTAAGCTTCCCTATTAGACTTGGATTTTGCCAAAGTGAGAACAGTGTGAGGGAGGTCCAGGTAGAGCTGTGGTATAGAGAAGCAGCTCAAGAGGCCAAATAAACCATCCAAATAAGTAAAGAAGGTATTGGACACCTAGAAAGAGCATGTCATAATTTGTTTTGTCTTCATTTAAAGGATCCTAGAAGACAAACTCTCTGTTCAAGATAATCTGACAAAGCAGATTTCAACCATGCTGTATTGGCATCCTCAGAAAGTCCTTGCCTAGATCTTGATTGATTATAAATATTAAAGAACGGAGGGCATGTGTAATAGTCTGCAGGACACAGGCTAGAAAACATAATTGCAAACAATATAAAAATGTGTATCAGGCCATTGGGTGAGCTGTGCAGCACCCTGGTGTTGCATGACCCAGCCTAACAAGAGATGTATGCAAACAAACTTGAGCACATTAAACCACATCAAGGCCTCTGTGAGCTACTTCTAAAATGTTAACAAGCAGATTGCTTAAAGAGCAGTGGCAATGATAAGAGAGACAGAGATAGAGAATGTAATTGGCTAAAAGTAATTTCACTGCCAGAATGCTCTTTTGAACTGCTTACTGTAGCTTCGCAGCAAGTTATTTGCAATTTCAGGCTGCGCTTAACGAAGTTTCATTTGAACATGAACAAGCAAACAAGAAAGAGCAGTTATACTTCTGTATATCTGCTAAAATAGTACTAGCTGACAAGAGGAAAATATGACTTGGACAGTAGTGTTACCAGCTTTTGGTCTTTTGGGAAAACTTAGAGTGGATGAACAAAGGTGCCTGATACTGTGTTACTGAAGGGGGTAGGAGGTGAGTGAGCTGTGGTGGTTGCTGTTTTTAAATTGTGTTAATAAATTTTTTTCAAGATAGGCTTGTGCGTTGGTGATCTCCCTCCTGAGCCAAAAAGGAGAGCCTGTCCCACCTGCTGCCCATCAGTTCCCATCTCAGTTGTTGGGATAAGTGAGATACAGAGTTGAGTCTCAGAAATAATCTGAGAAATAGTTTTGAAATAGTTTTGGATCAACCTGGACTATGCTTTAATTAGAGATAGTAGTATTTGAAAAACCTGGCAATGCATTTGCCTTGGCTGATATTAAGAGAAGCTGGGAATTATGAGACAAGCATTCACATATAGGTTTTCTTTGTTTTTCTCTGTGCAATCCAGTGCCTTCAGAGAATAGCTGTGCTGTTTGTTTATTATTGTTATTAGCTTTTATTAGATTCAATGAAACCTACCTCAGAGTCCCTCTGTTTTTCAGTTTCTCATTTGACAGTGCTATTTGTGCTGAGGAAAATTTTTATATATTGTAGAAATTATTATAAAGTAAATTAATATAGGATAAATAATTAAAATTTCTTGTAAACGATTTTAATAAATAATGACCAATTGTTGAAAACGTATTAAATGCAGACAATTTTGCAGCTGACTGAGGGGATAACAAGCAATTTTAACAGCTATGAAATGTTTACATTTGTGATATCTACAGGAATATTGAGGAAATTTTTTTATACAAACTAAGTAATACTTTGATTCAGACACAATTTTGAGGTGAAGATCTGTAGCAGTTCTAAGCAATGACTGACACTGCAGCTACCTACCACAGTAGCTAAAAAGCTCTCTTTTTATTAATGTAAAAAAGTCTGTAGAGCTGAATGATCTTTGTTTGCTGTGCAACTAAATCATTGATGTTGACATTTCAATTATCATCATAAGCCTTAAGCCTGAACACCCAACTGGGATGGATGGAATCAGCTTCCAACCACACAGAGCCCTTGTTTCAGGCTGTCCAAAGCATAACTCCCTGTGCTGGACTCCTGTTCAGCTGGTTTCTGGGAGGTTGTTCAATCACCAAATGTATTGTAAATGATGGTTTAGTTCCCAGTGCAGTCTCACTTTTCCCAACTGCAAACCAATTTAAAGTGTTGAGAGCCACAATGACCACTTGTATTCACTGCATTTCTTCAAATGAGATCCATGTCCCCCTTTGTCAACTTCGTCCCCACTCTCACAAGAAACTTTTCCTCCATGCCTCTCCTGTACCATCTATTCCCAAATCTTTGTCTGGTTGCACATCTGCCACACCAGAGTCCTGTGCGAAGGTCACTTGCTGGCTCTGATACAGGTCCTGGTTCATCTACTGAGTGGAGCAAGGGTGCAACAGAGATGTAGCCAGGAATTTTTGTCTCCTGAAAGGTGCTTACCTGGCTCCTGCAGGACAGCCTGTAGCTCACAGTGTGGCCCTAAGCTACCACCTCTTCCCTGTCCCATGTGTGATATATATGTGTGATATATTTCCATGGTCATGACCCCTCGTCAAGCAAAGGCACCAGTGATACGGTTGATGCTGAAGGTGGGGGAAGATCAGTCAGCTGAGAAAAGGGAAGGTGGCACATTCAAAGCAGAGTTGGCAGTTTTGTAAAGCTGACACCAGCAATGTGAATGTCTGGCTGTATTACCCAATACGTCTCAAAGGTTTCGTCAGGAGAAGACAAGAAATGCTGGTTTCAAGAATGGAAAATTTAGAGCAGTTCTGTCATGTGTGGTGAGATAGTTCATTCTGGAAAGCAGATTTTTGTAGGGTACCTCACATCTGGGCATCATATCTGAAGGTACTCCTTGGCTCACATGCAGTCCAAGTGCTCTTCCCTGTTATGAAGGGGTTGTTCACATAAGAGTCAGAGGGTGGGTGGATGCACTGAAATCTGCCTAAGCCTGCAGGCAGACCTGTGCAGGGGGCTCAGTGGGGCTGCAAACCCTCTTTATCCAGCATGCCTGACTCTTTTCCCCTTCTTTCTCTGCAGCTTTCTTTTTTTGTTGTTCCCCTTCTGCAGTGGTGGGATGAGCACAGACTGCCTGGACTTAGTGTGCATTTTAACAGTGCTGGATGGGGCTATTTGGGAGATTTTGCACACTGTCATTGCAGTCAGCTCTCTGTTATGTACAATGATTAAACCAGACCATCTATATTGAAGATATGCCCAACATGCACCCCCTGGGTTCTATGGAACCTCTTTGCTTCAACACAAAGTTGACTACGGACCAGCAGGTTGTCTCTACACTGTGCTGACAGCACCTGCATGACTCCAGCCTCTGATTCCACAGAAGGGACAATTGATTGTAGCCCAGAATTTCACTACAAGCATTGCACTGGGAGGCCTGCCAGTGTGGAGTATCAAATTAAAAGTGACAATAACTTTTTTCCCCCCTCACTTTACCTTACAAGCATTTTTCTCATTTTTCAGTCTGGCAAAACTGATGCAGAGGTAGTTCAGGCGATTTATATAATGTCACTCATCCAATGAGTATCAATCAAAATATAGACTAAGTTGTCTGAATCCCTTTATAAGCAGCTTTTGTCTTATATTTTAGCCTGTCTTAGCATCATCTCACATCCCAAGGACTTCTAAGTGTATACTGTCTTCAGCAATGCATGACAGTGACTGTGTGACACTTGTCAGAGTCCTGAAAACTTAATGCAGAAATCTAGTAGTGATTCTGATGTGCTTTTATGTGCTCATCAAATAAAAACCTCACCTAAATATACAGTCACGTTACAATGCCAGCTCTATTCCTGTTGTAACTCTGTTGGCTTTAGTGGAGCAGCACCAGGAACTAGATTTGGCTATGAAATGTTACAGCAAGTTTCAGAAACAGGTTTTTCAGCCCATGTGCAACTATTTTTCACAGTGGCAAGAACACAGTATTCAGCCAGTGAACGAAAGAGGAACACCAACAGTCTGAGCGTAATATTGAAGAACTCAGGCCTTTTTTTCATTTGTTCTCTTGATGTGATGAAGGAAAATGAACTGGCTGTGTTTAAAAATATGGACAAGTACATTTGATGAGTAATTAAGTAATGTATAAAATGACTCAAGAAAAAAAACAAGGCATTTTCAGCATTGCTGAAACCATGCTTTTAGAACAGAGTTCACATTAAATCCAGGTGGCAGGACTTCTTTGGTTTCACTATTTTTCAAAAATTTGAACCCAAGTCAGTTTAATCAGAACATGGCAGAAAAAATCCTGTCCACAGCAGTTTTCCCTGTGGTGGACGTCACCATGGCAGAAATTTCACAAGGACAACTGGCATCATCCTGTCCACAGCATTTTTCCCAGTGGGGAAGGTCACGATGGCAGAAATTTCACAAGGACAACTGGCACCAGCAGATTTCCACCTTTCAATTGGTTTGGGGCCAAAATAGTAATTGATTTTTTACTTTCTGCTGGAAATTGTAAACAGTTACAGTGTCTTCTTCTTTTTTAGTTTTTTTTTTTTCACTAGTGTGATACTAATTAGCTACAACAAAACTACTTCTGAACAATTTTTAATTTCTTCTTTAATCTTATCATTAAATCCAGTCATGTCTATATTTTGCACATTCAGTCATATTTGAACTCAGATAAGCTACCCTTAGTGAAATATTAAAGAAATGCCAAAGATGAATGGAAGATTTCTTGTGTGCTCTTAGGAGAAGTAAAATCAAAGCAAATTGGTAAATGAGTATTCAATTCCTCTATTTAAATACCTATAGAAAATAAGGTAAACAAAACTATATTTGCCAGTGAATATGTCCAGTGGGAACATTCCCTTGTGTTTTCCTTTTTAGTGGCTAAACATTAAGTCAAGCCTTTAACTTGAATTTTATGTATTAAAGCAATAACAATCAAGGCACAAGGTATTTCCTGGGAATTAATGACTGACTGGGAGAGTTGATGGGCCGACATGAAGCTGAGGACCATTAACCTCAACTAGTCATTAATTTCCCTGAAAATTCCCTGTGGTGAAGTTGTTAGTGCTTTTTATAATCTTCTTATCTATTAGTGTAAATACAAACATTTTCCCTCCTGTCCAAGCAATTTCTAAAAGGAATCCATAGGATGGTGCCACCAGCAGCAGTGTCCAGATGTCCCTTCCAACCACTCTGTGACTGGGAAAACAAAGAGTTTTGACCACAGAAAAGTTAATTTCTCTGGACTCCTCAGGAAACCCTTGTGAGTAAATGCCTGATTTCCAACGTTTTTCTGAAGGTCCTGCATGGCAACAGGTTCATGGAATCGGATCCTAATTTATCATATTAAGTATAAAACCAAAAGGGGTTGTTGTGACCCTTTATTTTGATGATATTATGTTCTTATATATATATATAATATATATGTATCTTATCAAGTCATCTTTGTGCATCATTAGTTGTTATTAATAAAGTCCACTACAGTAATATCTCATGGCCCATGGGGAATGGCAGCCTTTTATGTCAAGGGAACAGAACAGAACTCTAGACACTCCTATGGCATTCACAATCTTACTTTTCCGACACTGTTTGAAAAAATAAATAGATGATCCACAACAACTCAAAGGAACAGAAATGGTGATGGCATTCTTTGCCCTTGATGGTATTGATTTAACCTCTATGAAAATTAATCTCAGGAGAGGAACAGAGCCTGAAGACTTTACTTTTAAGACTTGCAGTTTGAAGAGCAATTGCAAGTTCTCTTCCTGTTTTTTTGTGGGGGTTTTTTGTGGGTTTTTGTTTGTTTGTGTTTGGTTTTGTTTGTTTTTTGTTTTGTTTTGTTTTTGCTTGTTTTTGTTTCTTTGTTNTTTTTTTTTTTTTTTTTGATGGGCTTTTTTATTTTTTCCTGGTGTGGATTAATTTTCTTATTTTTTTCTTATTTGATGAAGTGATTGCCAGCTAGTTCCTTCTAACTCGGCCAACCTGTTTTCAAGAGTCGCCCATTCATCTTATAATTGACAATAAAAGGTTCCATCTCATAATATAGATTGTTTAGAAATCAATCATTGCTAACAACAAATGAAAACTCAGCATGAGGATGTGTTGAAAAAGAATATTGAACCACATGTAGGGAATTTTATTCATCCTGATATTTTTTGGCACCTGTGAAGTAATTGGGACATGTGAGTCCCTGATTAAATGTAGGTGGTAAAGTAATTTCAACCTTGTATTAGCCCTAGTGATGAAACTACTCACTTCACATGAGGAATAACCTCTATATTAACATACTTCAGATACAACCCTTCAGCACAGAGAAGTAAAGAAAAAAAATCCATGATTAGGAAAGGGCCACTTTGAAGCTCAACATCCATTTAGACAGCGTTACTTCATAATTTTCCATAGCCCTGCTGATTTTCATCATGGATGCAGCTCTCACAAGCAAGCAAGGGAATGGAATGCAACTCTGGCTTGACCTGACCAGAAGCAAAATAAGAGATACCAGCTCTCTCTTTGCCTTCTCCTGACTCTGAATGATAAAGGAGTCTAAAGAGGATCCTAAACCAAAAGCACCTCTTTCAGCAGACCCTGGGGAAACTGTGATCCAAGTCACAAAATCAACTCTATGGATGGTTCTTCCCTCTTGAGCAGGCTACGTTAAAATCTAAAACCCAACAAATGAGGGTTGAACAGACAAAGGGGAAAAGACAATTCAGATATACACTGTGTTGACATAAACAATGGCAAATTGTCCAGTATGAAACTATAGAAAGCTGTATCAACACCTTTTTGCCAAACACCATATATTAGACAAAACTGTTTCCACTAACCAAAACAATTGCCAGTGAGGAGGCTGTATTTTATCACTTGAAGTGCCCCTCCAGCTGTTAAGAGTTGCATTGGACCATCTTGGCTCAATGTTTGATATCTATTCATACAATTTAGGACCATCAGATACTCATATCTTGTAAGGGTTTGTTGAATAAGTGTTTGATACTCACACAACAAGTGATAGCACTGCACTGGAGTTAACTCAGTTTCCCAACCTGTGAGTTCAGAGCATTATCACAGAAACATCTGGGAGTTTCTTTGCATCAAACTAACATATAATTAAGTTTGGCACTTTCTTATATAAAATTTGTGATTTCTCTAGTGCTTGCTCTCCAAGATGTTCTACAACTCTTCCTTAGGCAGTTAATCATTTGATTATCCTACTCACTGCTGCTATAAAACATTCACTTTCTAAGTATATTTATATATATAGCATTGCTAGTTGGAGACAGAGTCCTTAGAAATAAATTTTAAGAAAATATTCTAAAGAGATCCAAACTACTGGAAGATGAGTAGCTCACATGTTGGAGTGTTATGGGTGTAGTGACTGCAGAGAATAGAAAAAGGTGCCCTGTAACTTCTCCTCCTGAGGACCTGTGGAGTGGGTAAAGAAGTGTAACCGGGAAGAAAGAGATGTTCACAGAGAATTGCAGTGACTCATTAGTGGGGCAGCTATTCAGTTAACCAATTAAGACATGATATTGATTTACACAGCAGATTTTAGAAAGGCATGTCAGTTTTATTATCACTGCTTTTAATAAGCAGTGGTGTCTCTATCTAGGTCTGGTCCAAGGAAATGGTTGCATTAAGAAACAGATTAATAAATGACATCAACTGTTGATGTGGACAAAAATAGACATATTTCCATATGTGGTCATGGACATCTAATTTGTAGACCTATATTAGCTACAATCAGTTTAAAAGTAGATTAAAAAAAAAAAAAGTAATGATTTCTCAGTCTCTTGGAACTGAGCTCTTTGACTTTAGATGGAAAATGTAGGTTTTTGAAAACCTATATGGGGAGTTCACACGTAAACTTCATAATTTTTTTTTTTACTTTCTCTTGAACAGGATTTCAGCAAATTCATGTATTTTTCTGCAGAAAAAAAAAAAAAAGAAAAACAAAGTGACTTGAAATCTGCTGAAATTCACTTGGAAAAAAGCATAGTAAGGGCTTGAGCTGACATATGGTGAAGGCCATGCTAAGAAATAAGCTTGGTTCTGCTAGAAGTGTTTGGTTTACAAGCAGCACTGATCATGAACCTCTTACACAGACTGCAAAGGAAATATTTTAAAGCACCGTAGATGAAGTAGGAGTGTTTTACTAAGTGATTGTGTTTCCATGGAACTGACACTCTAGCCCCACTTTCCTCGAGAAGGATGGTTGCTAGCACGATCATATTCATTGAGAAGAGATCAGAAAGAGTTGCTAATGATATGAAGGAATATCTCTTTTTCTTCACCTGGTAATTGAGGAGTTAGTATCTCTGAGACAATGACTTTGGAAAAATTGCAACACCATCAAACTGAAATAGCCTATTTCATTAACACCTAGTGCCTTAAAATTTTGTCCAGGTTTTTTTTACAGTTTATGACTGAACTTAACTTTCTGATACTCTTTTCCAAAGAAGAGGATAAGGCTTTTGGCTGTCCTGTTAATAGAAGGATGATAATTTAACCTGGGAGGAAAGATGTAGTGTGAGAGTATTTGTTGTTGTTACAGGCAACTGTTACTCATTCCCTGCGCTTTCAGATAAAGCAGATTCTTGGAGGAAGAACTTGTTGTAGGAGAGCTGATCAGCTGCTGCCTCCTAGGTTTTCTAGCCTGGCTGGAGACACAGCCTTTGTAGTGCCATTTGCTTAGATGTAACATGAAGGATTATAACATTTTCTTACCCTTCCAGAGGTCTGGCCACACTTCTTCCACGACCACCATGAACAGTTCCTTCCCACTGCTAGCTCATTTCCTTTGCTCATCTGAATCCCACGTCAGGGGATCTTAATCTCTTACCATCTTCTCAAATTCTGCAGTTCTCAGGAGTAAATTTCAGTGCTATATGACCAATGAATGCCTCTAAGCAGATGTTAATATCAAATTAACAGTTTTAGCTAGAACAGCACTGTTACTCTTGGCTGCCATAGCTCTGCCCATTTTTCTTTTGTCTTTGATGTCCATTTGGGAATGTGGCAGAGCTCTGACAGAAGTTGAAGATGTTAAACAACCCTCATTGCATTGTATTGATGTCCACTTTACATAAAAAATTGAGGCAAGAGGACTTCCTGAAAATAGGATAACTTTCCAGCTCCTTGCACTATGTCTTGCAATGCATAGTTCGTAAGACACATTTCTCATTAGCACAATATTCTTGCATGTTAAATGTTTTATAGGACATTTTTACCAGCTACTATGGGCAACAAATAAAATTATTTTCCTGTAGAAAATAGTTTCCTGATAAATACACTTAGGAAACTGTTTTAACTCCTTACTACTACTCAGAAACATTATGTGCTATCCTAAGTCCGTCTTTGATTGTGTGTGTTCATCTGTGAACATCAAAGAGCCTGCACTGTTACTCTTCCTCAGCCAGCTATTGGCTTTATTATGCCAAATTCTAGTTTCTGTAGAATAGACTGAAGTCATTCTTTTGATGATCAGAATTTGCTTTGTCACCTTGCTGACTCTTTGAAGGGATTTTGCATGAAAAGAAGAAACCATACTTTTCCCAGAAGTAGTTTCTACAATCTACCTTGACACACACTGAAAGGTCTCTGTGCCCATCATTCAGATTTCCCTAGCAATAAACAGGAATATGGTTCAGGCTGTACAGTGGAGAAAGTCATATTTAAGGTGATGACCTGCATGCTTTCAGAGCTGTAAGCACACTTGGGTAGCAACTGATATGAGGAGCTGGAGTAGAAAAATGCAGGAATAGAAGAACTTTTACCTGATCTGATCTCAGGTGGGCAAGGTAGGACATGGTGTGGTAGAATAGACCTGCAGACACACGGTGGTGTTTAATAAGCTCAAGTGGAAGGAAAGTGAGAGATGATTTACCACAACATAAAGTAAATGGATGGTGTATTGAGGTATATCAGTAGGAGTACTGAGTCACAGCTCATCATCTGGAAAACTGGAAATTTTCAGTACAACTCAGTAGTTGCTGCATATATACTCTGGGAGCAAGGGGACAGTGACAAGCTAGGCTTTTTGGAGCATATTATAAGATAAGTGGGTTTTATCTTCCGGATGTTTCCTTCCTATAAGTTTTCCTGTCAGATTTGGGAGAACAATATTTTACCAGGCTTTCTGTTTGTTTCTGAATCACTGTTACAATGGGATGTATTCTTCCAAACCTGAACTGCTGAAGAGAAAAAAAAAACAAAACCAAAAAACAGAACTGTTTGGGAGGTGGGTGGGAAAGAGGAGAGGAGGGGGAAAACAAGAGTCGGTGGATGACTGATCTAACCTTCTGCATCTCACACACTCAGGGCCAATATGATAGTGTCTGATTAATAGTCATTGTGAAGTAACCAAATGTTGGTTTTCTTGGTTTGAAAATCAGAATTAAGAGAGCATTTCTACTCTGATGGGCTAGATTTAATAGCAGTGTTGTGTAAGACCTGAAAGCAGCAATGACTTTCTTTGTAAAGGGAACAGGCTGTGCAGAGGACATGCTTCAGTGAAAAAGACAAGAACTTTCTGCTAGAATTTAATACATTTTTAACACTTATAGGAAAGACACCTGTAGACAAAAAATACATTTATGGAGGGTTTAGTGAAAAATGAATTCTTCCAGTCTAGACTGCAGGCAAGTCAGTGGTTTCTCTTGATGATGTACTGTATGAAGAGACACAGTCAGACAAGCCAATTCTTGAAGTCATTGGCAGAACTTAATGGAGGCAACTATGGAATTTCAGTGTGGCATTTACTGGTTGGTAACTCTTGGGATCAGCTAGGTACATTTAATCAAAATTTAGTTGAGGGGGTAAAACTGGAAAAACCTAACACTTTTTCTAATTTATTTCATGTACTATAAGCTCAAAGAGAAAGAGGATAAACATTCAGTCTAGAGACAAAATATTCTTTATAACTTACCAGCTGTAAAAGCTTGTTCTGTATGTTTAAAAAGTGCCCCTATAAGCAGAGTTATGGCACACAAAATTTCAATGTTCACATTTTCTTCTGAATTATTGCACCAGTGTGCCACTAGATTGTTATGTTTTGAAGTGAAAGACCAGAACCATTTTCTTGATTGGATTCTAAAATTTTTCTAAATGCCTGTATCAACTTTTATCCTCATCTTTATGGGTTCATTTATACTTTTTTTTTTTTTGGGGGGGTGTGTGTGTGTATGTGTGTAAGCTTTGTTTGATTTTGATATTTTTGCATTACAAATAGGTGCAGATGTACTTATATATAGTGGCTGATTATTAATTTTGTGAAATTAAATGGTTCAAAATTCTTTCAGATGAGTACCTATGTTGCTATTAAAAACTGTATATTTGATATTTTTACAGATTTCTGGCTTACTACTCATTAAATATTCAGGTAGTCTGGTGTCTGAGATGTAAGAAGAGGAACTGAAAATAGCCTTAATTCTGCAGAAGACTAAACAAAGACAAGCCATTTTTTTTTTGTAGCTTACATTTTAGTATGACTAGACTACTGCTTGATATCACAGCTTGTAACACGACTGTATGGATTTCTGGTTTACCTTGAAAAGGTTGGGTCCCAAAATGCAGAATTAGAATAAAACATTTGAGAAAGGCAAACATTGTCTTTAATGAAGTGGGATCTATTTCTGTGAAAAGAATGAATGTAATATATTTTTTATTATACAATTTTGAAAATTTTATCAGTTGGTGTGACGCTGCATCAATGCACTCAACTCCTCCCAAAGCTCTTTTAACCCAGTTACACTATTGGATTGTGCTAGTGCATACTTTTAATGTCAATATCACCCATACGAACAAAAAGATACAGACTCGATAATTTAAACATATGTTTTCAAGATGTAAATACATCAGGCAGAGGAGGGAGAATGAAAGGAATATTCATTAGGGATGGGCTGTTCTTCTATCAGTGTGAGAGCTAGGACAGAGTGTACATAACCTCAAGTTTAGCTGCAGTTTTAGTTATAGTATAGACATGAGTTCCTACACTTTTATGTATTTACTTGATGCTTTTCTCATAATCTTTTAAGCATCGCAAACCAAAATTTTAAGAGCCGACCGCCTCCAGCTAGGACATCTCTCACCGCCAGCTGTCAGAGACCCATCAACAACTGGGCTTCCAGCACGTTCCTGAGCATGTAAATTACTTGTAGCGGCCAAGACTCCTCGTTCGCTTGGGCGTCAGAGCAGGGGAGGCACTCGGAGCTCCTCAAGCTCCTGGCAGCCGCCTCCCCGGCGGAGGGGCGGCGAACATCCATCCCTGCGCGCACAGGTGGGACGCGGTCGCGGTGCGGCAGCGGGGGCACGGCCACCGCCCCCTGTCCCCGCCGAGCCCAAACCCGCACCCGCGGGCGGTCCTGCGGGAGCCGCAGAGCCCCTGCTCCGGTCCCGCTCACCGCAGCGGCCTCCGGCGGAGCGGGGGCGGTGCGGGGGGACAGGGCGCGGACAGGTGGGCTGGCGGGGGCGGTCCAGCCGTGGGCAGGAGGCTCTAGTGCGGATGCTGAGCAGCGCAGCGCTGGTGGCGAGCCTCGGCCCCGCGATAAAAGGGAAAGCGGGGGGGCCCAGGAGGTGCGCGCTGCGGGTCCTGGAGGGATGGATAGATAGATGGATGGAGAGAGGGAGGGAGGAAAAGCCGGGGAAGCTGCGGGAGGCTGTGCCGAGCGATGTGCCGCCTCCCTTGGATCCCACCCGCCCGCCCTCCCGCAGGAATCCCAGGCGGGAGGGCGGCGCGGCGGCACCCGGGACGCGCGGCTCCCCTTGGCTGCGCGGCAGCGGGAGGAAGGAAGGGAAGAAGGAAGGGAGGGAGCGGGAGAGCCGCGCTGGCGAGGAGGAGCCTCCGCCTCATCCTGCGGCACCGGCCCGGCGAGCGCAGGTGGGTGAGGTGGGTGGGCGAGGTGGATGGGTAGGTGGGCAGCGTGTGGTTCTACCGGGACCCTCCGGTCGGCGCCGTCCCGGCGGGAGGCACCGTGAGCTTGGGCTGAGGGGGCTTCGTGGGGCTCTGGGCGTGAGTGTGAGGGGCTTCGTGCGGCTGAGGTGCGGGGTGCCGCGGGAGGAGGCGGTGGGTGCCCGTGGACGGCGATAGCGGGGCGGTGCCCGGCGCACCTGAGCAGCGCTGGGATGGTGTCGGCGTCTCGGGGGGCTCCCGAGGGAGCCTTCCCGTCTGGGGGTGGCCGGCGGTGGCAGCGCCGTGGTGAGGCGAGAGGGTTTACCTGGGATGTGCGTGCCTCGGGACGCGGGCAGCCTCGCCGGCGCTTGGGAATTCTTATTTATTTATAACGTGTCTTTGGATTTATTTTTTTTTTCTGTTATTCTGGGAAGATCGCGTTGGATTTTCGGTTTCTGTTCCGGACTGAGATTTGTGGTCGAGGCTGCGACTGCCGTAGGGGAGCGCAGGGGTGCGGGTGCCCGTGCGCCCGCCGCGGAGCGGGGACACGAGTTTGTTGCTGCCCGCTGGTGACTTGGGAGCGTTTTCCCAAAGGGATACGTAGTGGGAGCACTCGGGCGCCTGCTTCCAAAGGGGTGCTCTGAGCAATTCTTAGCTGGAAGGAGGGAGAAGGCATGTGCGTGTGAAAGGCAGTTTTCCCCCCCAGAGCTTGTACTCCGAAACTTCGCTATTCGGTGAAACCCCGGGGCTGAACACCAGGAAGCTTTGGTTTTTCCAGGAAGGCTTCAATTTTCTGTTTTCTCGTATTTTCAGGAAAGAACTAACGGGAGGGCTCTGGGTACTGTGTGCTTGGGTCTTATTTTGTTTTAAAAGGTTAATTTGTCAGAGTCTGTGGCATAATGCTGAAAGTGCAGTAAGCCTGGAATAAATTGAGTGGTTTTCATTGTATAAGAAAGTTCATCACTTCTATTTCTATGAGATATCTTCCAAATACCAGCGATTTTTAAAATTGTATACATTTCTATATAACCTACATAAGATAACTAAGCTGAGCATGGAAATTGTTTCTGTAAAACCATGCTAATTTTTCAGCTGGAAGACAAAATCAGGTTATTTGTATTTACCAAGTGATTAAGTGCAGATGTTTTCTCATTGCCACTTCAGACATCACCTTGCTCTTTCAAGGTTATGATCTGTCCACTAAGCAACAAGGATAACATAAAAAATGTCTAAAGCCTGTATCTGTGTTTGAGAGTTTTAAATGCCTTCATGGTTTAAATTGAGTCAGGATTGTTTGTTTAATTTTTTATTCTTTATTTCTCAAACACATTACAGAGAAAAATACAAATAACTTGGTTAGAGTAACTTAACATACCTCTTACAGAGGGGAATGCCTTAGAATGTTTGTGTAGAAAAGCAAGTGAGCTGAAACATTGTGTTAATAGGATTTGCAGCATAAAATATGGCTAATTTCTCTTATATGACTACAGGTGGCAGTGTAGAAGCCAAGAACAAAAACTGACAGAAATTGTATTCTGTGTGCAAGAATATGAAGAGTGTACTCATGACTAAGCACAGGAACCTGGAAAACCACAGGTATGTGAAGTGATTCATACAACTGCCTATGGTGCTCCCAGTATTTACTGTGTTCTGATATTCCTGGCTCAATAGATATTTTTGGACCAATTATCACTTAATGTGTTCACAGTAAGAGCCTAATCAAAATGTCATGGAAAAATCTATATTTGATTACTAAAAGGAGAAGAAATACTTAGAAGGCAGAATGCAAGGAGAGGTGGGATTTTCCTACTTTTTTATGGGGTTTTTTTGTAACTATAAGGAATTGGAGCACTGATTTATATGTAGTTTGGGGGCTTTTTTCTTTATTTTTAAATAGATTTCATGTTGATAAACTTAGAAGCAGTCACAGGCCTGAATATCCTTGAAAAGCAGGAACTTTAGATGTATGTCTGGATGTTTTGGATGTCTTACCAGTACTATTTTTTTAATGAGCACTGAAGAATTGAAAGCATGAGGAGAATTACAAAATTAAGATGTTTCAAATAACTGTCCTGTGGTGATTTGTATGACTTTTTAAGGGTTAATCTTCTAAAATTAAAAAAATACCAAACTGTTTTCAATTAAGAAATAAAAATAAGCAGTATGTAATAAGAGCTCATGATTAGTTCTCATATTTCAAAGCAAATGGAAATACTCGATTAACTTAATAATTATATGGTCATTAATTAGCAACATTAGATTAAGGCAAAGGTTTTCTTGCATGTTTACTTTCATGTGCACAACCTGTAGAAATTGAGGGTGAGAAACTTGGAGCTGGAGCTTAAGGATTTTTTAGAACTGATGAGTGGGAAGTTATCCTGGTAGGAAACGTCAAAGTGGAATTAACACTGTGCTCATGAATGTATTTATACTCTTGCTTTTGGCTGTTCCTATTTTAGTCGGAGAGGGCTTTTTGTCTAAACCTTTAAATGGCTCCTGAGAGATGTGGTTATACTGGAGATGTTCAGAGATGACCAGGTCACCTTGTGTCAGCTACCGTGCAGTAACTGGCCTTGGGCACAGTTTTAGTTAATCCCAGTTGCAACTTAAGTTGCAGAGAGAATGATTTATTTTGCTGTTAGAATGGGCTAAGACTGTACATCCCATAGGTATAACCGACCAGCTGGCACCAATAAACTGTTAAATTATAGTATTTTGGAATCTTGAGATTATGGAATCCGAATAAAAATGATGAATTATTTCTACACAATGCTCAAAACCCAACCAGGAATCCATAGTTCAGATATGGTTTTCGGGGCACTCAAGCCCTGAAGCTGTTAGACCTCTGTAGAGAAAATACATCTCTGTTGGGGAATAGTAGGACCCTGATCTTTGATTTTTGGGGTTTTTGGGTGCCATCATGCTTTCAAAATTCTATATGCCTTAGATAGAATACCCTGAAAAGCTTTCACAGTTCTTAAATTAAAATGTGGCTAAATGGTCTTCAGACTGTTGTGCAGCAGCAAGTTCTTCCAAGCACCTCTGCCTGGCTGTCATGTTTTTCTTGTCACCTGTTGCTTCTGAGTGGGCAGAATTTCCACATAGACCAGTAGTTCTTTTATTATTATACATTATTTAGCAACAGGATTTAGTATCCCTTAAAAACTTACATTAATAAAGTCAGTTGAACTTTTTGTGTAGCACAGATCAGGATATGCTTAGGGCTTTGTTTAACGTTGTTGAGTTCATTAGCTTGTGCTAACACATTTAGAACAGAAAATAAAAATGTCATTTGTCATTGGTGCAACATTTTAATAGGGTCTTCCATTGCATCAAGTGTTCAAAATATTAAATAAAAAAAATTGTAACTAAGCAATGTGATGCTCCAGAGTTCAATTTACAGACACTTCTCTGTGCTAATTATGAAGTATTGACATAAATGAATAAAACTATTTCTTAAAGAGCCCTTTTCACTGTATAGCAGTTATGTGTTCACAAGATGATTCATAACATTCAGCAATTTGTGATGAATTTCCCTGCCATTACAAGAGATTGCTAAGTATCTAATGTATTTGCTCTACACTGGGTTACTTTAAATTAGATTTGATGGTGGAAAGGGAACTAGAACCACTTCCTATCAACTGAAAAATCAGGCCTATTTTATTAATCAGTTAGTATTGAATTTCTCTTTACTGTATAGTACAATTTATCCCTTACAATAAAATGCAAATTTTTATTTATCTTGCCTGTAAATACAGCAGTGACAGTGTGTGTGGGGGAAACACTCAAGGCTTCTTTTGTGCCCAAAGTTGTGTACATCATAACTGATAAAATATAGCAGACTTGATGTAACTGAAAGTAGAATTCATAGTAAGAAATCTAAATTTGTAATCTAATAGTGTGAGGTCCCATTTTGAATCAGTAAGTTTTGGTTATGTAGAATTGTTCTTGATTTCTTGAAGGATGTATTTGTAAGTACAGCTCCCATTATCAGTACAATGTCTTGGAAAACTGTTTTCTCCTCCTGTTTTGAACTAAAAGTTGTGGCTGGTTGTGTCCTGTTCCCTTAAGAAAACAGTGTTTAAGGGCTTGCACAATCAGCTATTTCATGCTATCATAAAGTGGCTGTAATCTGTTAGATTATAAAGCACATTGCCTGGCAGTTGTGGGAAACGTCTGATAATGATACCAGAGTGTTACACAAGAAAAAAATGAAACTTTCTCACTCCTTTGTATTTGTATAGGATTATCTTGAAAATTGTTTGTAGGAACCTGAAGAATGTTCTAGGCCAGTGGATCAAAGATGCTCAATGGAAGGCATTCATTGGAATTCAATGGAGTTATTAAAATGTCACAAAATAAATAAATCCCTTAAACTGTCACAGGCACCAACCAGTCCAGTATTAAAGCCAGATATTTAGAAACCCCATAAAATGGTTTTAGATTTTTAGAAAACCAGTGTCTATCAGAAGGATGAGGATAGTCTGAATTAAAGTCTCTGGAGGGGAAGATACAATGTGAGAATTTCAGATGGAGTACAGTGTCAGTAATTCCTAAATACAAGGAGCGTGTCTGAGGCCATTTAGCTTAGACACTTTGGCATCTCAGGACTGTAGGTTGATATCAGATCTCTAGTTAGAAAAGAGTAGAATTTACATACACTCAACAGTATTAACAGAGCTGTTGAACCAAAGGGATAGTTTTGACATTGCACGATGCTCACTGTAGGTTAATACACCCGAACTCTTGTGAAAGTCACAACATGTGAAGTGTAAGGAAATTATCCTTAATTAGCAGATGTGTAAAGTGAACCCCCAGACAGGTATTCCCACTGCTGTATCTGGGGAGGCTCTCACTGGGCTTCCATGAGAAGTTCTAATGTAGGAGACATTAAACCTGTAAAGGAAAAATGACCCTGAAATTGCATCCTGTTGATAAAAGCTTGTTCTCAGGGGATGGCCAAGTGCATTGTGTTGGTTCTAGATGATAGAGGGACATCTGCCATGGTGGAGAAGTGAAGTGGAGTGCAACTAGCTGGATTTATAGTGCTGGAAGAGGGAACATGTAGTAGCCTTCCAACTACATACCAAGGTGGCTTACAACAAAAAGGATCTAGACTGTCTTTTAGTGCTGGTGACATGAAGGTTTCCAAAGTAGCTCTGGAAGCACTATCTGAGTTGCTAGATAGAGGGTTAAGAATAAAGACCTACGCAGGATCAGTTTGTGGTCCTCATTCCAGTGCCCTGCATGAGGACTGGCAGAAAGGGCACAGAGGTCAAGATGACAGTCTCTGGGGTTGAAGTGCATAGGACAGAAGTTGATGAAGGTCATGTAGAAAACAGTGAAGAACTGCCTGAAAAATTAGGTCCTTTTGAGACAGGGGCACAGAAGGATGGGCCATCAGACAAAAACAGAAGAATTTTTATGCAAATGTTAGTAGACTGGAAGCTAAAGTGGAGGCACTGAATGCTTAATTCTGGTGACTTGTAGACAGTATAGGTCTAGCACAGAGAAAGTAGCTAGAAGAACACTGATTAGTTTCTATAGAGAACTTGATGAGAGGAACTGACAAGGGTAAAAGGCTTGCAGCTATTGTGGAAAGACTCAGAACAAATGCATATCCCCTTAAAAACTACTTATTTGACCCTTTAAAAAGTTTTATAGAGTAATTAGCGTGATTGAGCAGGCTCCAAGGAACAGAAAAATATTCTCCAAAAATATTTTTAAAAAGGGAAAAATGAAAATTACACATACATTATGAATAAAACATGTTAAGGCCTGATCTGTGATTTGTTAAAGGCAGGGAAGCTTGTCTTAGGTACTCTCTCAATAATACCAGAAATGGGCAGGGCATTTGTCCCACAGATAACTAAAACCCAGAAGAGCTTAAAGAAGATTGCACCTGTAGCTAAAAGTGTGTGGGATGCTCATGTTCGTGGTGGCAGTGAAGTTGAGGGTGCCAAAGTTGATGTGAGCTTTTAAAAAGGTTTCCAGAAAGATTCTGGGGAAGAATATGACTGGCATTCATACCAGTCAATTTTCTGGTAAATACAGTGAAGAAGAAAGCTAAAGCATTCATGGACAATTTGGTGTACCAGGAAAGAGTCAGAACAGTTTCACAGGTCTGGTAGAGTTCTTTGAAGACACTGTTGAGGCTGTGAGTAACTGATCTCGCTGATGCAGTGCACTTGGGTTTCAAAGTCTTGTGAGAACTACTCACACAAGGTGCTGAGCAAAATGAAACTGCTCTGACATAAGAGGAAATTTTTCTCAAGGACTGCTAGTTGGCTAAAAGATGAATAAATGACCTGTTTTCACAGAGGAGATGGACGTCACCAGTAGAGTCGCTCATCAGTCTGTGCTAAGTTTAACACCAGTTGGCGTATGCACTGGTGATCTGGAAGAGAGTGCAGAATGAGTCCAAGTTAATGAGGGTAGCATAAATGAAAGCTAATTATGAAGAACCAAAGAGGAGTCTTGTGATGCTTAGTAACTAGGGATGAAGCTTGCTGCTGATACTATGAAGTATTGCATGTAGGAGAGAACAATCCTGCTATTATTGAGCCTGTGAACTATTAGCACTGAAGGCAGCAGTGCTCTAGAGAGTTTATCATGATAAATACAAGTATCAATCAAGTATTTAGGACTGGTCAAAATACAAAATAAAAAAAAAAGAAAAGAGGGAAGAATGACTTGCAGAACAGAAATCTTCTATGCTAGTCTATAAACTGCCTGTGCTTTTGTCTTGACCTCTGGGTGCAGTTCTGGTCTCTATATTTAAAGAAGGATAAAGTAAAAGGAGAGGTAACAGAACTAGAAATGGGTGGCAGTGATGATAAAGAGCAATTAAATAGACTGAGAATCTTCAGCCTGGCTAAAGATGAAAATCATGAAAGTCTATATAGCAGTGTAATGGAAAAAAATGAACAGGGAATGCTTATTAAATGTCTCTTGTAGTACAAGACCCAGAGGGGATCAAATAAAATTATCAAGTGACAGATTCAGAGCAAGTGAAAGGTTGTATGTTTTTCATAGTGCATAGTTTAGCTGTGAGCCACTGCGCATACTGAAGGATTATCTAGGTGTGAGTATCCAGTGCAAAAGCATCAACTCTTGCTTAGAAGAACACAAAATTCGGTCCCTGGAGGCTACAGAGTGATCCTGAAGTGCATCTCTGCAAGCTTTTCCTGTCCTAATGCTCTTTCCCAGACCTCTGCTCTCTTTGCTAGAGACACAACATGGGGATAGCTCTGGTCTGACAGAATATGGCTATTAGTATGTAAAATGAAGAGAAATTGCAGTCCCCTAGAGAAAATGCTGACCATATGCCACTCCAGATACATAACAAATACTAGTGAAGAAAATAAGTTGAAGGATGGATTTTTTTGTTTTAATTTTCTTGGGCCTTATAACTTCCCAAAGAAAAAAACCCCTATTTTCTTTGAACACTGTACCAGTTTTTAGTATCCTATGTTTCAGTGCTATTCTTTAGTTGATTGTTTAGATGATGATTGGTCAAAGATTTGAACTCAAGTGGTGTTGGAGGTGTTTTCCAACCTTCATGATTCTACAGCTCAATGATATGTGAAGTTTAGTGTCTATACAAGGGAGTTAAGATTCTTTGTTCTGAGGTGTCAGTATTCAGCTTTACTTCTGTTCTTGCTCAGAGTAAGTTTGGCGTTGTTATCCCTTGCAGTTTACCTTCAGGTGGACTGAGTTAAAAACCTACATGCAAAATCAAACTGAAAAAATTTGGGACAGGGTTACTCATATAATGAAATGCTTGCCTGTATAATAAAATGACAAAGACAGTCATTAACATGGAAGATGAAATCTCTTTTCCTATAAATACAGTGAGATTACACCTGGGTTCATTCCTTGTCCAAGTGTACAAGGACTAAAGCTATATTAGAGTTGAACTGAATAAGGACTTGGAGAAAATAGGTTGTTAAGAATCAAGGATGACTTGACTGTTAGACATGAAAATGGCATTTAAATATTAAAAGTATGTAGAAATTATGAAACAAGGATTATGTAGTTCTCCAGTCCAGTAACGAATGAAATGAAAGAAGAGTCTCCCAACGGTAAATCTTATGAGCTTGTGTGAACAGAGACAACTCCAAGATACAGAGTCAGGGCCAACTCAGTGCTGCACCCTGTAAGGAGTTACAGGAATGGATGTGACACTGTACACAAAGGTTAACTAACCCAGAAAGATTAGTCTCCTTAGGTTCCCGTGGGTGGTAAAATAAATCAGCTTCCTCAGGGGGTGATAAGGAGCACCCCAACCTGGCTTCTGCTCTGAGTTACCCTCTAGAGAAGGTTTTCTTTGTCCATACTGGGTGCAGAGTCACAAGGGAGACAAAGCAGACTGGCCTTCCTAAGTCAAAGATGGCTTTTGAATATACCTATTCTATATGTTACTGTCAGATCTGATTTTTTTAGAGGTTTTAGTAGGTCACTTTTTTTTCCCCAGTAGTACTAAGATAAAAATACATAAGAAGACAATACTAGCTAAACCCATTTGTAAAGCCTTCATGAAGAAGTCCCTGCTTCATACTACTTGAAGTTTAGATTGTCCCACAAAGTTTTTTATATTGTCTGACGAAGCCAACAGCTGTATAAAAACATGAGATTAAAATACTTTCAATTAAAGAAAAAAGCAAAATTAAATATTTTTCTGAAACAAGAATTTGGATCACACAAAAAGATCATGTGGAATTTTTTCAATTATGAAAGTTAAGCAATGGAGCCTGTTTGAAAGAATGAGTTAATTATGTACCCCACCAAACACTCTCCAAGACACTTTTCTCTCTCGAATGGGAAAATAATCAGTCCTGTCATTAGCTCAGTTATTTTGATGGTTTCCTTGAATGGTCTTCAGTTTTCCTATTTGTTCAACAATAGCAAAACAGACTTCTAAGAGTAATGTCTTAATTTTAATTTTCTTTAATGGAATATTATACCAAAATAAAAAAGAGTGTAGGAAAAAAAAAAAATCTTATTTTTTCTCTTTATTTTGTAATTCATGTAGTGAAGGTGGCCAGTGGCAGGGTGACATTGAAGGAGATTTGTGTCAGCACAGATGATGGTAAGGTTTGGTTTTTCTATAAAAGTAATTTGTTACCAGTCACTATGGAACTGAAGTTCAGTAGCAACATACTTGGAGGATTACACTTTCACATATAAAACCATATTTTAAACCATAGTATATGGTCTTAAATAGATAAGAGGATTCAGCAGCCATAGCATACTTCTCAAGCAATATTTGTTCCAGTGTTATCTCGGGAAGTGAGCACTGCTGTATTTTTTTTTGAGTGAAATCAGTTCTTCAGAAACCATTTCACTTATACTTTTCTAATGCAAAACCCTCTGAGAAGACAGGTTACATATTTAAATATTATGAAGCACCTATGTACATTTCCCCACCCCCTTTTTAATATCAGCTGGACTTGGCATATTTTTCTTTTAGCTTTGTGGAGGGCAGCAGGCTCTGTAGTTATTCTCTAATGCCTTACAAGTAGTTGATTGTACTTGTTAGTTTTTATCTATATGGTTCTTGGTGTTCCTGATGATTGAAGTGGTTGTGCTCTCTATAATGAAAATAATAATAATTCTGAAGTCAAATTGAAAGTCTCATGCTGTCCTTGACTCAGATTATATGAAGCCTGTGTTGCTCACAAAGAAAGTTATAAATTCTTATGAAACCTGTGATAAAATGGGAGCCAGAGCCCCATGCAAACCAGAAAACTGCTTATCAGGTCTCTGTTGAGCGCAGCAGTGAGGGACAGACGCACTTATGACATCACCTCCTACAGCCTTGCATCCTGCTGGCTCCTGAGAAGGCAAAGAAATTGCAAGTCCTGTAATTTTGGAGACTGAAACTGTTGCCAGTTTGCTTTTTCTCCCTTTAGGTGTGCCTTCCGGGTTTGTTTTTATTTTTATTTTTTGTTTGTTTATTTTTTTCTTCGCAGCAGTTTTACCTTTAATCATCAAATTGTCACCCAGTTACACAAATTTTTATAGCTGTGTTTTTTAAATGACGTTTTCATTTATCTTTGTGTTTCCTGAAACTTGTAAATATTGTCTCCCGGGTTACTTTACATCATGCACAAATAATTTCTAATTGGAATGAATATTTAACAGTGTATTAAAGACAATAATTAATTAATTATTAAATATATTTTTGTTACCGTTTTATCTCCATTGACCAAATTGGGTAATTTTATGAGGTTTAAAGAAGTTTTTGTTTTAGACTGGGCTAGTGTAAGCAGCAGTGTGCTGTGTCAGTTTTCTAAGGGCAAATGCCTTGTGAGGGTTATTCAGTTTAACATATTTTATGTCACCAGACAAACATTTATATAACTTTTACAGAGACAAAACCAGTACTGGCAACTTCTTTAATCATGCTGTCTCAAATGCTTGCTAGTGTCGTCATTTGCCTATTGAACTGTGAATCTCTAAAGGTGCAAGCTTTGGTTAACTGTGGTGAAGATGCTTTTGAATAGGGGGTTCTGTTGAATGGCTCGTGATTTCTAAGAGTGTAAGTGGCTCAAACTGTGTTGTATGTTTGGTTAAAAGTAAAGTGGTTTTGCCAACATGGTGGTTGAAAAAAATCTCAGGAGCAAGACACAAGAATCTCCTGATTTCTCCAAGTTGGTGCCAGTCTACTTGCTCTCACTTTCTGTGGTCCAGCTGTTTGCAGTGATTGAAAGGCAAGGCTGCTTCTCCTGCAGAACTGCTAAACTGAGGGTAAGGTTGGCATCTTTGGAGATGTGGTACTGGACTGCCTGTGCTGCACTAACAGAACTGTCATGCCAGGGAAGTGCCTGAACTACTCACCCATCCTTCACTTCAGACCATCTGGAAAGAGTCCCACTCATCTGCTGAAAGAGTGAGTGCAGGTGCCTGACCCTGCGATGTGATTCCAGGTTCTGGATGGCACATGGAGCAGGCTAAGGCAAGATTTAAGATCAGTGTCTGCACCTGGTTAGGCTTGGGTTATTTCCAGCTTTGGCTGGGTGCTCTGGTTTGTCCTTCTGAGACCCAGTTATTCCTGCTGCCTAGAAAAGGAGCCCACCTATCTCTGGCTTTGCTTTAGGGACCAATCTGCTGTGTCAGATAGGAGCAGTTGTGCATATACTGGAGCCTCTTATTTCCTCTAGAATTTGGACCAGTGTCAGCAAGGTGGAATTTCAAGGAACTGCAACATCCAGCTATAGTGGCTGTTTCTTCTTGGTCTTCATCAGCCTTATGTTTCTTAACTTCTAACTCCCAAAGAAAAGGATGCTTAAGGGAGTGCCTTATGGCTCGCTACAACTGCCTGAAGGAGGTTGTAGCTGGGTGTGGGACTGTATTTTCCCAAGTAACAAGCAGTAGGACAAGAGGAAATGGCATGAAGTCACACCAGAAGAGGTTTAGATTGGGTATCGGGGGGGCAAAAATTATTGGAACAGGGTGCCCAGGAAGTGGTGGAGTCAGCACCCCTGGGGATATTATCTAGAAGACATATAGACGTGGTGTTTGGGGATGTGGTTTAGTGGTGAACTTGTCAGTCTTAGGTTAACATTGGACTTGATGACCTTAAAGGTCTTTTGCAGCCTAAATGATTCTATGAATTTCTTGTGAAATATCTTGAGAATCCTTTATTTCGCGAAGTCTGAAACACTTTCCCCCTTCCCCTCCCCGTGACAGACCTAGAAAATTTCAACCTTAAAAAGAATTGCTTTGCATGTGTGGGTCTAGGGCCTGGGGGAGAGTAGTGGTAGTGCTTGTAATGAGTTTTGAAGCCTTCAGAAGGTAGGAGTCATTCCAAGAAGTGTAATATAGGTCCATTGATTTGGCAAAACTTTTATTAAAAAACTCATAAGAATTTGAAGCCAGATGGTTTATTTACTTAAATGTATGATTTATGACTTTGGGTTTTATTTTATGATAATTGCTTTGAGTTTGATTTCCTTTTAATGATTCAAGTTAGAAGATTAGCAGAAAGTTTTGTCCCATGGAAATTTTCCATTGTCTTATTTCTAATTAAATAATGCCTTGGAACATAGTAAAAAGCTGATCAAACATATGGATGAAATAAAGCTGGGAAAATGGAAAATTCTCAGTAGCAAGAATTAAATCAAACTTAGCTGCAAGGGTTTTGGGGAGTGGCATGGTGTTAAGAATGAAGTTTTAGAAAGCAAAACATGTAGCTGTTAGAAAAAGCACAGACATTAAGTACCTTGGAGAGCAGTGGCACTCAGGTAAGAATTTTGAATCTGGCAGTGAAGGTTAAGTCATTCAGTGGGAAAGAACATGTGCCTGGATTTTGTGTCCATCACGTTCTTTGCAGTCAGAGGTTATGACAAAAAATTATCAAAAAGTTTAGAGAATTAAAAAAAAAAAGAAAATTAGGCCAGGAGAAAGACATTAATGGCTGAATACCTAAACAGATATTATAAAAAAGGTCTGTTTAACAATCATTTTGTCAAATGTGTTGTTTCACATGATTCCACTGTTGCTTCTGAATTTTGCCTGCTACCTAAGGGTGTTTTTCCTATTATTCTTCAGTGGTCATGCTCTGTCAAAATATGCCCATCTAATTGTCCACATTTGCACGTGGGAACATTTTACTGAGAAAATTTAATGGATCTTCAACCCTCAAATGTACTACGCTATGCAGAAGTATATCAGAACTTGATACTTTCTTTCTTTTAGACCAAACATTTCTGAAATAGCGCAGGACTTTGCTTAAGTGTCAGTTGTGTGTTTTCTTGGTTATGTGAGGAAGGAAACTTTGCTGTCTTGTTAAAATTCATAGATGTTTTTGTTGAAGCAAACGTTCTCTCACTCTTTACATCTCCAACCTCTTTTCGTCTAAGACCCTTATGAAGAAGCTTCTCTTATTTTACAAGCTGATTGCATTTACCATTTAGTCACCTGGGTTTTCCACCAGCTCTGCTGATAAAGACGTGGTCTGCATAGCACCTTGAAAATCTAGCACATTTTCCCTCTTCCAAAGCAGTCACTTTACTGTGTTTTTGGTTTTTTTTTATTTATTTTTTTTTTAACACTGAATGTTAATCTCTCTCAAGCTGGTTTTACTGAAATGTTAGTTATTATCACCCTTTTCCTCCCACTCTGATGAATCCACTTTATCTTCCCACTTTGTCGGGCAAGACTTTCCCTCCCTTTCTTTGGCAGTGTTATTTTCTGCTGAAGTATTAGTTGAAGGGTATCAGCTTTGAGGACTTTGGGGCATTCATAAAGGCTGTTTTTAGTCTAGTGGGATCACTGACTGTGTTTCCTCCCTGGCTGATGGCAAGTGACTGGGGTTTCCAGGGCAACTCTGAGTTTCCAAGTTAGACTTTTTCTCTCTGAATTGCCCTCCAGAGAAAGCCACTGGCTCCTGTAACTGCAGCAAGTCTTGATTTGATGGTCACTGGTGAAGAGCTGGATCTCCTGCCTGTGGGAGCTGGTCATATTGGGAAAGGAGAAATAAGATGAATGATTCACAATAGCACCTTTTTGTTAGGTTACACAGCCTGGGTGTGTTTATGTTGGCTTAAAGTGTGTATACTTGACATAAAATGTACCCTATAAGTGTTTCAGTGCTTGAGTTGCATTTCCATTTTCAGTGACTGCTGGAAAGTGGAGAATCCAAACAGTTTGTCTGGGATTTTTCTCAGGGATCTTTTGTATGATTGTACTGCAAATACTTGGTGGCTGGCGTAATTTGCTTTACAATACATTATTGATTTTCATCATAGTTCTAAAAAGCCTGTCCTGTTTTGCCATGTAGAAAACTGTATTTTTATCTTGACTGAATTTAATACATTTTTTTTAAGCTGCTATGAGGTTAAAATACTATGTGGTGATGTTACAAAGTTATCACTAATGAATTAGTGTCAACTCAAGAACTTTAGTTCTTGTTCTGGAAAAATCTGAGATGTCTGTGGAGACAAAGTTACCTTTGAGACTTTGGAGGCCTTATACCTTATCCCTTTGTGTGGTTACACGAGGTCTGATTCCAGGCTATATTAAATGAGTAGTTACTGTTTGCTACTAGGGATATACATGATGCTTCACAATGTCTAGATTTTGGGACTTTTAGAAGTAAATGGCATCTCTGCTCTCAAGTAGCTTTTTGTAGAATAAGAAATGCACTAGACAACAGATGAAGTCTTTTTTTTTGTTCACTCTCTTGTCTTTTCTTAGGTCATTATTTTCTCTTTCATATCATGTTTGCTATCTAATCTCATTCAGAAACTTTGCCTCAAATCTATAAACTTCTGTATTTTAAAGATAAAGTCACATTTGTAATATTTCTGTGACTTGCATCTCATGTAATTCAAGTCGAAACCCATTGCTGAATCCTGAGTGATTGATTAACTTAATTGTATTTCTCAGTTTTTAATGTGACTGGGTTTAGTATTTGCACTTCTTGAACTTGCTGTTACTTTACATATTTTTCCCCATCATATTTCTACATGTATTTTCATTTTCTTTTTTTATGCTTTCATTTTCTACTGGGAGGGGATTGAGTGTGGCAGAAGTATGTGAAGATGTGCTGAGAACCACAGAATAGAATTAAATTGTTTATTTGTTGTTAATAATTTGCTTAATGCTATACCTGAAATCTGAATTTGGAAGAGGAATGTGGGAAATTCCTTTAAAAATGACACAAAAGCAGGGAAGAAAGCAGACAGTGATTAATTACTTTATTGCAAAAGGGAAGCTTTTTGTTTCTCCTCTTGGTTTGAAATGAGTTGCCATGTGTCGAGAAGGTAGAGATTGGCAGAAGACTTTCCTGTCTTACTGAGTTGTGACATCAGGAAATAACTAAATTTACCACGGGGAGTTTACCTAACTAACCACAACCTTTTACTAACATGTTCATTTTGTCCTCACATACAAATTTTGAAATAAAAATGCCAGTACTCAATGTGTCACTGATGGGAAGTAAAAGGCAATATTTTGGTCATAATCGGTGGGAGGTGAGACTGACATTCACATGAATTTCCCCCAATTAGAGAATGTGCAGCAAATATTTCATAGAAATTAAAATTACTTCTTAAAATTTCTATCATGCTAACCTGGAATTTGGAAATGCTTGTGCTTAAGGCTTAGTCTTTCAAAGCAGTTTCCTTTAAATAGGATACTCACATGTTTAAGATGTTTAATGTTTTCTTTAGATTTCAGTCTTCAGCTTTAACACAGACCTCAGAATCTTGTTGTCAAGGCCAGAAAAGTCCTCATGCTGTCTTTTAAAACCTTCTGTGTGCCAAAGGACACAGCAGTTTGCTCAGCAATGATTCTGCTGTGTTCAATATCTTGTAAAAATGTAAAGGGGGTGACACAGATTCCATCACTCAGCCTAGTACTCTGTTCAGACCAATTATCTTCACTGATAATTTGTACAGACTTAAATCCTTAGGTCTCATTTGAAGACACTTTGGTTTAATCACTTAAATCACCTGAGCCTTTTTCGGTTTCTTCTCCACTTTATTTAGTACCTTCTGTGTACAGTCCCAATGTCTGTGTATTCCTCTATTGATCTCACCATACACAGAAAAAGCAAGATTGGCAAATTTATTTCTGCTACATGTTTGGGGATTGCCCTAATCCTCCTTTTCCATAACAAATCACACATTAAATGATTTCCTCAGTGATCTAACACCTCCGTGAGAGCAGCTGCTATCCAGGTCATGGTCCCAGGTTTTGAATATGCACCAACTTTGTGTGTTCTTAGAGTAGCATGGCCTTGCCTTTACATTAGTTTGCCTTCACTATGTTGTATCTGCAGCTGGGATTTTGGGGAAATACCAGGCCTGACTGGATATGACTGCTTATATAGGGTGTTTGAGTCTTGTAACACTCCTTTAGACCTGATTTTTACTGTGTGAGTCTTAAGAGAACAGTCCTAAACCATGTCCTCTCTAATTCCTTGAATGTTTTAATTATTTAAATATGAGTCATGTACATGTATGCTTGCTTATCATTATGCTTTGAAGTAAGTCAAGCTGTACTTTCCTCTTACGTAGGGAAAAACTAGAAAAAATTTAATTTTTTTTTTTTCTACAGACTCTAAGACCTTTTGGGAACTCCCCTATTCCCAGCTTGCACTTCTGTAATTTGTTTCTGTCTTTCTGCTAAGTTAGATTTTTGTTTCTTTTCCTAAGCTAGAGGACACTCATACAGACTATTGCTGCTTTCTTCTGTGATCCTGACCACCTGCAGTCACACATCTGGAATGTGGGTACAGGCACTGGGAGGGGAAAGAGTTCAAATGCCTGTTAGACATTTCATGTCTTCTGTTCTTGTCTGAAACAAGCTGTGTATTGGGATGCTGTCTGGTGTGTCCACCACCTTGTACTAAACCAGGGTTATATTCTGTATTTAGAGAACCATGTTCTGGACCCTTTCAAAACCTGCTCAGAGGTTGCAAATAAAATAACTCTTAAAAAGTTTTAGTTTACGGAAATGATTTTGGAAATATAATGTCTTATTAAAGCAGGAATTCATTTTTTTTCCACAAATCTCTCACCTTCTAGACCTTGGCAGATCTTTCTGAACCCATGTTCTGGTAGTTTGTAAGTAAACACAGGCAGACAAAGCCAGGACTTGCAAAGCTCCTCCTCTCATGTGAGTAGTCTAGACTCTGTCATGGGTGATGCCAGTTGTAGGTAAACAGGTCCTAGAGACTTTTAACTGTGCAATGTCCTCAAAGTCCTAGCATTGCTGCCTGAGAAACTGGGGAGAAGAAGCAAGCAGCACTTCTCTCCTGACAAAGTAAGATGACATGTTGGCCTTTCTATGGATAAATCTGGAACTATTGATCTGTTTTGGACAATTGACGAGTCAAGATCATCACAGAGTTGTTCAGCTTCCTTCATACATGCACTTTCTGTCCACTTAAACCCCCTTTTCCAGCCTCTTACCTGTTGCAGGAATGATCAGTTTGGTCAGGCACTAAGTATTCCTGGTGTGCAGGGGTTCCCTGTGACAAGGCGTGCCGCCATCGCTGGAGAGCTTCAGCCTAAAGGCTTTTTTCATACAAAAACAAATTCTGTATTCCTCTCCAGTATAAACTAGACTGGGGTTGCGCAGCTGCTGAAGTCTGTATGTGGGCCGTTCATGGCAGACTGTGGACTTGGAGACAGCACCCTGTTATCTGCTACTGGTTGCCCTGAAGCCCCTCTGTTGTCACTCCATGTATTGCTCTTCAGGAACTATTACGGTTGCACATGAGTTGTCACCGCTGGCATAATTCAGTTTGTGTGGGTCCCTTCCTTACCTATGTGTGAGTTGTTGCTGGGGATAACCATAAGTGGTGTGAGTTATTCAAGCTGTAATTGCCCATTCCTGGCTGTTCACTTCCCATCCCAGAGGGTAGAGAGGATACAAACTGTGTTGTGTATCAAATATCCAGACAATCTGATAATTTGAGGGAGCATCCAGGCAAATGCACAGGCTGTGTGTGCTCATGGCAATTGTGGTGCTATGTTGTGCAGAGCCCTCATGTGCAAAGGAAGGGTGATGCTGTTGGGTGTCTCACAAGATGTACATGGGGCTGAGGAAGAAGGTATAATAACATGGTGTTTGGCATCTCTTGGTGTGTGGAGCTTGGAGAGGCTGGAGTTTTTCCCCTTTGCTCCTGAGCTAGTCCATTTTGTTAGGTGACCATGAATGCTGGTCCTCAAGGAAGTGTTAGAAACTGGAGAATCGAGTTATTTTGAGACAGCTGGACTCCTTTGTCTGTCCCCAGAATTGCTTACCCTAGCAAACAATTTTTTTTTTTTAATGGTTGGGGAATTCAGAATTCCCATATAAAAACTGCATTTATGCTTTGTTTTCACCCTTTGGAGAAAGGGAGAAGAGTTGCAAAGCCAGAAACTGATCTTATCACTGGGAGCTGGGGAGGGACAAAGACATGCACACAGAGGTCCATCATGCAGAACATGTTCAGGTGAGATGACCCAGAGTGAAACTAAGCAGGGCACAAGGTAATCTGCTATGGTTGGAGACCACAGCAGTACTGATATGATGTAGTGGGTCTTCCTCTTGCTGTGTAGTTTATCTCTTTGTGTGCAGAAGGGCAGGTCATAGGCAAGTAAAAAGGAGAAGTTACCTTTCTCAGCAGCTGAAGGATGTGTAGGTTGCCCGGCTATAGATAAATGCTATTTCTAGAGGAGAGGACAATGGAAAAGGATAACCAACAAGAGAGTGAAAATACATGGCCAACTCCTACAATGCTAAACGGACTTTAAAAGATATGAACTTTGAGTTGTGTTACTTTGAGGTTTTGGGAATTAAGTGTACAAGCACACTAGAACTCAAAACTGAAAATGGAGTGGGGGTATGAAAGGTCCAACATGGTTGTGACTAAGGGGGAGTTCATCTACAGATAATTCAGATAATTCAGGCCTCTAAAAGCAGAAAACTAGCTGCAGAGAGTTGAATGGGTTGCTTCAGGTAAAATTCAGTGGAATACATTTTAAAATAGTGAACATGTTGGTTTGTTTTTGTTTTGTTGGTTTTTTTTTTGGTTGGTTGGTTTTTTTGTTTGTTTGTTTGTGGGGGTTTTTTGTTTTGTTTTTTTAAATGAAGAGCTTGTTTTGCAGCAGTGTTTAAATTCATGGCGGGTGCAGAGGAATTGCACTATTGTAAACGTCACAAAAAATAGGGGAACAATGTAGATCTGGACTGTTATTCCCACTTGATTTTTTTCCTTTTTGTGTTCCCTGGTACATGCTAAAAATATTTTCAATATCTTAACATCTGCATTGTTATGAAATATGGCTTGTCTTTGTTTTGTTTTCGGTTGTGTCATTCTTGCATTACATTTTGTTCCATTTGCTCTCTTCAGTTGGGATATGAAGTCATTTTCTTTTGTCAGTTTTGGGCCTAATTGCCCTGACTCCAGGACTGCACTGTGCACCACTTGGAAGAAGTTGTTTCTTTTGTTCTGCCTCAAAAAAACCACCAGCCTGTGTTGGGGAATATGAAGTTATTTGATTGTGAAATTGTGTTCTGATTGGCAGAGAGGGGCAGAAAACAGGATAAAAGAAAGGCACCTAAATCTCTTTAAAGGTAGAAGAAGTGAAGTTGAATGACTGCTATTTTGTGTAGTACTCAGTATTATCACATCTTCTCTTAAATGAATTATTGTATCCCTCTGATTTTAACCATAGGATGTGATGCATGGATAAGGTAGACCTCATGTTTGTCCATACCTCTGGCAGACTCCTAAGCTCCATGGAGCAGAGGAGGATGGTGAATGAAGGTGGGTTGCAGTTCTGATTCACATGTCAAGTGCAAGCAGCAAAACAGGGAAGAAATAGGGCTAGACTTGCTGAGAACACAGGAAAGGGAAGCATTGCCAGACTGGTAATGAGGACAAGATGGCAGTAGGTGAGGGAAAAGCATGGGGAGCTTGGTGATTGCTTCCCAAAACACTGCCCGGAACACAAGATTTCTGGGTTCCTCTTCTAGAACTGCAAAAGATGATACTCGAATACCGGTTTTGGCTTCTTGATTGACTCAAGCAACAGAACTGTGCCTTAATGCTCTTAGTCTGTCTCTCAGGTGTGCAGCATTCAATAGGTTGCTGCAAAAAGAAAAAGGAATTTATCTGCCTGTTTTGATTACTTCCCCTCCCCCCTCCCCTGCCCCCACCTCCCTTAAAGGTGAGGAAGAAACTTTGCACATCCACAATGTGCTTTAAAAGTCTTATTATGGTGGCAAAGACACACCACTGAAAGTGGAAAGTGCTGAAGTCAAGGTTGCATATGTTATTTTAATTCTGTTTTCTTGGCTGTATGTGCTAATGCACAATCTGATAAGTATTGTAGTTTGGTGTTTTGTTTTGGTTTTTCCTGGAAGCAACACACCTGTGATGAAACGATTGTGTTTAGAGGATGAATCAGGGATACGTAGCTAATGAGATTTTCACTGGGATGGTTTGTTAGCACAAAACTGTAACAGACATCTGTCTGCCCTCGGCAAGCTTTCCTTTCCAGGGGTTCCTGCCACCATGTGCAACTCTCCTCTTTCGGGCAACAGCACTTGTGGCCACAGCAGCCTCTGGGACTTACATATGCTTAGTGCCTTCCCTTAGAAAATCCCTAGAGGCAGGGGGTTCCCTATTTGGTACCCTTGCAGTGAGCCAGCAGCGTGGCAGCTGCTCCTGGCTCCGTACGAGTTTCCCCCGTACTCCAAAGGAGGTGGTGGGCTCTGTGGGCAGCCTGCATTTATCATTTTGAAGTAGCCAGAATCCCACTAATGGTGCATGTGCTGTACTTTGAGACCATATCGTCTCTGGATGAGGTGGTCTCAAAGATGGTCACAAGAGGGGGAAAGTGTGATCGACAAGGCACTGGACAAGGACAGAGGAGGGTCTCCTGGTTAAGACATCAGGTGGCATGAGAGAGACCTGAATGCTGGCACTGCTGCCTGTACCATGGAGTTACTGTTTGGAGGCTGTCATTTTGTGGCCAGCTGCTCAAGTGCTTGTACGTGTCTTGTTTTTGGGATTTCCAAATCAACTCCAGAAGCCACATGGTCATTCAAAGCCAGTTTTAGATGATTTGCTCTGAGGAATTCAATAAAAGGCACAACCACTATTAAGGAGTAATAGGGAGTAAGACTTAACTATTGAATAGATTACTTGAGAGTGGAAGAATCAGACAGCCTGAGGTCTGGAATGGTCTAGTGTTTGAATTTTTAAATTTTCAATTCCAGATCAAATATAACTTGCAGAGATTCAGCTCCCCCTCCCTCTCTGTCCCCCCTCCTCCCCCAGATTTTGTGTTCCCCAGAGAGCAGTGCACTTAAATAGAAGTGATTGAAACAAAAAAGGCAATAGATGTGTCAGTTAATCTATAGCTCTTTTCTATATTAAGTTAGTTTTAAATAGCATTAAAGGCTCAGTTTAGTGAAGCACTTAGTAAGGCATCTAACGACATATTTGAATTGAGGCCAGGATTGATAAAGTTGGATACTGTGTGATCCTACATTCCAATAGGAGCACTGCATCCACAGTGGTTCATGTGTGTGTCCCAAAGAGGGCTGTGTCTTCCTTCTGTCGAGATTCAGTGTTGCAAGTTTCAAAGCTAAATTATTTGTGGGTTTGTTCACACTTTCCAGTAAAAATGAGATAAAAATTATTTTTATTTTTAAATGATGGATTTATAATTAAAGAATATTCTTTACTTTTCCAGAATACCCAGTGTCTGTCACAGACCTCATTCTCACCTCGAATCCTTTACTACTTCTTTATTTATCCAATGGTTATTGGATCATTTGCTGTCCCTATATGAGATCCTGTTACAGCAGGTTTTCTGAAAGAGGATTCTGAGACATCAGAAAACTGGGAAGGAAAATAATTTTATAAGTAGACCAACATTAAAACAATACTCATTCTTAATTTATGGGAAAGCCTATAGATTTTTTCTGGATGGTCACTGTGATGAGGCTTTTACAATCCAAAGTAAGACACTATTTTCTAGTTTAAAAGGGGAAAAAAACCCCAAAAATATTACAGATAAGACTTTCAGAACTTCCAAAAGATAGACTTCTGGGCAGTTATCCTCTTAAAAAAAGGAATAAACATTTAAGGTCTCCAAAACACATGAAATAAGAACAAGAAAGGGAAACTTCTCACAAGAAATAAAGAATGTAATTAAGGACATGCCTACAGAAGAGCCACAAGATGTACCTAAAATATTAAGCAAATTTTTGAAGTCTTGCTAAAGTCATGTCAATGTGAACTATTCTAAACAGGAAAAAAAAAATTAAAAGATATGTTGTTTTAACCTGACATTTCATTAGAAAAATATTGACTTCATTTTGTGTTTAATTCCTGCAAAACTTTAAAAAGTTATTTCTTGTGGTTGAGACAACAGCACATTGGCAAAATGTTATTATTTAAAAATATTGTAAATCCTTCATAAGCTTACAGGAGATTCTGAAAAAAAATTGTTTTGCTTAGCCTTGTGGATTGTTATAATTCCAAATTTAAAATTAATCTCAGAGACTCCATTTTCTTTAAGTCTCCCTGTAAATCAAATAAAGAATCAGAAAGCGCCACCCTTTTTACATGAGAATGGTGACTTCTAGATTATAGTGTCTTTAAGAGATGATAAAACAACTGAAGTATGTACATTCAAAGCAAAACAGGTTTTATAGCAAGGAAGAGTGTAACTGATTATTTTAGAGTAAAATGTAATTGCATTTGTTGTTAAGAGACCAGTGAAGTGGATACATTCAGAAAATCCCTGATTGGAGAGAATGTAATTTCCCATTGTACCCTCATTAAACTAAATGGAGCAAGTAATATATTGGTTTTCATGATGTTTTTGATCAACATGTTAAAAAACAGTATTTGAATCAGAGTTTAATAAAACTAATGCCACCTCCATTTCTGGAAAAATGAAAAGGTTGAATCCTTTTTTTCCTTATTCATGATCCTCATTTGAAGGATTCTGTCTGGAAATTCTTCCATAAATTGAGCATAACAGCTGATGAAGTACAAAGTAGTATTTTACTTTACAGTCATAGGCACTTTGTTCTGATACTTTTAACAGTCTAAATTTTGAGGTGCTCTGATGGCAACATTACCTTTTATTTTCTGTGTTTCTGCTAATCTTTTAGTGAACATAGCTAAATCACAGGAAACACGAATTTCAATTTTTCACCTTTTTCTTTAAAAAGAATGCCTAGCAGAAACACACATTTATGAGCAATTTTCATAAAATTTTCTTAGGCTAAGTACCAGAATAACAGAATATAAGTTTTGTTTATCATTATCTGTAAATGTAATAGTAAAAATAATTAAATACCTTTATCTCCTTTCTGTTTCCTGATCTGTACTCTTGTTTTCTGCATACATAAAGATCTATCTCCATTTTGTAAAAACAAAACATACCCCCAGGCAACAGTAGTGTAAAGATTTATATTTTTTTTTCATCAGGAATGTGTTCCTATATTCCTATATTGGACTATGTAGCCAGTCTGTATTCCTCTAGTGTGCAGCCCCAACTGGCTCATAGTTTTAGACGAATTGCTTGTGTATGGATATCTGCCGTGTCCATTAATTAGAATATAAATAAGAACAACATTGAAAACAGTAGGGTAATCTACTGTCTTTCCTCTCCTTCCTGGGATAATTGTTCTGTAAAAATTGTTTTACACCTTTTTCTTTTGTAGCATTTTAGACCCAAAAAAGGTGCTAGATAGTGGATACTGGCTTAGTGAGTACCATATCTTTTTTATTTTTATTTTTTTTCCAGCTCTCATAAATATATTATGTAATTTGAATTTTTGTCTGATATATAACCCTTATTTTTTAATGTTTGTATATATACATAAAATATGGGATGTGTATATATATATATAAATATTGAATTTACATATATTTGATACCTATCCAGTGTCCTTTGGTTATTTCTGTCCTTGTGACTGATGCAAAATGTTGTTTTTCTTCAATGGTGATGCCCCTCTCAGTAAGTAATTTGTAAATGTAGCTGTACTGGGTAGGTAATTTGTCTTCTGGCATTCCTCTGTCAAGGAACATATGAAAGGAACATCTCTGGGTGATTCATGTGTAAAATTAATGAGTGGCGGTAAAATTTGGACACAGAATTACATGGCAAAAGCCCTGTTGACTCCAACAGTGGGATGAGAGGCTGCACAGTAATACACCAGTGCATTAAATAGCTGTCATTCCCAAATGTACTCTGTGCTGCTTCACCATGATTCACTGACTGTACCTCACTACTCAGCTTATGAAAACTAACTCAAGTAGCGGCAAAATTCAGCTAAATCTCAAAATGTACTGATTCTTTTGTTTTCACTATTATGCAGCAACTTCAAATATTAAAAAGGTGCTGAACAAAAACAAACCTCGGTTAGTTTTAAGTTTTTTTTTTTTTTTTTTTAGCACTTTGTTCTGTCATGTGCTTTTACTTCTGGAGAGGAGAGAATTATTTCTCTTCACTTATAGCTTCAACAGTAAACAGTGATCAAGAAGAGCATCGGTAGTCAACTCAGACTGGAGAAGCTTAATGGCATCACATGATGAGTAGTGAAATAATGAGGAACTTGGGGTCTTTTGATTTGGACCTTCCGCACTTCCGATGGACATCCTTCTGCAAGTACCTACACGTGAAAGTCACTAGTATGGCTTACTCTGTACTGTGACTTCTGTAGGCTGAATGCCTCGATTTCAAATTTAAAATGTATGTCTTAGGAGTTGCAGAACTGGTGGTGCTGCATTTGTGAACCCGAAGCTCAGCTGGTGGAGTGTAGATGGCATAGCTGGTGTTCCTCTATGTGACTTCAGCTAAAAACAGGGTGGATTTGAGGGATGAACTTAATGTTTTGTTGTGAGTTCAGTGAAAAACAGTGAGAGGTCATAAAACTGCTTATTGCTTTTTGTCCAAGGAGATATTGATGCACTGCTCTGTAGAAAATGGTAAAGCTAAAGAGAGCATCTAGAATAAAAACATCTCGTATATGGTATTTATAATACCACAAATATATTAGTTACGGTTTAAAATACTCAATTGATTAAGAACACAGGCATTAATCTGTTTTGGAAAGTGTAAAGCCACATACTTGGTAGTTTACAGCTACACCAATTTTGCTAAGAGTTCCCAAGAAGAAGTTGACAGTTTGGACTGAGGATTGCTGTGGTTGCTATGTGCAAAAGCCTAGAACAAACCAGCGGGAAATAATACCAGGGTGGGAAAGTATTGCTATGGTTACAGAGTATTTTCTTTAAAGGAGAGGTGGCTAACACAGCAAGAATCACTGAAACTTAGGTAATAATGTATTATACAAATGGAAAAAAGACTGAAAGATAATAACTGTCTTCTGATCTTAATGGCATTTTGTTAGTTTCCAGCAAGGAGGGATTTAATTAAAGTAGGAATAATTTGTGAAAGCTTTGTTAGAAAAGTATCCTTAGCTTTTATTTTTTGAAAGTGGAATGCCAGCACAATATCTTGCATATTTTGGCTTCGTCTCTTTTGGTTTTGAAAACAACAAAGATATTTTTTTTTTGTCAAGTAGATTAAGAGTTCTTTTAAAAATAATAGAAGTGTAATTATACACAAACAATTTGGTTCATATAGAGTTTTAATACAGGCTTTCAGAACATTAAAAACTGTAATACCTGCATTTTGCAGAAATGTATGTAATATAAAATGAATACAATAAAAATTGTAATAAATTAAAAAAGCCTGCTTTAAGTTGTGCTGTAAATCTGAACTGTAAAATTAGTTCAGGAAACGTCCCTTTTTGGTTACAGTCATTCTCCAGGACTTAGCTGTGATTGCCTCTGTTGGTTTGATCCTGAAAATCAGGAGGCAGACCACTGTACAGCTCAGAGTTACCTAGATGGTGTGGGCTGCACCATGCCCACCTCACCCTGCCCCACCAGCTGTTCATGAGTGCTCTGCTGGGCAAGGTGGGGCTGGGACTGATGGTTTGAATGACAGATGCCCACCAAAACCACTCTCACTTCCCTCCTCAGATGGACAGCTGAGAGAAATTATAATGGAAGGCAGAAACCACTCAGCAGTCACTGTCACAAGCAGTCTGGTGGGATGGACAGGACCGAGTTCTGCTCTACGACCAGAGAAGGGGAAACTGTTAAAGTGGACTTCTTGTTTCCTGTGGCTGCTGTGCTGTGTTTATCCATCGCTCCAACATTCATTTCTTGGAATGCTCTATTGTGGTGGCCCCAAAGCACAGCTGAACAGCAGTTCACTGGAGCATGGTTGGTGGAACCAGATACAGCTCCTGAGCTGTGTAACTGTGCTGAAGGTCTACACTTGACCCTGGATGATGTGTAAGCTTTATTCCTTGCTGGTGCTGGAGGGCATGGAGGAGAATTGATCATGCTGGGGAGTAAAGGATGGAAAGAGACATAAAGGGACAATTTCTCTGTTCACAAGAGCCTACTCTCCTCAGAAAATGATTCCACCACACCACATCGATCGTTCATCTCATCTCTGCCTTGGGCAAATTTTGTTGAAGGTGAGGAGGCGGAGGAATTAAATTGCCAGCTGAAGTATGTTCAGCTATTTGTGACTGTTTTCTGTAGTTTTAGTGCTGTTTTGCCTGTGTTATGAGACAAGATTTTGAAACTTGGAGGTGAGGCAACATCCTTTTACTCTGCTCATAACAAGTATACTTAAAATTGGAAATAACCTGCTGCACCTAGTAGTGGAGACCCTGGCTACTGCAACTGAGTTCAAAGAGCCTATTTAACTTAATCTTGTAGCTTTTCTGGTAAAATCCTGACTTCTATGCAGTGAACACATAAGATGCACTGTGGAATACAGAGTGGGAAAAGAATGGCTCCTGATGGGGACTTGTGTATACTGGGGCTTGATTTCATCTGTAGAACAACTGAGGCAAGATCCCTGAGTAGAGAAGTCCAGAGCAAAGACATGAGATGTGAAAGTAGCAAGGGAAATGACATCGACTGGGGAGGTGAGGCAGGGATCTTTTGTTGGGGAAAATAGGAAATTTAAGATAGAAGTCTCAAACCTACGGGGGTAGAGACAGAACAAAATATGGAACTGGAGAAAGTGGAAGAGCATGATAATGATGAGGGCCAGTGCTTGGAAGCTTGAGTGGATAGAGAACAACTTATGCAAGGAAAAAAAAAAAAAAAGGTGAAGAGTGTAAAAGCAGAGGACATCAAGGCTGAGGAAATGGGTCAAAAGTTGTGTGCAACAAAGGCACACTGCTCCCTGCAGTGAAGAGCCAAACATTTCTGAGCATAGCCTACCATCTTTTCCTAGATGCCTTTTGTAGCTGACCCATAGTCAAAATAATGGCATACATGGAGGGGAGCACCTTACAGCTGTAATTATTTTCTCCATTAGCACAAATGATAGACACTGTAGTGTGGATCCCAGGTGTTCCACACTGTGTCACTTGCCTATGAGTATTTCTTCTACAATTTTTCCCTATTTAAAATACAGTGAATAAAAATACATTGAATAATAAGGTAATAAAATAATAAGATAGGTGCTAAAGAGTATCCAAAGTTGGAATTAATTCTGTCAATGCTGTCTTAGCTCACTGTAGTTCTGATTATACAGCCATGTTAGAGGATCTAATTGAGTATCCACTTAATATTTATTCCATAGGGCTTCCTTTTTCCACTCACTAGTTCACCAAATTTGACAACTATTGACTCTGAGAGATATGAATGAGAGAAGTTTGCAAAGAAAGAATGACTTAAGAGAAGGACAGCCGAGTGGTGCCCGGGGACTCTGTTCCTGCCTCTGTCACAGAGGTCTGTGAGACAGAGCAGAGTCTCTCACCACTGTTGGAAAGCTGTTTCCCCTACTCCTTTATGCCATTTTCAGAGCATCTGGCTGCTTGATTTTTGGCATTGCTGAGCAGTCTTCTACTTCAATGAGGTCAGTGATAGCTACGTTTTGAAGGTCTCTGACTCCTAGTTAGAAAATCCTCCCAAGGAGATGATTTCCCTTAGCCAACAGATATGGAGAGTCTTGCTGTGGGGATGGATGGGGTGATTTTGCAGTTTACAGGTCAGCCTGTTAAGGTCACCTGGCACCATTGCTCATGTTTTTTTGCTATACCGTAATTGGATGATCACAGTCATCCAAGCCTTACTCTCTTTACACATCAAGGTGTGAAATTAAGACAGTTCCTGTCCCCCTTTTTTTTTTTTCAATAGGGTGGCGGCACTTATAAATATTATGGAAGTAATTTTTCCAGTAACATACAGTGGTGATAAATCCCTGAAGAAATTTGCTTTCAAGGCTGGAGTTAAGTACGATGTGGCAGGAAGGTCTTTGGCCATGGGGTGAATGGTGGAGTAAATTGATATATCAGTTTACTCACTGAGTGTTTGCTTGTGAACTTGTGCACTGAATAGGATGGACCTGCTCAAGGGAAAAAGGAAGAAAAAACCCTGGGTTTTGTACAATAACTGAGGACTGTTATCATGGTGTGTGCACACCTAAAGCAAGATTAACTTAGTTGCACAAGGATCCTTCAGCCTGGCCCCATCTGCCTTTTGAGTGCTCAGCTTTCCACTGCTCATACATTTGTGCATCATACATTTTAAAAAGTACTAATATTTTACAGACCTGTGTGCCTTATTACTTTAATTCTTCCTTAAAAACTTTAGATAACTAGGAATAGTAACTCAGTAATAAAGTTTTCCTAATGTAAGTAGCTAAAAAGGTTTCTTAAAAGCTGGTCACTTGGCAAGCCCACATGTACCTCCGTCTGGCTGGCAACCTGAAAGACAGATTTAGAAAGTGATTGAGATAATCTTTCAAAATAATGGGTTTCAGTCCTATTGTTTAGGTGTTATGTTTAGATGCTGTATTTAAAGACTTGCACAAGCAAATTTTGCATTCCTTGAGACGTGAAAATTCCTCTTTCTTTTCTTTGTCCTTTTCTTCCTTTATATCTTTGCTTCAAAGATGGCTTTCATTCATTTTGCATGATCCCCTCCTTTCCTCTCCCCAAAAGGGACCTTTAAGGGTGTTCATTCACACCACAATCACAAAATGGATATTATATATCAAACAGAAGATGACAACATCAAAAGCCTGAATCTGCAGCATGCCCTGAAAATCCTGCAGTAGAAATAAAAGTAATTACTGGTAGTGTCCCTTGATTGGCTTTATTTACCTCTCTAAGGGAGCAGAATATATGCCAATATACTGAAACTGATGCTGGTCCCTAAGGGGTCAGTTTAGAGCTACACTACCCCTGCACCTTTCTGAGCCAAATGACTGAGTTTGTATTTTCCTTGGACATGTTGCTCTGGAGATGCTTTTCATTGTTTTCAAAAGTTTATTTATTATAAAGAAGAAATATTTGAAGATACCTTCCCTTTTCTTTTTTGTTTCTTAATTAGAAAGATCCTGGGTCTGTAAATGTTTCAGAGTATAAAATTGGATTTGAGATGATGGAAAGCACTGGAAAAGATGTGAGGAAAATCCGGGTCCTGGCAATGTAATTATTTAAGTGGGACAGAGTGTATGGAATTTGATTTGAAGTATGAAGCACAGGTGCAGGACTCTGTTATGTCTTGGCTGGTTTTTCTTATGCTGCCAGTGTCTGAAGGGTTCTTGGTGAATTTTGTGATGAAAGAAAAGGTAGATCTAGTTTGTTTCCCTTTCTATGCTGTGGTAAGACGGTCTGGAATTGCCTCCGTTCCTTGTTGAATTACAAGGAGTTTCCAGTTTAGGGCTGGCCATAATTACACCTGCTTTGGGACAGGCAACATATGCACTTGTGTGAATAAAGAGATTTAGGGCCTTGGAAACACATCTTGCCAAACTTATTTAACTATGGATGTGAAAGAGTCACGCTGTAGTTTGGGATGCTTAGGGTGGATTTTGGTTGCCTACACATCATCAGCTAGTGCTCTTGGAGGTGCTGCAATGTGTCCAAGGGCATTCCACGGGATGTGCAGGTGTGGGGCAGACCCTGAGCCCTTTGGGGTTTGGAGGACTGGCAGCAGGAGGTCAGGGAAGACATGGCAACAGAGACCTGGACTGGAGGAACTGAATTGCACCCATAAAATCTGAAGAGAATTTGAGGTTACCATTTTTTTGCTCCAGAGAAGCTGTTTGTTTGGTAACTAGGAAGCCCATTTGGCCGTAGATTGTCTGATAATGAGATCCCAAAGAGAACATTTTCTGCTGTCCTTAGCTTCCTACGACAGTTTGTCACTTCAGGGACTGCAGTGGGATACTACTGGTTCATCAGTCAAACTCAGACCTCTCTTGCTGCTGCAGTTCTGTTTGAAAGCACTATGAGAACATTCTACAAATAAATACCTGATCAACTTCAATACTTTTAATTATGCAGATGTTCTATGTATATTTTCCCTCTGAGTTCTCTATTCTAAGCCCACTCTCAAAATGCTGAAAAACTGTGGATGAGGCAGAAAACATCAAGGTAGCAGAACTTAACTGTCACTAATATCTTACCTTTTCTACTCCAGGGAATAACTGATACCTGGCAGAGAGGAAAAGGGAGTAATGAGGTTTAGGGATTCCTTGTCAAAGAGGGTAAGAAGGCAAAATCTCTTTCTTAAAGCCCGGCCTGTAGTTGAAAGTAAGAAATAATGGTGTTAAAGAAATCACTGTGCGCCTTAGTCCAAGTATGGAACTTCTCATAATGTTTTGAAAGACCTCTACACCTGAAGGACCTACATGGACAAGCACAAAGTCCTGTAGCTGGGGAGCAACAACCCCATACACCAGTACATCCTGGGGGGCTGGAAAGCAACTCTCCAGAAAAGGCCCAGGGGTCCTGGAGAACATAATCCAGCCCTGTCCCCTTGCTTTGAAAAAGGCTAATTGTGTCCTGGGCTATACTAGGATGAGTGCTGTCAGCAGGTGAAGGTAATCCTCCCCCTCTACTCAGCCCCAGTGAGGCCACACCTGGAATGTTGGGTCCAGTTTTGGATTCCCCGGTAAAAGAGAGGTACAGAGCTTCTGGAGAGAGTCAAATGAAGGGCCACAAATATGATGAAGGGACTGGAGCATCTCTCCTTGTGAGCAGGGGCTGAGAATGCTGGGGCTGCTCTGCTTGGAGAAGAGAAGGTTCTGAGGGGGCATCATCAGTGTGTTCAATTACCTGAAGGGGTGTTGCAAAGAGGATGGAGCCAGGGGCTTTTTGTTGGTGCCCAGTGACAGACACAGAGACATGGACCACAAACTTAAACACAGGAGGCTCCATGTAAACGTGAGGAATCACTTCTTCACTGTGAGGGTGAGTGAGCACTGGCAGCGGGTTACCCAGAGAGGTTGTGGAGCTCTGTCCTTGGAGGTGTTCAAAAGCTATCTGGAGATGTTCCTGGGGAAAGGTCTGTAGGTGGCCCTGCTTGGGCACAGGGGGTTAGACCAGGCAGTCTCCAAAGCACTCTTCCAGCCTCAGCTATTCTGTGATCTCACAGTTGTGAGACACCTCCTCTGTGATATTTCTTTCACAATAAAGAAGGTGGAAATGACCATTCTGCTGTCCTTCACCACTGCTGCATCTGCCTCTGTTTATTTAGCCCTCAAAATGTCTCCTAAAAGTTATTTTTTATTCATAAAGTTAACTTACATGAATGGCTAAAATTATTTTTTATTTTAAAAGTCATAGTTAATAGTTCTACTGTTCCTCTGAAGTGCTGAAAGGTCTATGAATAGTTCCTGTTTCTGTGCTGCATTGCATAGTGTACATGACTGGTGCTTGCTGATACCAGTCAACAACAGCTACTGTGGCAGAACACCACTGCTCTGTGGAACACACTCACTGGAGGCAAAGCAAATATCAGAACTTTCTAAACATATCCAAACTTCTGGATATAGATTTGTATATGTTGTCTGATGAGACTTTTGGCATACTGTGATCAGATGAATTACTCTTGGATAGTTGGACAGTTCTTTTCCCTCGGATGTCTTTAATTTTTTCTTTTGCACTTGATTCTTACCTTACCATTACTTCGAATGGCATTATATATAAATACACTTCATTCCTGCTTGTGGCCATAATGTAGTTTTGAGACAGTAGTGCATATTGAACACTGTGTGAATCTGATTGTTGCTACTGTCCTGAAGTCTCTTCTCTTTCTATCCAGCCTTTCTGGCTTGTCTAAGTAACAAAATGTTACTTAAATTCCTTGCATTTTGAAATTTTGCTTTGCTTATAGACATGAAGACTTCTTGTTTTGTTTACTGTTTGTTGGGTGTTTTTAGCCTTCCTTGAATTAAAGTAGTGCTAAAATTTCTCTTCTGGCATTTTTTTCTCTGAAATAATTTATTTGATGTTATTTGTTCTCTGAAACACTTGTGTTCAGGTAGTGACTCAGTAGTCTGGATGCCCTGGTAGAGATTGCTAGGTTAGTGGACAGACTCCTACTGGTTTATATCAACAGAGAATTTTTCCTGTAATGTTAACTCAAGATAAATATTTTCAAGATGATAAAATGTTTCTAACATTTCTTCTTTCTTTAACTGCTTTTTTTGGGTGCAGTTTTAAAAGAGTGAACTTCTTCCATCTTCGGAAGAGTTATCAAAAGTACTTTGTGGTTTTTCCTCCTCTTTCTTCCTGCCACAACTTATCACACCATTAACGGTCATTTGTACTGAAATAGTCTATTAGTTACAATAAACCTGCTTTCTGTGAGTTGGGCTATAGTAATTATATCTAACAACCAATTGTGGGTTCTTTTATATTTGTTTTGTAGTTCAGTTCTCCTCACAGTTCCTTGGGGGCTGCAGACTAAAAATATGTTTAGCTGCAGAGATTGTTCTGGTTGTTAAAGAGCATTTCCTTATTCCTGTAAGGGCTTGCTGTGGGAGCAGCTCCGAGTTGACTGAAGGGCAAATTTTTGGCAGAACTACAGTCATCCATCTAATAGCAGATCAAGACAGCATCATTCTCCAACAGATACTATTGGCATAAAAAGGAAATAAAAAGTTCTTTTGAGAATTAGAAATTTTAAAGTCACCATTGCAGAAGGTGGCTACCAAGGTTCTGCAAAGAAGCTGACTGGCTTAAAAAGGTCAGGACCATCAGTCAGTTGCATGGTGCCACTGTCTGATCTTGCCAAGTTACATGTAGTGTGTTTTCATTCCATCCATAATGTTCTACCTTGGGCATTTTTTGTATCTGACTATAACTAGACTTGCTACCACGTAATTGGTGAACTTGTTGCAATGAGAGCCTTGGAATAAGAATTGTGTTTTTCACAGGAGTGCAAGAGAGTAGAGCATCTACAAGTGACCCATGTAAGTAAAGATACTTTGGATGGCTTTTGCTCAACGTTATGGAATACTGACCCTCAGGAAAAATGCCTTAGAGTCACATTATTTTTAATTTTAAGAACTAGGTGTTGATTCAAATGAAATCTGAGAAGTTTATTAATGTTAGTATACCAATTTTTGATGTATTGAAAAGTTCAAAAGTATATATTACAAATAAATCTCTTTCCAGCCACAGTATGTATGTCTCCTGGAGCAGTGAAATATAAGCAGATGTATTTCACTATTCTAGGCCAAATTCTTTTAAATATGTTATTCAAAACTTAAGTTTGTAAACTATTCTGGTGTGATGTTGGGTTAATGGTTCTTATAATTTCTCTGTCCCTTCAGAAAATGCTTGTGCACCACCCTTCATTTTATTAGGCTAAAACTCACAGGACTCTTGAAATTTGTGATGCTGCTTAGTATAACAGAAGGAAGTTGGTCTTTCTCTTGGACATGGGACTGGTAACCAAGAGATGAACCTCTCTTCTTGCCTTAGTGTCCAAGCCTCCCTGCTTGACTTGGAGAAAATAATTTATAGTCTTCTGAAGGCCTTTTTTTCTGTACCTATAAACAGGGGAAAAGTTCTCTTAAGTACTCTGTTATGAGGCTTTTTAATTCCTGAGTGTTGTCATGATGCCTTGAGATCCTGAAAAGGAAGGCACCAGATAAAGATAAAGGACCATTGCCTCTGTTTTTGCATTTGTTGATGTTCTTCCTTTTCAGGGTTTGAAAAGCGTAATTTGGAAAAACCTCTTGTCTCATTTCCTTAATATATTCATCATCAAATATAAATACTTTTTCTTCTTTTTCCTCTCTCTGGCTCACGTCTGAGCTTTCATTTCTTACTTGTCACAAAAGTCTCCTACAATTGGTCCATATGTTTCTCTTAATTACTACTTGATGCCATTTAGAAAAATGAGGAATAATTAAGTAGTTAGAGGAACTGGGCAGTAAGAGGGGTAACTTTTGGACAATTCATGAAATAGTCGGTGCCTTTTAATGGTAGGGTACTTCCTCTGCTCATGAATTATTCATTTTCATGCTTTTGTTATAATGGCGACAGTGTTCAGTCTCTGAGACAGTTCTGGACAGCCTTCCTCTGCTGAAATACTGCAAAGCAGCAGCTCCCATTTACTTTATGAACTAATGCATCTAAGTCAATAACATTGTGAGTAAATGTATTTTCAAAATTAAAAAAAAATGAGAGAAGAGGAGAAATAATAATATTGTAACTAAGAGGATCTGTTTTTGCTGAAGGTTTCAGTTTGTTTACTTTTCTGGGAACTATTTATGGATGTAATTTAAAACAAATATTTTTAGAGATTATTGTGTTTAGTATCAGATGCAAATTAATGAAAATGGACATTAGTGTCTCTGCTGTATATAGCATTGTGCAATAAAAGGCAGCTTAAAAACACTCGCTGCACATAAACACATCAAGTTTTTCTCAAAACTAATGTTTAAAGGTCTCTTTGAAACAGCTTAAGATGAAACATAACATAACCACATAACCCACACAGAAAATGTATCTGAGTCATGGGCATACAGAAAGAAAAGTTTCTCTGTGGTATCTAGTATCAGTCTTTCACTAAAGCATGGACTTTCCTAAGGAGAAATTCCAGTGCAGGCTCTTAAGGGTTCTCCCCCCGCCCCCTACACTGCTCTGACTGCGACTCAAGCCCCTGAGCCTCGTCGGGGTGTGCAAGGGACGCTCCCCGTGCTGAGCGGGGAATTCGGGGCTGGGGACTCCGTGGTGATAGTTCCAGCGGACAGAAGGATGTGCTCCAGCGCAGCGCACTCTCTCTCGCTCTCTCTGATGTGATTTTAGAAAGGGGTGTTTTCTCCTAAGCTGTTACACGTACTCCTAAAACGCCTTCAGGCGATAGATAAGTGCGTGTGGGGGGCGGAAGCAGTGAGCAGACAGATGAGCGATTAAGTCACTTGGATTAAGAACGGAGGGTTCTTTCTCACTCTCCTTAGTTCTTGCTGATCAGATTCCCCGCGTACACGGAGGGTTGAAACTGCGTAAGTAGAGGAAACAAAACTCCATAGATGGATGTAGCTGCGGGACTGTGAGGGGCAGTGGAGAAGAGAGAAGTTTGAATTGAAAGTATATGTGGTTTCGGGGAATCTGAATCATGCAGTATTACTTTCACTTTTTCTAGGCTTGCATTTCCTATGAACAAACCATCGGGGAGATAGAAGTTCTGATTTAGATAATGTCTTGCAGTCTTTGGAATAGCACATTCTGCTGGAGGGGGAGTCCTTTCGGCAAAGGTCGCGCTCCGTGAGCAGGGAGCTTTCGCTGCTGCCCACATTCACATTGTTTCTGCCGGGAATGTCAACTTTGGGCCTTTTCCTGCGAATTTTTCATATATTTAGGTGGCTACCCCACACAAAATGGAAGCAGCGATAGGGACCCCTCCTTTCCTTTTTCCTGTAGCTCTGCTCAGACCATTCTCTGTTAGCATGGTAGTGGTACAAAGTGTGTGGTCTTTCAGCTCTGACTAATGCATTTTGTGCTGTGCGACTGAAAATGCCTCGTAGTCTGCCAGGGCTGACTGAGGGTTGTGGAATGTGGTGCCTTTTCTCTGTTTCTCTCTGATTTATATTTTTCTTCCTTTCCCCCCACACTTTTTCCTCCTTATTTTCTTTTTTTGTTTGTTTGGTTTTTTTTTTGGTTTGTGTTTCAGTAGAAGTGTGTAGGCAGCTTGTTGAGAAACCTCGAGATGCAGGGGAAATGCTTGCACGCTGTGGAATGCGGCTTCCCCTGGGAGACCCCAGCCGGGCGGGCAGTGAATGAGCAAAGTTGAAGAATGAGAAAGGGAGGAGGTCGGAGGCAGGGACAGATAGGAAAGAGTGAGAGAGGAGGAAGGAAGGAGGTGGAATCGGAGGGGCCCGTTTCCCTTTTTTTCTGAAGCAATGACAGCTGGTTCTGTCCTGTCTCACATGACAAAGTGCTGTGGAGAGGCGTATTTAAGCTGGAAACCAGTGAGCAAGGGTGGTCAGCTGATTTGATTTTAATTTTCTTCCAGGCTTTAGTCAGGTGATCCCTGATGAGTAGTCAGCCCACCAGGAAGGGACTTCAGCACACAGGTAAGAGAGAAGCTGCATACTCTTTAATGCAGCTGTGGGGTCTGGGAGGGAAGATAAAGAGCCTAACATTGTTTGAATAATTGAAAAAAAAAAAAAAAAGAAAAAAAGAAATATCCCTGACTTGCTTGGGTGTGTAACACTGTGATTGTGTCTTTCAATGCTGCTATGTCTGCTATTCAGTCTTGTGCTCGATTTTTTTTAATATGTCTTTAATTAAAGTTTTATTGAAAAAAAACCACAAAACAAAAAAACAACCAATTGTGTGGTGTTAAATGCAGTCCTGGGTATTGCATGAATGCTGCATTTTGTAACTTCTTGAATAAAATAACTTTCCATAATGCAAGTGTGTCAAACTCCTATTTAGAGGGGAATTCCCAAATACTTAAAGTATGAGTCATAAAAAGTTAAAGGACCAGCACAACGGTTCAGGATAAAAACTCCATTGAGCCTTGGGTAGCTGCTTTTATATGTGTCGGTAGTGAAATATGTCTTAAAAAAACGCCTCGCGAAGATGTACAAAGCTGAAGTAGTAAAAACTGCTAACCAAGACCCAAAACACAGGTAGCAGAGGTGAAACAGATGACTAGGGAGGAGTCTTGGTGATCTTGGTTTCATGCATCTTTTCTTTCATTGTTTATATCTAAGAACCTGGTGAAAGAGTCTTATGTGCTGAGGGTGCTTCAAAGAGCTCTGATTCCTTAATTTCTGTTATGTAATGTCTAAGAAAATAAAACAGAAAACCAGTAATAAATGCACTTACTATAAATGGGAAAGTATGACAGATAAATAATGCCTGGCAATTGTTCCACACTCCCTCCTCTTTAAATATAACTATGCAAATTGTTCTTCCTCAGTGTAATTTTTTCTTTACTAAAAGATCTCGGATACTCTCTGAAATTTTGAATGACTCCTGATAAAAGATGTGTTCAGAGACAGACAACTGCTTCCAGCACCCATCTGTAGCTCTGAAAATCTCATCATGGTCTAGAGCTCAAGAAGACTTTAGTTTGAAAAGCTATCATACAAATATTCATGTTTTATTGGTAACATTATTCCTGTCAAATATTTTGCAGTATTGAAATAAAAACTATTTGAGACATACTTTTTTTTATCGTATGCACATTTCCATCATTATATACACTGTTTCATAAGATGCTGGTGCTATACACAAGAGGAATAAAAACGCATGACTTTCCAATTATTTTTAATTTCATGTTTCTCTTTTCTTATTGTTAAAAAGTCTCTATGTGACAGTCTGGCTGTGGGATGTTGGTATTGTCTTATAATAACAACTGGTGCTCAGATGCTCAAATGTCATGAGGTTTAATCTGGGGAAATCTCTAGAGTGGGGTAGTGGGATAGGTGGAGGACTCTTTCTGTTGACTTCTGTGGACCTTTATCATGTACAACTTGAGGAAACACCCAGATTAAAGTAATGGACTGGGAGTATAACAGCAAGAAGCATGGGAAGCATCAAAGGTGTTGATGGTGTTAACAGTGTATTTACAGCAAGGGCTAAGAGCTGTGGAGTTGGCTTTCGTACTAGATCATGGTGTAGGGAGCGTTCTTAAGTTTATGATACTCTTTGGCAACAGTTTTCTACGAAAGGATTTTAAGATATACTTTTCCCTTTTTATGGGATGGGAGGAGGAGAGGTTTCTTGAGGTGAGGAAAGCTTAGTAATGTGAAACAGATAATAATGGCTTTGGTTAGCAGAAACTGCTCTGAAGTGACCAGTCTACTTGCCATGGGGGCCAGTAACGCACTTGGTGTCCCGTGCTCCCCTTTCCAATGAGATCTGGAAATTGCACAGGCTTGGGGTTCTGGAAGCATTAGGCAGTAGCTCTGAAAGTACCCCAGGTTTCTGTAAGCCATCCCACACTGGCTTCACCTTGAGCAGCGTGATCTTTTATGAATGGATGCAAATCTTCTCAAGTTTCTTGCAGTTGTCCTTAGGGGAATTCCTGGCAGGTGGGCTTGCCTGGGCTGCACGCGGCAGAAATGCTGCCAGTGCATGTGCAGCATCCGAGCAGTTCATGTCCTTACACATGGGTGTTACTGTGAAGGGAGAGGGGACACATGAAACTGGAAGGGGCAAATATAAAACTTTCAGAGTACTCATTTATTTTCCTCTTTTTTCTTTTTAATTTATTTTTTTTGGTCTGGTTTTCTGTTGTCATTTTGGTTTGGGGTTTTTTCCCTTAAATTTATGGGCTTTAACTTATTGCTTGTCTAGTAGCTTTAAACTCCTGGCAAGGTAGTTCAAATATATCACAGAGGTAGGAAATATTTTAATTTCAAATATATTTCTGCTCTTTCATTTGTGTTTTTAAGATGTTTGCCTCTGAAGAGAAGGGTTTGTTTGAAATATTTCAAGTGCAGTTCCTAGATTTCCACTTATTGATAGATGAATATCTCTTTCAAGAGATGTTTGACTTTTGATCACTTTAGGTTATGTTTATTTAACCCTGGCATTGCCTAATGATCATGATTGCCTTGAAGCTCAGTAGGAAAAAATAAATAACTTGCCCTGCAGATGAGGAACTGATTCTGTCTATATGTCATTATAAAGGATAACATCTGCAGTATTTAATTTTCCTTAGAGTAGTGCAAAAAGAGTCGAGTTCAACAGCTGTACTGAGTAAACTTGCAAGAACATGAGCTCTTAACACCTTCAAATACAGAGATGCTTGCCTTCATAAATAAAATCAGTTTAAGAATGTCAAGAAAAATCTCAGGAAAGACTAGTTGAATCACATTGTTTTGATGGAATATTTAGTATAATGAAGTGTTTTATTATATGTTTTCTCCCAGATTGTTTTTATTAACTTGGGAAGGTGATGAACACAGTGTAACAATGTCTATTTTACACAGATACACAGAGTTTGTTTTCTTGGGTTTGGGGTTTTTTATTTTATTTTTGGGTTTTTTGGGGGGATTTCTTTTGCTTTTTAGTAAGCAATAAGGGATTGCTTATTGCAATAGATAAGTGATAGATCCTGCTGTTACTCATTTAGTAAGATCTCTATATGTGTATTGTGGAGCTTAACACCAAAACAGTCCTTACATCCCCCATTCAAAACCAAAACTCTTCATTCCCCTCTTTCCAATTTATGAGCAGACTTATAAGTGAAAAAATATGAAATAGGATTTTCCACTTCTGTGGAACTAAAAAGCTTAGACTTTTCTGATTATTATTCACACAAATCCCTTTAAGGCTTTACTTGCATACTAAAACTCAACTAACCCCCCAGAATTTTGCTGTTACCTGGCAAAATCCTTCTTGTGACTTTAGGGTCCTCTTAGACGGATTATTTGATATCTTATCGTTCTGTTTTAACTGTAAATTTGTGCAAAGGTTTTGTGCTTGAAGACTCTGTGTTGGTGCCGAGTGAGTGATGCAGTGATGGGGCCGGAGGTGGTGTCGCCCTCCAGTGGAGGGACGCGGTACTGCACCGACCCGCGCACGCCCCTCGTCCGGCTGCTCCCCTGCTTTGGGGGATTTACAACTGGGAAGCCATCTGCTGAACTTCTCTTTTGGGGCTTTTTCGCTTGGTTGGGTGGTTTTCCTCTCAGAAAACTAAAAAGGAGACTGAAAGAGGCAACTCTTGCAAGCTTAATATTTCTCACCCTCCGGTTTCTCACTTTATCCTGATTGTTTTCTCTGATGTGCTGGAGAGGGACTTTTTGCAAGGGCCTGTAGTGACAGGACAAGGAGGAATGGCTTCAAATTTAAAAAGAGTAGGTTTAGATTGGGTATTAGGAAGAAATTCTTTACTGTGAGGGTGGTGAGGCACTAGAACAGGTTACCCAGGGAAGTTGTGGATGTCCCACTCCTGGAGGTGTTCAAGGCAAGGCTGGATGGGGCTTTGAGCCACCTAGTCTAGTGGAAGGTGTCCCTGTCCACACCAGGGTAGTTGGAACTAGATGATCTTTAAGGTCTCTTCCAACCCAGGGCATTCTGTGTTTCTATGATTTCATACATGTATTCTGTGTTGGTACAGGTTACATGATAAAAAGCACAGCAAGCAGTAATTAGTGGTGTGCAAAGATACTAAAAATTACCTACCTCGATGAAAACTGGTAATTTGCTGAAACATTGAAAAAAGACTCTTCAGAAATCCCTATTTACTGAAATGTGACGTTAACATTCAGAAACTAGATTCAGCCTTGCTGCAAATGCAGAATAGTTTTTAATGAAGCTGAGTCACTGGGAAATATTGTTAGTAAGCCTTCCAGAACCTGTTGGACTATAACAAAATGTTAGAAATACCCAAAGATTCCTAAATCAAGTGTATCATATTAATATTTAACATCCACATATGTGAGCTATTTTCCAAATCAATTTTGCTTTCCCTCCTAACACTTGAGAACCAAAACAGAATTCCTATACTACTATATGCATTGATAGAAATAATAAGCTTCTAAAACAGTCATGAATGAGGTCTGACACTTAATCACTCTTTTTGATGAATGATTATTCAGAAGTGAAAGTCCTGCCACAACACACGTTTCATTTGAGAGCTGTCATTGCACCACGTGCTCTAAACCTCAGTTTCATGGACTGCATATCCAGACAGTTCACTGAGGGGAAAGGCATAAGCCGTATTTGCATGAAAATGCCTCTGTACTTCTGGAGCATTGTAAGAATAAACTGGATACTCTATAAAATGGAGGAGCCAGGTGTATGGAACTGCTTCCACAGCACTTGTCACTGTGGCAGCTTGCCATCTTTTCTCCCCACTGCCACCACATGCCACCACTTGGACCAGTGATAGCAGATTGTACTTTGTGAAAACTGGTGAGAAGGATTCTTCTGAGCCTGAACACAGAAGGTGCCATAACAAGCATCATGATTGTTCCATATTACAAAATTACTAAAGACAAGAAAGTGCAAAAAGAGCAGGCAATGCTAATGATGTGCAAAGTTCACAGAAGGCAAAACATGAGTGAAGAAGGGGAGAGAGGAGGGAAAGCTGCAATTTAAATGAAGCAAACTGAATCTTAGTTTTGGGATTTTGGGTTTTTTTTCCCATTCAGATCATAGCTAGCTTTATGGTGATTCACCCTTTCTGAGAAATTTATTTGTGTCTGTGCATTCTTAAAAATGGGGTCATGATTTGTCATTTATAAGAGAGGAATATAGGTAAGTCCTGAAACAGTGACCTGCAGCTGAGGCTGGCAATCATTTACATCTTAACAAGAAGAGTAAGAAATACACCTTAGAGGCGCTTCCCAAGTGCTGTATTCCAGACACTTTGGTATTACTGTGTATTCTGAAGCTCAGATTTAGTTTGTTATTCAATCAAAATTCATCCAACAGAAGCAACATATTATGAGAAGTTAATATAGTCTGTACTGTGCCATGCTACTGATCAAAATGTTGTTTTCCAAAGGATTTTTTTTTTCTTAGAGACCTGTTTTGATTGCACATCTTTTCTGTCATAGCAATAGAAGCTCATGACCCGCATTTCCAAATGTTTTCTCCTCATTTATGTAATTATTAAATATCTAAGTGTGCACTGCATGATAGCAAATTTTAATCCTCTAATCTCTACATTTCATCTGTACTACGAATTCAGTGCTCTTTTCCAAGACTGCCCTCTGCTTCCTACTGGGTGGGAATTGCTGCTCTTCAGAGTGGGGTATACAGTCTTGTTCCCTCTAAACCTGCAGGAAGTTTGCTTACGAGGAGTGGCCAGATCTGAAATACAATAAATCTTCAAATAGACATTTATAGTTTTAATTGTATTTTAATCCATGTATGCTCAGATTGTACTGTTGGTTTGTAGCAATGGCTACATAGGATCTCTTATTGACCACTTCACATGAAAAATATATCAGATTGTGTATTTTCTCCAAAGAATATTGAAAAAAAATAATTTCTGTAGTTCACCAATTTTTAAAGGTCTCCATTAGGACAAAATCTTCACTAAAGGCTGTTGTGAGAACTCTGAAGGTGAAATGAGACTTCCTCACAGCCAGACCTGTTCATTGTCTCACCAAATTCCTCTTCCTTTGAATAAAAGCGAGGCACCAAGTTAAAGCTTTAACACGGAGCATTTTGTACTGAGTAGTTGTCGTGCAAAGCGTTGTCTCATATGGGACGTTACGTGCTAAAGCTGAATATTCTTCATAACTGAAGACAAAGCTCTTTTCAGAACTTCTCATCAGTCTCCAGAGAATGCTTTGTAGCTACTGCTCTAAATGTTTCCTGAGAATAGGGGTTGGAATTCCCCCCAAAAAATCCTATCCGTCTGGAAGAAGAGTTTAGAGCCCAGCAAGTCAGGATGGGGATTTACTAGCTGGGGGTGGCGTGGTGGCTGCGGTGTGCTTTCGGGGATTGTTTGGTTTAGGTTTTTTCTCTCAGAGGCTTTACCGGGGGCTCTTGCCGTGCACCAAACCCACGGCGGGGAGGACGTGGAGTACCGAGAGCCCGTGGTCCCCCACCGCCTGCGGGGTCGCGCTGGGAGGGACTGGGGAGGGAGGGACGGGGGGGAGGAGGGAGCGGGGGATGCGCTGAGCGGATCGGGAGGGACGGGACGGGGTGGGATGCGATGGGGTGGGATGGGGCGGCTCCGCAGCGGACGGCGGGGGGGGCCCCGGGACGGCGGACGGGGGTGCGGGATGTGCTGGGCGGGCGGTGCGTGGGCAGCGGCGGCGCTGACACGGCCGTGGGTGGGGATCGCGCTGTCTCAGCCGCGCTTCCTCCGACACCTTTTAAAGCCCCAGCCCAAGGTACGGCGCTGCCAAGGGTGTAGGGCCCGCCGACCTGGAAAAACGGGGGTAATTCTGGGCAGCGCCTAAAGGTTCTCCGCGTTAACGTGACACACACCCCCGCCTCCCGCTCCCAACTCGCATACAGGAGTGCAGCTATTCCTTAGTCAGATGCTTTTGATTTCTCTCAGATTCATACGAATTTACATTGTACTCTCTGGAAGCAGAGCCTTATAAGCAACATCTCGGGGTAAGAATTGTTCTCCTTAATTTTGGTCAAGGTGGTGAAGGATGTGGTTCTTTCCCTTTAGGTCTCCTTAGCTCTTCTGACTTGCCGCAGGTCTGGGTGTGTGCTGTGTTCAGTATTCTTGTGAGCATTTGGCACAAAAGTGCTAAAGGGCTTGTTACTGTTCCCTATTTCCCCTGAAGCACGCGGGACTTTCTTAATTTAAAGGAATAGCAAAAATTTGCCCCTAACTTGTAGAAAATATTTGCCCACTCAAAGTTTTCCTTTCAGTTATGGACGTGCAAAATAATATTAATTGTGTAGTCTTAACCCTTCTTGTTCTGTAAGAAGCTTAGAGGCTGTTACAGATTAAATACTTGTCAATTAATTCAGTATTAGTTCTGCTTGTGTTTGAGAAAATAGGGGCGTAGAGTGGGTTACTCTGTGTACTCAGGCTGTTTTCTTTTCCTTTTTTGTGAGATTTATTTTTCAAGTAATAATGTCCAGTTAGTCAGCTACTGGGTGGACAGGTTGAATAGATTCCAGCTTTATAAATGCTAATGCATATTATGACTAGCCTTGAGTAATAATGGATGACAATATAACATTCAATCAGAGAGGATGCCTGAACAACTCCAATGCGACTCTGCTATGTACTTTTGGGGAGGACATGAATGTTTCTTAATAATAGGAAAGAATCTAGTAAATGCAAAAAGCTGCTGGGGGAATGCAGCTTTGTTTCTCCAAAGAAAACAGCAGACAAAGTCTTAGAATCACAGAACCATAGAATGGTTGAGTTGGAAGGGACCTTAAAGATATCTAATTTCACACCCACCTTCCATTAAACCAAGTCGCTCAGAGCCTCATCTGGCCTTGAACACTTCCAGGGATGAAGCATTCACAACTTCCCTGGACAGCCTGTGCCAGTACCTCACCACACGCACTGTAAAGATTATTTTTCTAATATCTAGTCTAACCCTACTCTCAGTTTGAATCTATTCATTCTTGGTGTGTCACTACATACTCTTCTGAGTAGTCCCTCTCTGTCTTTCCTGTAGGCTCCCTTCAGGTACTGGAAAGCCACAATTAGGTGACCCCAAAGTCTTCTCTTTTCCAGTCTCAGCAATCCCAAGTCTCTGAGCCTTTCCTCATAGGAGAGGTGCTCCATTCCTCTAATCATCTTGGTGGCCTCCTCTGGACTCACTGCAACAGGTTCACGTCCATTCTGGAGATGACTTCTTTTAATTAAGTACCTTGATAGGTGTGATGCCTTAGCTTCATTTAGGGATTTGGTGGCTTTCTGCTTCTGAGAAATCTAACCCTTGGTTCACAGACAGTTTGTATTCAAAAATGAAGCCCTCCTATGGATCTTAAACTTGAAAAAGAAAAGTGAAGCAGTTGTGGATTGATACTTACAAAATGGAGCAAGACAGCAGCAATCCTCTAATCTTGTAACTGTTGAGTTAGCATGAATGATACTAGTCAGATGTCCCTGTAAGCATGAGCTGACACTCATTTATTCCTTGCTAATGTAAGTACAAACATTGTCTTGTAAAATTGTGTAATCCTTATTGGAAATATATAAGCACTTTTTCAACCAGTGATGAGAATAAGAACTCATCTGCTCCGTATTTCTTAGTATAATCATTTAACATGTACATCTGACATTTGGAAACTTTAACTAAAATTAGTCTCTTTTAAATGTGTTTGTCACTAAGATTTAAATGGGTTCCAGTATATTTGTTTCACAGAGTGGAGGAGGAGGAGGGGAAGTAACACTTGAAAGTTATCCCTGCTTGCCTAGAAACATACAAATGCTACCATATGTCTGGAGGGGTTACATCATTTATTAAGATGAGAAAATAACCTAATTGTTCATAATTTGAATGAGACTTTAAAAAAAATCTAAAAATGAAGTAGCATTTCTCTGAGAACAATATTGTGGAGTCCATTCAGCATCAGAGAGGTAAAAGTGGTCTATTGTTTCTAGACATAATGTTGCAAAATAGCAATAAATCAGATATTTTTCAGCTACCCTGTGAACAGGAATACTTTGATGTACCAGCACCACTTGTCTTTCAGGCTTGCCCAAGCGGACATATTTTCAGATGTTTGTTACAGTGTATTTTTAATCTAACCTGCTTCCCAGAACATTTATTTGTGGAGGTGTCTAAGTGGTTTGCTGTCCCGGACTTAAATGCAGGACAGTTAGAACTTGCAGGAAATCAAAAGATTCCTGGGCATGGCGTAAATACACTCTTGCCAAATTTTGTTGCATCTGTGTCACAGGAAGACTGTTCTGGGGCAGGAAGGTGGAAGCAGAGCTCTAGGTCTACCTAAATGTGCCACCTTTCCTTGTGTGTAGGTTCTCAGTGTGTAGCCAGTGTGCCCTTCAAGTGTTGATGCTGCATGTGCTGTGATGCCTTGGCTTCAGGAAGGCTTTAACTGCAGGATTTTTCCTTGTGAGAGGGAGTGATTTGGGAGTTGAAAGAAGGGGGCATTCAGTAAGAGAGCTGATGATGTCCCTGACATGAAGGAAAGATGATGTGCTGGTTGCTCTTTGTCTGCTTTTGAAGGGTTTAGTAGCTGTTTGCATGAGTTTTCCCAGTGGATGTCTGTGAATGGGATCTTTAGGTAGTTGAGCAAACAGGAAGCTTAAAGAGCTTTGATGAGAGTTACCAAGGTGGCACTTTTGGGAGAACTGGCCAAATAAATGCGTCAAAGATTGTACAGAGTTCCCAGTGGCTTACGGAATGATTCAGTTTTCTCCATTTAATTGCAGGAATGGTTGTGGCATGGCTCCCTTTACAAAGTGGTTGGGTGCATAAGAGAAAGGAAATCTTAAGGGTATAGAAGCAGGGAAGACATCCTTGTGAACCTGGAAACTACTCCTGGAGCTTGCTTCTTTTTTTCTTTTACCTTCCTTTAGTTGATGCTGTGCTGTTGATGCTCACTCCTACAGACACACACATTCTATTTCAGTTCTTCCTCTCTCCAGTTACAGTTTGACAGGATTTCCACAGGGGTGTTTCACAATTGTCCCTGAGTGTGTGTGGGTAATGGTCAGACAGGGGATGTTATCTCCTAGTGCCAGATTTGCCAAGGCTCTCCCTGAGAAACCCAGTAAGTGAAGATCCAGACAACACAGCCTCTCATATAGTGGTGATAGTGGAGCGTTTAGTGTGAGGATAAGGCAATCTGTGTCCTTCCTCCAAGTCCTTCCTAGCCAGATGTCCAGAAGATTTTCCTTAGGACAACATAGTTGACTTAGAGGAAAAGAGTTAGCACTGGTGGAGTGCGTTTTTTGGAAGTGAATGTTTCTGTTTGGCTTTTTCCACATGTGCATGAACTAGCTCTTCAAGATGTCCTTTGTGGTCATTTTTTTGCTAGAGAAGAAGTTCTGCCCAAAGAGACTTTCAGTCACAGTCACTTCTCACAGCAGCCATGGTGTACAATGGGATGATGTGCCCACAGCTGGCTGTTCAGGCAGATAATGGGAGGCTGTACTGTCTCTGCTTAAGCACCTGATTGCTGGGCAGGTCTGGGTCACCTAACAACACTGACTTTGAGTCTTGGGACCATCTACAGAGGGGTCTGGGCTGCTTGTGGAAGCTAAGAATCATAGATTATGAAGATAAACATCTCAGCTATGTGCTGTAGGAGGCTGGTTGTTGCTTGGCTTAAGGCAGTACACCTCTGTGCTAGGTCTTGTTGGGAGTTCTCCAAGTCAGGCTCCACACATTTTGCTGTGCAGCTCCATGCAGAAATGATTATGCTGGCTCCTTTGATTACTTCTGTGGCACATAAAGGTTGGAGAGAGTGGTATCATAGACCAGGCTCTGCTTTTTAAGGTACGTGTTGGCAGTTTTGGTCAGCACCTTTCAGGGACAGTCTGTGATGCACAACTGTCCAGAAAATGTGTCTGTGGGGAGGAACTGGTTGGATCCTTAACTTTCCATCTGTCTTCTCTCACAACGTCTCTGATTGTGTATGGTCAAGGAATTCAGCCTCAGCAGAGCTGCTGGGAGCACATTAACAGGGTAGCAGGATGTGACTTAGTTAACTGGTCCCAGTGAACGACACTCTGCCACCCTGCTCTTACTCTTCAGTGTGATCGGCTTGCAGCCTGAAATACACTGTTGGACAAGGGAACTGATGAGTTGCTTTGGAAGAACTACAGTCCTGCCTCCTAACCCTAAAAGTTCTGCATTCAGGGAGGGGATCCTCTTCTGAATTCCCTGTCAGCTGAGCCCCGTATACATGATGAGAGCATTGGTCCCCAAGCCTTGAATGTGCCCTTCTTCTCTAAAGGCTCCAGAATTACCAGTCAAAGGATGGATGGAGAGGAGGACAGAAAACCTGCTCTTACTTTTTTTGTTACATGAAGCTTTTTCTCACCAGCTTTTGGCAAGAGAGAGTGCTACGTGGATGTGAAAATAAAAATTATTTAAATGCTTCTAAATAAAAACAAGAGGCTTGTCAATAATAACATTTTGATCTAGCATCTGATATTGAGCCAAAATGGAAATTTGGCTCAATATTTAGCATTCTTCTGTGGGAAGAAATCTTGCCTCAGCATCTCTCCCTTTCCTATTATGGTTTGTTTTGTTTTTATTTGTTTGTTTGTTTTGGTTTTTTTGTTTTGGTTTGGTTTGGGTTTTTTTTCCTTCAAGAGGGTAAGTATTTTGCATCCCTTTGTTTGTCTGTTGAGACATAGAGAATAAATTTCTTATCCATGCAGTCCACGCAAAAGTACTGGTGTGTCGTCGAAGTCATACGGAGATTGCTCAGCACAGTGAAGTAACTATGAGATACTTGCACCTTTCACGTGATTCCAGATATGGAGGAATTCCATGTTGGCTGAGCAATACAGCATTTCTCAACCTCTGGGGCAAGGGAATTTTGTAAGGTGTTTTTTTTTTTATTATTTTTCCCTCAGTAAGAGAGCTTGATTTGTTTGAACTTTAATAGTTGGGATAGAAAAAGGCAACTGGCTACATCCCATTTTTCAGCCTAGAGAACTTACCCAGAATTACTGCTTGTAAATCTTAAGTGATGTTTAGATTGTTAAAGAACAAAGCGATTAAATTATATGATTTGGATCCTCTGAAGTCTTTCTAAAGATCTGAGTATTGTTTGGTTTCGGTGCGCTTGCTTTAGTGTGTTGGTTAGGGCTCTTCATAAACAAAATGCAAACATTATCTTTATTACTCACAGTGCTGCTGCATTCTTGCGGTTTAGGTTTTGCCAACTATTTGCATTGTATAGCCACAGACTCACTCTGGGTGGCATAAACAAAAACAAAGCCTTTCTGTTCCTATCAGAACTTGTTTTTTCAATTGGGCCCATTAGTGTATCATTAGGTAGAGAGGTAAGAGTATGTCTCTGTGTGTGACTCTTCCCTAGTCTGAAGTGGCAAAAAACCACATCAGAATAGATTTACGTGTGTCTTATTAGCCGTGAGCACCCACAGCATGATTAATGCTCTACAGGAGAGACAGACAAGACTGTCTCAGCCCCAAGAAGCTTAGTCTAGAACTGATAAGGCTTGCCTTGTAATTTAGAAGGTGTGAAATTAATTTTGCGTTTATTAGTATTGTGGTCCTCCTCTGGATGTAATTCTGGGGTGCAGAAGCCATTGTAGGCGTATGAATCAGCCCACAGTGACTTCACTAATCCATGCAAATCAAATGCCTCCTGTTAGCTGTGTAAAAGGTGCCAGATCAGGATTGTTTGTGTTAAGACCTCTCTCTTGGAACATGCCTTAAAACAAATTTCAAATACCAGGTTGCAGGAATTGCAGGCTAATTCAAAAACTCACTTGTACATCCATTCTAAACTCACCAAAAGTAATAGTCTTGGACTGCCTTTTAAATTTAAAAGGACAGGAAAAAAAACAAACAATGCACCAGAGGCAATCGTGTGTACCCAAGGCTATAGTGCACCAATGAGTTTTGAAGGAAAGAAGTTCTATATTTTATAATGAGTTTAGTGGTGTAATATGTTCTTGACTGCAGCTCTCAGTTCCTCACATTCATCCATACCCATTTCCTTTCCTATAGTTTTCCTTCATGGCACCTCTTTGCCATGGAAAGCTGGGAATTAACTTTACTAATGATGTGTATCTTCTGCAGGACAGTTAGCAGTCTACTAAGCTCTGTCATTGTATGCCAAAATTAGGAGGAGGAACTTTTAAAGAGTTTGGTTTATACACAGTAATTGAGAAATAATTTAACCAGAGATGTAAAAAAAAACAAAACAAAACCAAAAAACAAACCCAACCCACAATAACCCATGACCTGTGGTAATCTGTTGTGTTATAAATAAAGATGACCACAACTATGGTAAAAATGCTGGTTTATCCTTCAATAAGAGATATTGAACATCTTCTCTAGTTAACTTCTGGCAGCTTGGGGTTTTTTTTTTCTACTTGGAACTTACTTTTCATTGCAAGATTAGGGAACTTCAGTGCTTTTTGTCTTGAGGAAAGTGAGGGGGAATTAACCTTCCTTGAGGTTGTGAATATAAAGAAAAAAAATCATATATTCATATTATGCCACCACACCAATAAGCAGTCTCAAAATACTGGTTGCCACGAGTGGCACTGATCTCCTTGCAGGAGAATTTCTATTGCTATGCTTTGAGGGATTTTTAAGGTTTGTTGGAGAGTTTCAATTGCTGTGTTTTACGAAGTGATTCCAGTGGATGCTGTGGTCTGGTAATGCTTCACTCCTGAGTGGTTTATTTGCCTAGTCTTCTGAGTTCTTTTGTTACCCCTCATATGTCCTGTGTGTGAGTTAAGATTGTGAGATGCTGGGAGGTTGTGATGATCCCCATGAGAGGTGTTGAATGTGCCTCTCACCAAGCACTGAGAATCTGGTTGGGTTTTGTACTGCCTGGCAACTGACAGAGGCTTGGGTGAGACTGGGTATTGAGTGATACTGAAAAAACAGGAGGGACAGTTTCCACAAGGTAGCAAGGAGATTGGCTAGCCAGTTTAGTGTTTGAGATACTCAAAGGGGGACTTCCAGCAGAATGGTTGAGTGAATTGTCACCATGAAACTTTTTGACCACTCATGGGCAGATCATCTGACCACCAGGTCTCTAAAGCACCCGTTTAGTTCTGGATTTTAAGTGATAGATTGACTATTGTCGAGGATCACAAGATGTCAACAGGAATGAAGCTGGCCTGCAGGTTGGCGTCAAGATCAGCGGGGTGGCATCACCTGGCAGCAGGCAGGTACCTCAGCCACCGCTTCTGCCAAAGCTTGTGACCTTCAACCGGTGTTAGAGCAGGGTGAGAGTGAAACCTCACCCCAGAGCAGGTGTTGAGTTTTAGTCCATGGGCCAGTTTGAGCAGGGATTGCAAAACACATGTAGGCAAACATTATTCCTCTTGGGGCTTGGCTCAGGTTGCCCAAGAACTCTTCCATGTTCTTCCTTCCCCTGCATATACCACTGGAAAGGCACAGCAGCTTCAGAGGTCCTGGCAGAAGTTTTCAGTCTGTCTGGGAATCACATCCCTAAGACTTGTGGTTCAGATGAATTCCCAAACATGCTCTATACCAGTCCTTTATACAGAGATTTTTACTGGGCACGTGCAAGAGAATTACTATGGGAAAGATCTGCAGTTGTTTAGGGGGCAGAATTGATTCCAAATGATGTCTTGCTGTAGCTTTATTGTGTTTTTCAGACAGGGAATTAAATACCATTTTCTCCAAACTAGAACCTTGGAGGCAAAGGCTCACTAACTTTTTAATTATCAAAATCAGTGGTTTCTTACCTATTACAAAAACACATATGTCCTTGGTTATCTATCTAATAATTAATAATGCATGGACTATTCTCAACTAACTGTGTTGGCTTCTTTAAAAAGAGATTTTTATGTTTTAAGTCCCTTACAGTTTTCCCAGCATCTCATACTTAAATGGCTATTCCAAAGTGCAAAAATATCCATGGTCCAACACTCAATTTTCCATGACTTTCTCTCACTCTTACAGGAAAAGGCAAAGGGATATTGAGTGTTTCTCTGTTTGCATTTTTCATTAAATAAGTTGTCTTTAATAGAATGCTTAATAAAGCATCTGTGCTGAAGTGGTAAAGCACATACCTCATGGGCTTTCATCCCCAAGCTAGTCCTGACTGATGAGATTATATGTGGTCTAATATCTAATTTTCATTATTAGCAGCAGTTCTTTTACCACTGGAGCAAAAGGCCATCTAACAGATTAAGAAAGATTTTGTTTAAAGATGCTTATCTTTTCCTGCTACAATAGGGAAAAAAATAAAAGGAAGAGGAAAGTAATTGAAGGGCTTTAATTCCTGAGAATTTTTTAAATGGATTATATCGATTAACAAAATTGCTGCACCTTACAGCAGAAACTTTTTTAGAATAAGGCAGTAATTGTAATTAATTTTTAGTCTGTGCCACATATTTAATGATTGCTGTGATTCATGCTATTATATTCTCTCTTCCTTCACCCACAGCAAAACAAATTTAATTTGATTCATACCCCTAAGAAAAAAAAAGAAAAAAAAAAAGAAAAATTACTCACATGGTTATGATTCAGCTCTTGGCATAAAACCCTGTCCTCCTCCATCCTCCTCTTCTCCCACCCAAACCTCCCCCACTCTCACCCACTGTATATTTATGTCACTCTAGCCTGAAAAAGTTGATCAGCTCTTTAGAAACAGAGCAAATGAAATCCTTCTTCAAGATGCTGTGTTACTTATGTTGATATGAGTCTAGTAAGACTTCCTTTTCATAAGTGGTATGGAGGCAGCAGCAGTACTCTGTTTTTCTTGTTACTTTAACAGACAACAGCACTGTACTTGTCGTGAGACGTGCTTGCTCTTAGCAGTTTAGCAAAGCTACAGCAAGCAATGCTAAAATTGGTCAAGTTCTTGTATTTCTGAGTCCATCTTTCAAAATACAATTCTTTGAGGAAACCATATATAGGAATTTTTGTTAACATGAAGTACCAAATCACCTTACTTTATTTTTCTTCCTCCTAATTAGTCTTAATGCTCTCATTTTTTATCCTTAACAAGCTTTTCCCCAACAAGAGATAAAAGCTGAACTGCTTTCATTACACAAACGTATGGCAGTGTGTCCTGTTTCCTACAGCTTGTGTCAGATACTGCTGTGTATGGGTGATGGCAATTTTCTGTCTTCACCTACTGCTGGAAGCACAAATGTTACAGTTCTGCTCATCATTGTATCTGACAAGATGTGTTTCCTAAGAGCGGAAGGATGAACGCAGCTCAAGTTCTGTGATCAGGCACTAGAAGTATTCAAAGGAGATGTTTTATACATGAAAAAGAGATGTTTACAGAAATCTGCTTTGTAGAGGTGATGCAGTCCAACAATCCCAGTGGAAATTAGCAGCAGCTCAGTGCCTCTGAAAGCTGACATGTGTGTTATGTATATAACACTGAGCACAGAGGACTTCCTGCACGATGATGCTGTGAATCAGTCACAGTACGTACCATAACGTGCATAACTTGGTGGGAAAGTGAAATTCTAGCCAAGCATGCTAAAACAGCCCTTCCATTTTCACTGAAGGAGACAAATAGGTGATACCTTAAGGGTAAATATGAAAGAGGGTTGGGTTTGTTTTTGGTTTTTTTTTTGTTTGTGTGTTTTGGCTTTTTTTAACAAAAAGTTTCCCAGAGCCTAGCTCACTTGTTTACTCAAAAGAAAAAAATATTAACTTGCTCATTTTCTAGTTAAATGACGCATGTTTCTTTATCTCTGTGCTTACAAGCTTTTCTTTTTCAATAAAGGCACAAGATATTGAAAGGAAAGGAGATATGTAGGGGAGAAAAGAGAAAAATTAATTTCTCCCTCCTCTCCCTAACATCATCTGCTTCAGTATAGGTACTGTAAGGAAGTGATGTACATATACACACACGACTGTGGTCTGTGCCTGAGCCTAATTCACAGGTCCCAGGGATTCTGGGTGCTTCCCTGTGGGCTGGGCTCTTCCCTCCGGCAGAGGAGGGCCTTCGGTGCAATTAGCATTGAGGGTGGTGGTAGTTTACTGTGGAGCTCACTCCCTTCCTCAAGGAAATATGCAGGATGGAGCATCTGCTCTTTTCCCCTGTCCTGAGGTGACTTCGTATTTTCAGTCTTGGTCACAAAGTACTGTCGTGAATAAGCTTGACCTGGAGACAGACCAGTGGTCTTGCCAGTGTGGTCTCTTGGTGACCTTTTCTTCTCCCTCTCCTTCGTTGTGGCTTTATGCAAGATGGGAACTGTCTGTCCTGGGCTGCCTAACTCCCTGGGGAGCAAGTGTTCCTAAGGTGTGGTAGGCAGTGGCCTCTGGCAGCCCTGTGGAGTGCTGAAATCTTGACTGGATCAGGCAACTGGATGGCCCCTGTGTCCAGTACCAAAGAGGGGCATCTTAAAAGCAATCATGCAATTTACCCCTCAAGTTTGGACTAAGACACAAAGGTGAGGAGTCAAAAGGGAATAACATTTGAGAGAGGATAATTGCTGACTACAATAGGAAATAGGCTCTGCTTGAACCATAAAGAGAAATAGGTCTCCTGAGGAAGTAGTCAACAGAGGAGAACAAGTGGGAGTTTTTGTGGTGCACAGAGCAGGGTGAAGAGAGCAGTGCCTTCTCTTACATGTTCCTCATTCTCTCCCATCTTGGTCTAGTTGGATTTCTGTGATAACATGAAATTCCTCACTCCTAGATTGTACAACAGACAGAACCCAGATGAACTTCAGTTACATTTGCATGGCCAAGTTGCTGCAATGAGACCATTGCTGCCAGCAACTCAGTGATGCACCTTTCTGTCTTCCTTTTCTGTAGTAGGACAAAAGTCTCAGTCTGTGACCCTAATCCCTCTAAAAACAAGCTAAAATGCCACCACCAGGAAATATACTGATTTTACCAAATAAGTATTTCTCAACAATGAGGTCAGTGATGAAAGCACCTCTTACCCCATTAGAGCAGCTACTATAATTTTTCAGTCACACTGAAGGTGACTGCAAATCATCCATCTCAGCATTACACTGGAATGAGATGCACAGTGTGCTCAGGAGATGTGGCGTGGAACAAGGATCCAAGAGCTCCTTTGGTGCAACTCGCTTCCTAGTGGAAACTTCTGTGATGTTGATCAAGACATTTTAAGTTTTCCTGGCCTCTCTCTTTCTCTAAAGGAGACTAAAGTCTACCATTTCACATGGATATTATGAGGATTTACCTTAAAGTGTACTCTGAAGTATTTATAATGGTTAATCAGCTTTTCCATTATGGAGTACTTATGTTATTTGGCTGGCTTCAGCCACACGAATTCACACAAATGCTATACATAGAATACTTTGGTGGAATATTTTGTATTTGGCTCATCTGAGTCATGGTTTCCATTCAAAAAGAACTGATTGTTTTAATCTAAAGTATTTTCATGAGGAACCTCATAATAAATGCTTTGGGAAGAACTCAGAGATGAAGCATGATAAAATCATTAGGCTAAAATATCTCATCAGAGTCGGAGGCAGATATGACTGCTGCCTACCAACAAGCTGCAGAATGGAAGAATGGGGGTATTTGTGATATAGCACAGGAAAAGGAAAAGCACTGTTCTAGCAAAGAGAGGACAATGCTGATAATTTGAGGTTGTGCCAGCAGCTGGCCCTGAGTAAGTTTAACATGGGCATTTTGGGGAGGGGGGGAAGGGGGAAATGAAAAAAGTGACGGGGGGGGGGGGAAGGAAGGTCCAAACCATCTGAACCAGTTTCTGGAACAGCTTTCCAATTGCAGGAGCTGAGGGGAAGCTGCAGCTGTTTTCAAGATGGAGGAACAGTCATGTTCAGAAAGTCCTCAGGGAGGTGTTGGCTGGTTTGCTTTCCAGTCCCTAATTTCTACAGCTCCAACTGTTGTCTTAGGTCTCTTCAATTCTCCTATCTATCATTAAAGTTCCAGTGAAGGTGGACAGATCATCTCCCATTTTTTATGTTAATAGAAAACTCATGGCCATTTTGAGAGAGATTTATTCACTGTCCGCCAAGAAGATGGAACACGTAACTCTCCATAAACTAATCTGTCTATCTGTTGCTTAAAATCACTTACTGGCTTAATGCTTACAGACTAGACTTATGAAGTATTCTGATCTCTTTATTTTAATCAAATCACTTTAATCAAAGATAAAAATTACTCCTTTAAAGCTTGAAACATATGGTCATTTTCTTTAAAAAAATTACAATAGATGAAAAACTGATACTAAGTTTTGTACGTACACAGTGTAAGTGTGAAAATTTTATTAAATCATCTGCCTTTAATTAAACATAATAAATTGTTTTTTAATCCTCATGCTATTCTAGGATAGGATGTTTTTGCCATTTTATGGTTTCATTGGGCTACGGAATATTCCAAACAATTTGAAAATGTGGTTAGATTAGTATTCCCTTGGGTTTGACCTCAGTAAACTTATCTTGCAGTCAAACTAGATTTCTCTTTATTGTATTTATTAACTCAAGACAGTTGTTGTGTGTTTAATTAAAATAATGTGAAAAGTGGGCGGGGGATTGTGTTTTCTCATGTATGGGGGGGGTTTTCCCCTACCCCTGAGAGCAACTTTGAGTCATTCCTCCAAGAGGTCCCACTCCCCGCTGCTAAAGAGGACTGTTGTTCTGTGGAACAGGAGGGTGGGGGAGAGGAGACTTGAGTCATCTCGCCTGGTTTGTCCTGGCATACGTTTCCTGCCCATAAATTGGGATTGGCAAGGCTCGCCAGTGGCAGGCAGCCTCGCCGCTGTTCCGGTTGTGCCTTGGATGGCGTTCGCTGCTCCCGTGTGATGTTCGCGGCCACACGTGTTTCTCTAGGGCAGGAAAATGGAGATGAAGCGCGGCTCGGGCTCGGTGCCGTGTCTCAGGCAGGCGCTCCGAGGTGTTGGCCCGTGTTCCTTAAGGGTTTGTGGGCAGGTGAGGTTTTCAGCGTTGCTTTTAAGTGAGAGCCTGTTTCTTGTATGCTATTCACCTCTTCTCGCAGCAAGTCCTCAAAATAAAAATGTAAAATATTTCATTAGCATAGGCGAATTTTTCTTGCGGGAGTCTTTTCTGGCACGGGGAGCTGCTAATTGCTAATCATTCAATAATGCCTTTCAATAATTTTTTTTTAATAAAATTCAGTCGTGTCACCCACCGCGCACAGAACTTTTTCGGAGCAGAGTCGGCACATCGCTTGCTTTGCAAGCCGCCTCCACCTGAAATATATTTATTTTCATACACGTATACGTGTAACAAACAGGTCTTCTTCGCCGCGTCGGGGCGGGTTCTCGCCTCTCCCCCAGGCGGGGGGAAGCGATGGCCGCGGTGGCTGTGTGTAAACCCCAGCTCGGGGGCGAGGATTAAGCGTAATGTGCGCCAGACATTCCTCCCGTGGAGATGCTGGCCGGTGCTGAATGCGGCCGTGTCTGTGTGAGGCGAGGGAGTTTCCTGCCTTAAATCA
>VXAU01000809.1:0-33328 GCA_013399695.1 Formicarius rufipectus | reverse complement strand
CTGCGGCGTGGCCGTCCCCCTGTCGCTCCTTTTTTTTTTTTTTTTTTTCTTTTCCTCCTTCCCCCTCAATGAGTGTCCTTTGTGTAACCCCGCTAATTCAGAAAAATTCTCCGCCGTAATTGGAACTGCCCCATCACGTGGCCGCCGCCCGCCGATTGGCCGCGCTTAATTGGCGGGTCGCTATAAGAGCGGAGCGCGGCGGCGGCGGGCGCTGCTCCCGCTCCGCTCCCGGCGCGGCCCCGCGGGGCCGGCCTCAGCATTCGGAGCCGCCGAGGTGCCCAGTCTCTCCTCGCAGCAGCTTCCCGGGAGCCGCCTGTCATGCGGGAAGTGCCCCTCGGGCACGGGGTGAGTGAGGAGAGGCTGCGGGGGGACCACCCTGCCCACACCTGGGGGTCGGTGCTCTGCGCCGCTGGTGGGCGCGGGGAGCGCACCTGGGCGGGAAGGGGGTACCGCGGTGTCCCCGCTCTTTCACTCTCCTCTTTTCTCCCCCTTCTCGTTTCCCCCGCTCTTCTTTCCTCGGAGGTTTCTCGGAGCGCTGTCTGGATAAAAGTAACCCCCCCCCTTAGCACGTGTGGCTGCGACTTCCTTGTGGTGGGGAACTCCTTTCTGCTTCCCCAAGGGGTGGGAGCCGGATCGTGGCGTTCAGGTGTGTGTTGCAGTGGGAGAAAGGAGTGTCTCCGGTGTGCGGAGGTCGGAGCTCCTGCCGAAGGGGAAGGCTGGGGCAGCCGGTTGTGGAAGTTTGCTTTGCCATTGTGTTTTGTTTTTTTTCTTGTGTGGAAACTGAAGTGACTTTAAATCGCGAGCCGGGCAAGTTTGCTTGATTTCTGCGTGTTAAAACTAGATATAACTTCCCACGTGCCTGTTACTTAATATCATCTAAGTATTGAGAAAAAAAAAAGGCATTACATAGTTCAGAGGCATAATTCTCTTCAAGGTAGAAATATAATAATATATATATTTGGAATGTTGGTTTTTACAAGACTCACAAATACAATCTGACACAAAAAACCAGGTTACCGCGTCAGTGTGTATAACGACGTTTCTTTCTATGATATTTGAGTATGATACCCTAATTGCTACATGCAAAAATGCCTGCAAGTCAGATGGGAAACAGTAGTGCTTGTAATACATTGTAGAGCTTGCATATCGGCCAGTAAGAATGGTGGCTCTATTATGTGGAAATTGTAAACTATGTTTCAAATCTACTGTTAACTTTGTGAACTTTATTTTTACTTTCTATTTGAGTTGTAACTTCTTCGACGTGTATTTGGAAAGCTCTTTGGTTACAGGTTGAACGGTGTCATCCAGAGTAATCTCTTCTTCATTGGTTCTGATGCATAAAACATTGAGTGTCCTATTTTAAAATTTCTTGCTCTTATCTGTCTCAATTCCCTGTGTGAAGATTTTTTCCAAAAAGGGAAAAAAGAAACTAGCTAGTGTTGAGATTACTCTTCTGTTAGGAAGCTTGTCTTAATTGTTCAAAGGCCTTTCTCTCTTTCCTAATACAATTTTCGGAAGCTCTTTGAACAATGCTGTATATAAAAATAGAGCTCAAGGTTGTTGTGTAGCTAAATTTGTTGCAAAAACGAATAGGAAATGTCTAATAAGAAAAGAAATAAAAAGAGTAGATTTTGAGATAAGCGTGTCTTCTAGAGGCATTCTGGCTTCTCAAATGGGGAAGAGCGTAATCCAACTTCTGTTGTCAGAGTCTCCTTCTTGGTTCAGGTATGGCTGGGCACCATCTGAGGGGAATGTTCTGCTTTCAGAATGGAGCACACGGCTCCCAGGTTCCGTGATTGTGGTGGGGCTGGGGAGCAGCTCCCTGCAGCTGGGTACGTTTTTACTTATAGATTTACCAATTAAAATTCCAGAGGAAGAATTCATAAGGTTAGCATTCTTCCCAGAGGTCCCCCTGCTCCCTTCCCCCCACTCTCCCAAAAATAAAAAGCACATACTACTCTGTTTAAGTAGTCAAAGCTTGAAAAAACTTAACTGTAGCTGATTTGTTGTCTATTATTAAAATGATCAGCCCCCTCCCACTGGGTTTCACTCACCTGTTTTGAAATACTTGTATGAAGTGAGGGCTGACTGATTTAAGCATAAACTGAAATTTTGAGAATTAAATAAACATGTTCCAGTCAAAATCAGTTTAGATCATGTCTGTTACTTCTATTTTGATTTGTGTCATACTGTTGACTGTTCCAGTTTATTCATGAAAAAACCCTTACGATTTGTAGTATATGATCTCATGCAAAACCACATTTTACCCTCATTCTCTTAGTAAGTTTTTGCTGCCTGATTTTTGTGAGCGTATGTAATGAAAATATTTGTTTTAAAAAGAAGCTGCATGGAATTACAGAATTCTGGAGGGAGGTGATGTGTTCTGAAATTTTAACTGTAACAAGTAAATTTTGTTATGTATCATAATGACAGTTTTTACTAATTATACCAAGTGGTGGTGCTTGACTGATGTAGAGAAAGGCAAACATGAGAAATGCATAAAAGTAACTTTTTTTTGTGGTGACAGTTGTAGTTTGTGTCAGCGGGCAGCTCAGATGCTGAAAGGGTTATGTGGCTTGTTCACTTCTGTCCCTCATTTATTCGGTTGTTTGGTAGCACTTCAGTAGTAGGTGGATTCGGTAAAATATTTTGATTGTGTGGATGGCAAGGCATTGCTTATGTCTGAAGATACATACATCTGTGATACAGCAACACTTCTGGACTCACTAACTTTTATATTCCTAAACAAGGTGCCAGTGCACCTCTCACCTCACAAGTACACGCACCAACCTCCTGGATGCCAGTGTCTTTTTGTGTTTTTGAGTGAAGGAGATCAAAGATTATTATAATAGCTACAATGACCTATGGAAACTTCAAATGCATGGTGTGTGCCCCCTCTACCCTGTAGCATCGTGAACTGGTTGGATTCCATAGGTCATTTCAGTGTCTGGATAGTGCACATAGACACTCCCAAGAGTGGCAGTGAGGAATTGCTTTTGATAGTACTGTGGTTCACCACCTCTTAGAATGTTACTGTTTCCCTTGCCCAGGAATTTTTATTTTGGTTTTTTTTTGGTTTGTTGGGGTTTTTTTGGGGTTAGGTGTTATACCTCCAGTTAATCTTAAGGAAAGATGTTAAACCAGGATGTTTGTTTCCAATCTCTGAAGATGTTACATTTATTGCATGGTAAAGGAAGAAGGAATTGCCCTTTATTTTGCTTATCTTTACAACTGGTTTTGAGCAGTAAGGTTTTTTAATTTTTCCTCTTTATGTTCTGAGTGCGCTGAGGTTTGAAAGCTTTTTTTTTTTTAATGTGAAAGCTGTTCTATACAAATGCAGAAACATTTTGTTAACCCATCTGTAGTTTTAGTACTGGAGGTAGTTCTTTTGCAGCTATACCTGTTAGAAATGCAGTATAATGTGTTTGAAGTAGTTTTCTTTGGGGGTCCTTGGGTTATTATGTTTGACTTGTTCTTGCAAATTACTTATTATAGCAAGAGCTGAGAAGTTGAGCTGCTGTTACTTGTTTGTGATTTGTGAGAAAGACGAAACTTATTTCAAAACATATGCAAGAGATACAGCACTTTTATAGGCTTGTGATAGTATCTTAGGCTTATGATAGGCTGTTAGTATTCCTTTAAATGTCTTATTAAAAATTCTCAGCACCAAAAGAAAAAGTTTAACCTAAGCTACTGGATGGGCAGACTGTTGTGGATTATGTATCTAAATCCTGTCTCCTACACACATGATAAATGTAATTTAACATTGGCTTCAGTTCATAATGTCAAAATATCATCGTCTACCCATTTCTGTGAAGATCTTGTATTACTCACAAAGGCTGATGAGCAGTAAAGATTTAAATAAGTTATTTACTGGCACAAATAGCAGTACCTTAAAAGGTCAACAGTCACAGGATAGAAAATCTGCTTTTATGGTTCAGATGGATGATGTAAAGTTTAAGAGTGAGTTGATTCAAGAAACCTTAGAGTTATTGCATGGCTTTGATGTTGGTGATGGAGCGATGACCTACTAGGTGTGAAAGAACTACCTGGCACATAGGAGATTCTCTAGACCATCATCCTGCCCAAAAGGTTAGGCTGACAGTTTTTAAGCAAATCTTAATGGCTGTGTTTCTGACCTGTTCTCAAAGATAACTGACATGGGCACATTGTGCAATTCCCAGCAGAAAAGCTTGCCTTGTCTAGGCTTGCCTAACAATACAGATGCTGCTGAATCTGACTACTCCTAGTGATAAATTTGAACTGCAACTATTTGCCCTAGAAGAACAGTTTAAACCTCCTTTTCAAGTTTGTGTTTGTGCACTGTTATATCCCCACACTATATCTCAAAAAAATAGGGTTGTGTTGTTGTGCTTGGGAAAGGTGGGAATGGATATGGCTCCCTGGAGAACACAGTGTGTCATCTCCTAGAAATTACTCTCTTTTTGAGTCTGATTTCTTTATAAAGGTGAAAACTTTCATCTTTGACTATAGTACACAGCAGTCAGATAAGCTGTCCTAAGCATCTAAGTTTAGGCAAGAAGCTGTAGCTGCTCTTTTTTAAAAAATATACTGTATTGGCACAGCTCATATTGTATATAATAAAACAGGGTATTGAACCAGGGAAACTGATGATCTGACAGAATTATTGCCTAGAAACACTGAGCAAGCAATGTTTCTTAAATGAAAATACTCAGCTACTTTTTGTATAGCCCTGTTCAGATTCCTTCCTGCTCAAGTTTTCTAGGCCAGAGCAGTTTTGTTGCAGGTTTTGCTGCTGTCTTACTGCTCACACTCAGAAGCTGTGTTTTCAGCCCAGAGTCAGGTGCCTATAACGTTTATCTCTATCCTGACATCCAGCCCTGCCATACTCTTACTAGTCATACATCCATGTTAAAAATTTGTTTGTCCCCAAACATTTATGTAGATGAGGGAGAATAAAACCCCCTTTGTTTTGAATTTGTGAACACCTATTTGGGTTACAACAATACATGATTGCCTTTAGTACTAGACAGTGGTGCAACTCTGCCAGTGAATTTGCAGATTTGAGTTATTCTTTGTGTAATGAGACATCAAAATCAACAGCTTGAAAAAAATTGTATTGGCCTTCTAGTCATCACTCTAAACTCCATCTTTACAATAACCATGTCTAATAGATGTGAGTACCTTTCTGCAGATTTTTGGGTTCTCTTTTGCACATCAGCTTGTGCTATTGAAAAGTTATGCTCTGTAGTTATTATGTGATGAGATTTATCTGTTTCATAATCATCTTGAACCAGATGTTTCACTTTTCTTCACCATCAGAAATATCTACTATAAATAGATGCATAGTGCTGTGCAGTTTTGTAGCTGTCTTGGTCATGGTGAAACTGCATGTTTATAAATCAGTGCTCATTTTAAGAGCAACATCTGGTCTAAATTTTGTAGCCAGCTGTTCACACCTTAAGGAAAACATCACAGGTCTGGATGACTTGTGAATAATTAAATATTTGTATTTTACGAATCTTTTATTCTCCCTAACAACTGTGTGATTGGGCAATAAACATGAAAATATTTCCATTGACAAAAGTTGTTTCCATCTTCGCTGGAAATACTTGGAGTGGTTGTGCATTTGAGGGGCCCACTTTGCTTTGCCCTTTTAATTTATGGAGAGGAGGGTGGTGTTGAAACCCTGAGTAACACCATTGAAAATACTGAAAAGAACATGCTTTTACATTGTTTGTACATAATTGTACTTTAAATTTCAGGCATAGTTAAAAGGTATGATATAGTGATAAGGAAGGTTCAGCATTTGGTGAAGTGTGTTTTACTGAATGGGATTTGAATACCTTGAATGGGAGATGATCATGTGAATATGAACATATGAAAATATTCTTTGTTGTGTATAAAAGCAGGAGATATTTGCCGGTATCTACTGAAAACAGAGGGGAAAATTTGTGTGCTAGCAAATAGGCAAAACAAGGGTGCAGAATTCAGGAATATGACCATCCTGATTGTTTCAGGAGGCATCTTCAGATATTAAAAGAATTGAGAATTTGATGGGGTTTGAACTATTTCCTGAATTTAGTTAACATGTGATAGACTAAACTTTCAGGCAAATCTTGCAAGTCCTAACCAAATTCACTAGTTAGTGAGATGACAACCTCTGAATGGAGGAGATTCTCATGTAGCACCAACTAATATATAGCTCTTCTGACCTATGGCCTTAGTTAAGCTTCTGGATAAATTTTTAAGAGATGTAATATGTAAATATTCATCATTGATGACTGTTTGTAGTATCACTTGTAATTTATCACATTATCAAGTGCACAATTCTTTCTAAATCAGTTTAATATGACTCTTGTAAGGCTTGAAGATATTTCTTAGGTGCTTGATAAAGCACTGACTTCTCAATAAGTAAATTGCAGTGAAAGTGTTCTGCTGGGTACTGTCTGTGCTAACAATAATGTTTGCATTGTGCTTATAAATAAGCCCCCCAAAAGAAGTCTGCACTTGGTGTAGTTTAGATTACCATCAATAATTGGTGCTTCTAATTTATTTCTGACAGCAAAGCCAGCCTCCAGGGTGCCAGTTCCCTAAGCAGGCAGATGTTTTCTCCTGTGCAGTGTCACAGATGAAGAGCCTGGTGTGGTTTAGTGGGCACACTGGGGCAGGAGCTGCTGCAGCCGAGTCGGAGCCCTGGCTGGGAGAGCTCTGTGCCTCCTCCGAAATTCCTCAGGGAAGGAAGGAGTGGTGGGAGGCCTCCCTCCCCACAAGCAGCTGTGGAATGAGGATGAGATCCAATGTTTATTCTTTCTTCCGGAAACTATAGGAAATGTGGTGCTCATGTACATTGCATAATAGTATTTGCAGTTGTGATAGGGAAAGCCTGAGTAGGATGCAAAGGAGAGTGAGGTGTTAGGAAGTTTGCTCTCCGGGAGGAAAAACTAGAGTATGGGCTGTGAAAACATTAAGCTGCTTTATCAGGGAACTGATCCTTGCTTAAGGGATTGTGAACATCCTTAAGTTTCTGACCTTTGGTTAGTAGGTGCTGCAGTGCACTGTCGTTAACACTTGGGAGTAACTGACGGTGCAAGTAGACAAGAGGATGTGCCTTGTGGCTGGGGACAGGAACTGGAAGTTCAGTGGCTGGTTGGTTTCCACTCTGCTGCCTGGTGTAGGCAGTTTTTCGTGGAAGCTGTCTTTGATTTATGTGTCTTATAAAGGAGTTGTTCACTTGAATGCTAGTAATGGTCCAGTCTCCCCCACTGTTGTCAGCGACAGGAGTCTAGCTCTGCTTCCTCTGAAGCTCAGCTCAGACGTCTGAGAAGCTGAAATGACTGATGGTACCCAAGCTCTCAATCTTCACATATAAAACATAAAAATGCTCCCCTTTGTCAAAGATGTGTGAGCTTGTCTCTTAATAGTGGTACTGTTTTACCTGGACAATTGCCTGCCTCTCTGGAATTGCTTGGAAACTATTAGTTGAGGAATATCAGGCAGGTCTCACTAAAAATATATAGCTCACCTTCTAAATATATAGCAGCTGGAGAAGGCAAAAATCTCACTTCGCATTCAGAATATCAAAGTGTTTTCTCCCAGCTGGTTTATGGCTGTAGGAAGAGTGAACCTCTGAGACTCTGAAATCCATCCACAGTCTGGGTGAAAGTACCCTGATGTCAGGAGGATGCTCCAAGTTGCAATACCTTGCTGGTTTTGTTCAGCCGTTTTTGGGGGGAGGAATGGTTCACTCCTGAATATGAAAGGCAGTCTTGTCTTCTGCTTAGTACCTTACTAACAGCAGCAAGGTAGGAGAAACCTTTCTGTAAGAAAAACATGAAAGGTACTACTTGTTTCTTACACCACAAAAGAAAGCTCTTGTGGCTGTTATCCTGTCTAGGTGTCTCTTTCTTGGAAATGATGTGTTTTAGTAGCACTGTTATATAACAGAAGCTCCTCTGAAAAGATATGTGGATCATATACTACAAAATAAGTACAGGAGGTGGCAATATATCTGAATTAGAAATCTCTAATTGCCTCTTAAGAATGAAGTACCGTGGCATGTCTTGCTCTTCTGTTAAGCACAGAATAAAACATCTGCTTGATTATCTGATATGGGTGGGGGGGAAGGCTATATTGGCAAGCTGAATGCTGTATTTTCCCCAGGAGTTTCTGCCTGAAAAGGTGCATTTGTAGCCAGAACACCCTTCAATAATGCGTGACTTCAGAGATTACAACCTATTTGGTTTGGGCAATTCCAATATATGTTTTCTGTCTGATAAATTGGCCTACTGGAACTTTCTGACTTCTTGACTGAGGTTAAGAACCTGTAATTCTGTGGTGAAGGAGCAACATGCTATTAAATGCCACAAAAATACACATCAATTAAAAGGTGCCTAGATATGGGCAGGGAAGCTTAGTCAAATGTTCCTTTAGGCAGGGGGAAAAAAAAGGAGGGAGAAAAACACCCAGACAAAACACTTGCACGTTGTAGACAAAAATGCTGCTTTGTGACAGCCTGGAGAGCCAAAACCGTGGGACGTTCCTGGGATGTCAGATTAACTTGTTTTTAAAGGGTTGTATTGAGTAGCCCAGTGAGATGGGAGCAACTAAGATTCTAATGGATATCCTGAGCAGCACACTTCTGTAGTCAGACCAAAGGTGTTTTCTTCCTGGAATCCAGCCTTTACTTTCCCTGCTTTGCTTAGTGCAGAGTTGCTTCTTTGGCATGTGCATTTTTTATGGAATTTCAGGGATGTCTTATGCTTCTGGGATGTGCTGATAATCAAAAATTGTTAAAAGAACTTGCTTAGCAGACACCTTGATTTAAAAACAACACACCCACTTCATTGTGATGCTATTCAGGGAAATGATTCAGTGCAGTTTCGGTGGGTTTAAACAATGGCTTGGTGGCACACCTATTTTGTAGAAAGCTGACTTTTAAATGGGATGCCTGTTTTCTGCAAGTCTATACATAGCTAACAGCCTCAAGGTGATACTTGGTAGGATACATGTCCTGTACAGAGCCTCCTTCACTGCATTCTGTTTTCCCATGCAGTGAAGACTGACAAGTGAATTAGAAATATTGGAAGGATTTGTTGGATCCTTCAAGTTCTGCTTTCAGAACTGTCTTTTCTGGCAGTAAAACATAAGTAGGAGTGAGCTGATTCCCACACAGTATCTACAGTCAAGTCCATTTCAAAAGGTACAACTTGTTTTTTTCACATTTTTTTTCCCCACTACACACAAGTTGTAATAACATGACAGCTTATTTATCTTTATCTCTTTGTTCATGGCCAGTTTGAGTTGCAAACAGTAAAAGAGTGGACAGCTCACGGTGTCTCGCTCAGCGTGCAGCCTTCAGCTCTGTGCATAAATTTGTGTTCAGAACCAGTAGAGCTGATGCTGGCAGTGAGTGGCAGGCTGCAGTGATGATGTGTGTGAGCACAGCTTCATGCAGAGCACTGGTGTCAGTGCAAAAGCCCAAAGTGAAGTCTCTCAAATGCAGTGTGAGCTTTGCTTTATCCCTGCCCACGTGCATCTCGGGCACACATCTGAGAGTGACTGTGCCGTGGATGGGTACTGTACAAATGAGTCAGTTCCTGTTCCTTTGGCTGAAGCTTCGTTAGGAGTTCTCAAAAAAGTATTTCAGAATGTGGATGTGGTCAACATAGTCATTTTCCAGGCATCTTAAAGGAAACCCACATCAACTGTGAAAGTGACCTTTGCACTCCTCTGTCCTGCCACTAACAGAACTCATGCACTGCTGGATGGGGAATGCTTGTTTGCTTTGATCCACATCTTCCCTCCCAACTTGCACTTCTTGCTCTTTAGATTAAGTGCCCAGTTACTTTTTGGGAGAATTTCCAAAAGTGTGTCTCTGTACGACTGATTGCTGCTCCACTGGTGGTATGTCAGCCAGACATGTAGTTAGGAACAACTTATGATAAATTTCAGGCCATGTTTAGTAGTTCATCACATTTTAGTACTGAAAACAGCTAAACCCATTAGAACCTGTTGTGTTATTTCCCAGTTCTTGTGGCAATATGTGGTAAAAAACCACTTGTACTGCACCTCCTGGGGTTTAATATATAGCTTTAACTGAGAAAGTTCTCTTGAAGGCATTAATTACTCAGGATCTTTCAAGATTTCAGATGGATTACTTTCACTGAAAATGTTTGTCTTGTATTCCAAGTCTATTTAGAATGACTTATTTTTAAACAACTTTACCATATCTTTCCTTCCTCATACCATGGATTTTCTTTTTTTTTTTTGCATATACTACTTGTGATTATGTACCCCAAGATCTCAGCTCTGAATAGTATTATCTCCATAATGACTTTTTTTTTAATACACTACTTTATTGATATATGCAGCTCTGCCATCTAATTGTTATCTTGTGCTGAAGTTTGTGTTCTTCCAGTGCACTGGATTTCCCCACCGCTTACCCAGTGATGTTGTGTGAGGCATTCTGCCAACAAAAGGGAGATGTTTCCCCTGGGAGCCTTTAGAAGGCAGTGGGATGGGGAAGCAAGTCTCCAAATGGCAACATACACTTCATTTAGAAGGAAAAGCTGCTACTGGATGATGGGAAAATGCTTTGAACGTGTGTTGGAACACAGAACTCCCAGGTCTCTTATCTGGAAATCTGTGTATTTACAGTGCTAACTGTGCTGTATAGGTAGCAAACAATTAGAGTGGAAAAGCTGTGTTATCCATAACTCCAAAGCTTGTAAATGAGTGACTCTGCTTTATTAGTATTCAGCCTTTCTTACAACTTTTGAGAAGAAAAAGGAATTGTTTCTTGCATTACTTCACATATTCACAGCAGTAGTTGTGAATCTCATATGGGCAGACAGATAAAAAGGATTAAGGCTTATCCTGAAGCTGATCATGCCATTAGCAGACAGAATGGAAAGTCAGGGAAGCCTGTCAGCCTTGCTGCCTATCACAAGTATCCATCACATGTTTCAGTTTGGGCTTCCCCCTTCACCTTTGGGAAAGAGTGAGGATGAATGAAACTGGCTATTTGATAGTAGTTCCCATGTTACTGCTGTGCATCACAAAATATCAGCTATAGCTAGACTTTACCAAATGATTTATCAGTACAAAGATACCTGGTGTTCTTAAAATATGCTTTAATAACATTTCAAATTTGAACCAGATGTTATGCTACAAAGACAGTATTTCCTTTTTCTTCTTTTCATCTGATATTAATGAAAGTGTGCAGTGTGAGATCTGAATTTAATATGGACACACTTAAGTTCTCTTAATGTCATCTTGACCTGTAATGGGATTCTAGTTCCAAAGGCTTTGCTTCAAACAAAATTAATTGCAGTAATGGATCTGACACGCTCCTGACTGTTGTACAGAAATTTGCAGTGGATGTTACTTTTCTTGTCCAAGTAACCTTGGTTTTAGATTCACTGCTGTGCATGAATTTAGAACTCTCTGCACTTGTCTTCTGTCCTTATTGCAGAGATTGCTACTGATGTATTTAATTTTAAACTAACAGAATTTGTACTGACATACTTATGTCAGTGTGTCTCGCAGCTGTAGAGAAATGGAGACCAGCTCCTTTGTGGAAAAAAATCTGTCCTGAAGTGCAATTTTCATTGACAATATTGATGCAAACACACATGTGAAATGGTTGGTCTGTATCCTCTATGTATGAATTCATACCTCAGTTGTGTTTGATTTTTTTTTTCTTTTTATTTGAAATGCTTAGTGTTCAGATGTGTTTTTTGTTTGATTGCTCATTCCCATTGTCCTGCTTGGATGTTTGGTCTTTAAAACTCTGCCTTTAGAGATGATCTGCTATCATCTCTTCACATTGAATCTCTGATAACAAAAAAGCCCTTCTGGGCAGAGAGTTCTTGAGTTAGAGTAAGGCTGATACAAAAAGGCTCTCTTGTTTACTCTAGTGTGGCTAATGCAGTACTTGAGTACTTCAGAATTACTTGGAATAAAAAAGCAAATAATCCACAGAACTGATAAAACTTCCTAGACGAATACCCAGGACTTGTTCCTGCTCTGAAATGACATTTTTAGAAGTAGGAATAGATAATACTGCATTTAGGATAGATGTCCTATTAAGCAGCTGGATTTAACAATGACCGAGTGGACATTACAGTAAATCAAACGGAATGGCACAGGGCAGGAATAGCCTCTGTGTTTCTATGACAGCCTGTAGACACAGTCTGGTTTAAGTTGGGTTTTCAAGAATGTATTAGGAACCAGGGATAATGAGTTCTCAGCGGAGTTCTCCTTGGAAGGTGCATTCTTTTCTCTGTGTACCATGGGCACTTTGCTGAAGTACTGCTGATTTGGATGAGTTTGGAAGTCCTCAGGAGAAGCTCCAGTTAAGATCTGCTCTTGTAACACACTGTTCATAACTCTGAGACCTTCTCAAACTGCTGGATGAATTTAATTACTGTCCACCACCACACAGTGTAGTAGTAGGGTATTAATCTCAAAACTTGGATAGCAGAGACTGTTTAATGTACAGTCAAAACTGAGACCACCTTGTGATTGCTGTAGTTTGCTGTTCTGTCATAGCCTGGACCTATTAGCAATCCATACAACATTAAATATTACTGATATTCTGTACTACTTGGGATTTCCCTTCAAGAGTGTTTTTTCAAACCCACTGGTATGCTAGTCCTTACTCATTTTCTCAGTGTTGTGAATTCCTGTCATCATAGTCATTGCCTGCTCTGAATAAATTTGCCTTCTTTCTAAGGTCATCTTGGTGAAGGACAGTATTGCTTCCTGTTTGTCCTGGATATATTTTTGAATATTCTTGAGATTCTTGATGTATCCTAGTGAATTGGATACTTGAGTTACTTTTCAGTTCTTCCCAGTTACATTTTACACAACAGTCCTTGGCTAATTTTTGTGTTTTTCTTGGAGATGGTCTAAAAACAGTTCATGTTATGGAAAAACTAAAAGATAATCTTGGCAAGATTGAGTGGGTAAAACAGTCTGCAGATTGTATCTACTGAGAGAGAAGATGCTTCTCCAGCTGTTGCCTCCTGTATTCTGTTTCATGGGAGTTAGATCACTTGCACAAAATATTTCCACAAACTCATTCTTCCAGGTTCTGTATTTCCCTATTTGAGAAAGAGACAAAGTAAAAGATAAATCCTCATACTACAGTGTGGTCACGTACACTTTTTGACCCATTAAGTTTGCGGTTTTATGCCTTTTTTTCAGAATCCCATTTATCTCCCTCTTCTAGAAGTAGGTTGCTAAACCACACCAAAGTCATCTTTGTATGCAACAAGTAGCCTTTAATTTATCAGCAGTAGCAGTACTGTCAGCATCTCTTAAGACATACCCCAGACTTCTGTGTCTTTTTAGCATAGTTATTGTGACATTTCCTACAAGTTTACTGATTAGCACTCAGTACACACAAAGTGCTTTTGCACTGATGGATGTAGCCATTTGTTTTACCTCCCTCTTAATTATCTGTAAGATGTCAAGCATGAGAGGGTGGTCTGGCTTTGACTTACACGTGTCACTCAAATGTTAATAACCTCATTACACAACTCAACCGGTGGCCCATATAGTACAGTCCCATGTCCAATCAGGTCTTTCTGCTTAAATGCTTAAAGAAGGTAAAGTAATACTAAGAGGAATCTGTCTCCCCCACCAATGCACTTGTTTGTCCATGTTTACCTCAACACTCCCGTGCATGTGTCTGTATATTTATTTATGGGGAGTGAGGCAGGGGATCTTCATTTAAATGGTTGTTTCAGTAAGACAAAATCTTCTTGTTTCCCTAGGGACCCTCAGTTCTCTGTGTGTTTTAAAAACTTCTCTGCTGGTTGACTTGTAAATCTAGATCTGTGTGACTTCTTTCAAACTATGCCTGGGAGTACCAATTTGGAATAAGAAGTTTAACTTTTAAAGCATTGATGCCACTGTCCCTTACACATCACTATTTCTGCTTTCTCTGAAGTTAAATATAGGATATTGCCTATCTTAGAGCTGTGTGAATTGGTGTTTGTAACCTGCGTGTGACTTGCTGGTGTCTATTACTTCATGCAGATTTAATATCAGTAAATCTTACCCTTGGTTCTGTAGAATAGATGTCTATTTTGGGAAGCTTCTTAGTACATTGTACCTGTTGCTCTTCTGTTGGACATATTCCTCTTTACCATTTATGGTCTAAAGGAAGCAAAGTCATGTGAGCTGTGGGATAAACATACGCATTTAGGTCTCTGTGGCACAGTAGCGTGCTGTTGTCATGTGATAATCTTCAGGCAAGATACCGTGTGTCCCTGGCTTTCAAATGAGATTTCTTAACACTTAAAGTTTTGGGAACCCTGTTTTTTGTTGCTGTAAGTAGCTTCATCTTCTAAAGAATTTGAAGAACACCTACCCAGAATACCAATTCTGGTTTAATTTCAAATTTTCTGTAGACTTTAACTGCACCTGCACTGTAGTCTGGGTGTTGCACAGAGCTCCAGGTTTCTGAGGGCTTTAATGTTCCCCTAATGATTTTTTCAGTGTCTGCCTTAAAGCTATATGTATATTTTTGCTGAAGCTTGTTGACTCTATTTTCTTAGTTTACATGTGGATAATGTAACACTCAGACTTTCTTAACATGTGCAACTTGTCCCTTGTATTTCCAGAGCAAAGCTTGGTGCTCTATAAGATAACAGGTGTGACACCTTGGGTGGACTTGTTCTGTTTGTTGGGATGACTCTATCCTTTACCTAGTGAAGGAAGTTATCTTTGGGGGACAAAGCAAGTACCTCTGATTCACAAGACAAAACCATGACCAAACTATGCCTGTAGTTCAGACTTAGAGGTTTACAAATGATTTGAAACATGTATCCTAGGTACTGTGTCTTCTTTCCCCAGCTTACTCAGATTATGCTTGGGTGCCAGAGTTTCTTTCTATATAAGAACAGTGAGGTGATCAGAAACATTAAGTTCTCAGCATAAATGTATTAAGCTTCATATTGCACTTGGCTGAAAGGAGGGAGGCTGTGTTTACCTGCCCCAGCTGAGTTCACTTCAGAGGAAGGCAAGTAGGAGGAGATGGTGGGAAACAGGACAGTATAATAATTTATATTCCACCCTCCTATTGCATATTAGGGTGTGATACAGGACCAGGTGGTTTTGTAGCATCATCTCCATAATTGGCTAATCAAGTGCCTTATTTTGCAAAGTTCGAGTAACATGAATGCTGTTCTCCTCTGAAGTAAGTACTAACTGCACTTACAGGAGTAATTATCTTTAAAGTAAGTCCTTGAGAAGTATATGGAAGGATCACACCATCAGTGCTGGGAATTAGTCTTAGGAATTGTTGCCACTCAGCTTGTTACTTGGCATCTGGATCAAAATTGCCTCATCCCTGGTATGCTGTCACTTATTTACTAGATGGTTGCCATCTCGTGTTGATATTTTCTTTCCCTGGTATTTTCTGCACAGAAGTATCCAGCTTGGCTAAATAGCAGTGTTACAAAAGATGAAGGCCCCTCTCTTCCACACAGACTGGGTGCTACACAAGCTTGAACTGCGTGGTAGCTTGAACTGAATTGCATGGTAAGGACGTAGCAGGGCTTTCAGAGCCCAGCCATCAAAGATTATGTGCTGTAGGGGTATTGAGAGAGGCTTGTTTGAGTGACTTCAGCCACCAGCAGAATTTAGTAGCATTTAGTCTTAACCTCAGCTCAATCATATCTGTAGTAAATACACAGTATTTTGTGATTAACCCATTTAGTTTCTAGTCATGTTTCATCTTCATTGCTAGTCAAATTGCTAGTGTTTGACATGCTGGGGGTGTGCTGTCAGAAGGTGCATATGTGCTGTTTGGAAAGAGAATTAAGCTAGCTAAGGAATGGATAAAATAATCCTTTGACAGCTGTTGAATTCTTAGCATCTCTACTACAACAGTATTGATATGCTGGGAGCACCAGCTAAATGGCTTAAATTAAATGGCTGGGTGGGTCTGTTCTGTGCATGTTTCATACTCTGATGTGTGCCCACCTTACCCATGTGCAGTGGGTCTGGCAAACCCACTGCACTGGCACAGGGGCTGTGACTGTGACTCAGCCCTGCTGAGCTCTAGGGTAAAGAAGTGAACCCAGGGCACACAGGCTGTGTGGGGGAAAGTGTTTTTTCACTTTCCCTTCCCACCTCTTTTGTGCCTTGGCAGCCTCCTGCACTGTAACCCTGCCTCACACTTAGAAACTCTGGGTTTGTGTCCACGCAAGCAGATCTGGCTGTGGGTGTTTCTCTAATGCCATGAGTGTGAACAGCACAACCTTCCATATGTCTTGTAAAAAACCTGAGCTGGAATCCTCTGGCAAGGTGTTTGTTTAACACTGTGGGCCTAAGCAGAAACTTCACTGGCACTGTTTGCAGTCTATATATAAAAGTACCTTACTGCTCATAAAATTGTGATTTGATGAATAAGTTAATTCAGTTTCTTATATTACCATCCAGTGGACAGTTACAATACACTGGGGCATGCACATATACTAACAATAGGTGACAATTGAATGTTGCTCACTTGCAGTACAGTGTAGTCCTAATGCAGGTACTAGGCAAGGTTGGTTCATTGCTTCTTAGCATGCAGAAACCTCCAGATTAGGAACTTTAACTCATACTTACACCGTTCCGTGGAAGTTTTGTGCTAATCCTTAAAGTTATAGGCTCAGTTACTTGTTATTCCATCAAGGTCAGTGAACAGTTTGCATAAGTCCTTGTGAAACCTATTTCATTTATGCCTGTAAAACTTATTTTGAATTGATGTGTAGCTTGTTTTGGTGGGGTTTTGCGTGCTTGGATAAGTAACTATTTACAGCATCCTTTATGAATTTTTTGCAACTAAGCCAGTTTCTTATCTGTTTAGACATAGTCTTTGAAGGATTTGATATAAAGTCAACACAAAAATAGGTCCTGGTTGAAGGTAGCTGTGTGCATTTATCAGCAATTAAATTTTAAAAACAAGCTAGTTAGTTTGCCTTTGAGAATGCAAGTGGTTATGCCTGTAGGAAGTTCTTTTAGAAGGCTGTGCCAACTCTATACCTCCCTAGGCTTGCTCATACTGGTGTTCTCTGGCAAAGCAATTTAAAAAATGTCTTGGGCAGGATTTTTGTAAATCTATTCAGCCCAATCAGAAGGTTCACTTAATAGAGCAATGTATAAATAGTGTGGGGAGTCAAGTGACCATCAGCTGGTCTGAAGGGGTTTGACCACTACAGTCACAGGGTCTGAGGTATGCAGGAGCTGGGATCACTGAAAACATGCTTTGCTGCAGAGATACCCTGGCTCTGGTGTAATTATGTAACTGCAGGGGAATTCATGTGTGTGAATGTGTTTGGACACCTGTATTTAATGTTGGTTTCACCTTCTGTGTCGTTACTGTGGGCTTTTAAAAAAGTTACTGCCTTGATTAACTTTCCCATTTCATTACGTCGTGTGCATTGCACTGCCCAGCTGAACTCCACAATTGTGCATTTCCTTTAAAAACTGTGTGCCTACTCGCTTGGAACAATGCACTGATCTGTTTTACTGAATTCAGAACTTAAGACATAATGGCTCTTTGCCTAAGTTCATATTAGGTAATTAGAAGTTCTTGGCATGCTTGGTAAATGCTGAAATTCCATTGTATTGTGCATTAAGCATGGAGAAATATTTCTTCAACTGCAATGCCAGTGCACTGACTGATGTGTTTTGGCTGTCCCTGGTGATGGGTTTATTAAATCTCAGTGAAACTGTCAGCTCTGAACTTGCAGATATGCTGGCTTGCTTTTGTTTGGGAAGTTACTGAAGCCAACATCCAGGTAATGACTTTATTATATTTTTTTTTTTGAATTTTTCTTAAAAGCATCCAACTTCCCCACTTATAAATATCACAATCTGGATTTTAAGCAAATTAGTAAAATGTCACAGATTCATTTGTGTTCATTTCACTTGATACCTGTGGCAGTGCTGTCCTGGACAAAAAATTAACCGAATTCAGTGACTTAATGGAAGAACTATTGTTCAATCCCAGGTAATTGGTATTTCCCTTCTTCCTTCCCCACTTACCTTGGTATTCATACTGAATAGTTTTCCCCCACTTCAATTACATATTTTATTGCTTGTTACCACCATCCCTATCCTTAGAACATATTAGTCCATGATGTGACTCTCACAGCAGAGCTGTGTGAGAACCTGTTTGCTTCCTTTTCTATCAATTCAACCAGTAGACCTTTGATTTTAAAAGTTATTTGCTTAATTCAAACCAGAAAAAAGTATGGTAGCTTATGTGTCTGTTACATTTCTTGCCTTGATTCATTTATGTAAACATCATTCAGTCATGTTAAATGTGTCTTGATTCAGCAGGTAAAGGTAGGAGTAAGTCAGGAGGTGATCCGCAAGTGTTCTGATCACCTGCCTGTGTATTTGATGCACAGCACACATCCAGTAGGGTTTTTTTAAATTTTTACATGATAGGATGATGGGCTCAGTTGCCTCTTGCTTTTTTGGCCATAAGCCTTTATATTAGTGCAGTTCACCAGTGTCAAGAGCTTTAACTGTTGGTTTTGTAGACGACAGATGGTGGTTTATTCTCAGTAACTTGATATTTCTTGCTTTCATGAAGGAATGAGACTCCTTTCTTCACAAATATCAAACCCAGGCACTGCTCAATTGCATCTGAGCATCCATAGCCCAGAATTATGGTACAGCTCGAGGCTTCAGGTTGCTCCTGCATCTGAGGTGTTCACAAACCTCCCTTTCCCTTCCTGCAAAAGCTCAAATTTGAAGTGGCCCAACCCTCTGTCATCTGGGAGACTTGGACCTTTTCTTGTTGTCCTGGTTTGGGCTGGGATGGAGTTGGGGGTGTGTGCCCATCCTGCTACCTCAGCCTCACCTGCCCTAAACAGAGAGTGATGTCTCGTTCAAGGCTCTGCTCATCCCCTTGCCTCACCTGCCCCTCTTATAATCACGGGGGTCTGGCTAAAACTTGCAGATGACCAAAAAGCTTGTAATGTAATAAATCAAAAGTATTTTCATTAAAATAAAAAAAAATGCTAATTTAAAAATAACATTTGTACCTCCAGAGTCTTATAGAGGTGCTGTCTGAGCCTCTTGGCCTCTCCTTGAAGATGCAGTGACTGTGCTTCCTCTGGCTTATTCCAGAACCAGTTTGACTGAGGATAAGAGGGGAGATATTTCCTCTGAGTGGCCACAAGCCAGAAGAGCCTGTGGTGCATAAGCTCTGTCTCCCTTTGTGGGATGACTCTTGCCTCCTGCACACTGCTAGGTGCTGGCTCAAGGGGAAGCTGGGTGTGTTGTTCCTTGCTCTGAGGTTGGGACTGAAGCAGGGAAGGGTGAAATCATTGCCCCCAAAAAGAGGGAGAAGTGGACAAGTTACAGTAAATGAATAGTGCAAATTACTGCAGTGAGAGCTCTAGCAGAGAAATGTCCATATTTGATTCCCAACTTCAGTGCCACTGCTCTCATGCCTTCGTGTCACATTCCTGTTCCTGGCAAACCTCTCAGCTGTGCAAGTTTGAGAGGTGAGCATAGGTACTGCATAGGGATTGAATACTGTTGATTTGCCCTCACTGAATGCTGTTGGGGAAACTGTTGTGGAAAGGTTCAGCAGGGCATGCGTGCTTCTGTTACAATGTTACAGCTACCACTCTTCTCCAGAAGTATTTGATAGTAAGCTATTCTGGTTATTTCCTTTTCAATAGACTAATATTGAATCACTGATATTACTATCATCTGATCAAACATTGGTGATAAAAGTGCTCTAAAAAATTAAGTTATTAAAGATGCATACAGAAATGGTTCTGTGGTTTTGGGAAAAACAAACAAAAAAAACCCAACCAAACAAAAAAAACACCACACTTGCCTGGCTGGTGACTGTTAAAATACTGTCACTGAAGTTGAAAGACTTGCCAGTTCCCAGATAAGTGCTTAGTGAGCAGTTCTAACTTGATGGACATTTTTTATTTGTTTTTACCAACACGGATTTATTTCTTTTTGTGTAAAATCTTAACACTCCCAGGCTTCAAGGAGTTACCTGGAGTACCTTTCAGTCCCCCCACCCCAGGAAGGCCAAGCTAGGCTTGTATCCATTGGGATTTTTCTCAGATGGGCTGCACTGTGCTGTGGCAGTTCCTGAGCTGGTAGAGAGGAGCTGGGATTCCTTCACTTGACAGCAGAGATGAAAGAATTTCAAATCACCACAAATGGAAGTTTTTTTGCGAAGACTTGAAATGCTCTGCTGATTTCTAATAGGAGTGAACTCTAAGTATCTCCTGTACTCTCTGCTAAATTATGTAGGACTTGTACCTTTTTTTCTCACTGCAACACAGGATGTGTTTCCCCATTTTAGGATTACCTCTATGCCTATAAGTTTACTTACTGTGAGTACCTTTTCTGACAGACTAAGAATAGCCTGGTTTTGCATAATTCATGGTGCCTTTTTAATGTTGTGGTTTGTTGTGGTTTTTTGTTTTGTTTTTTTTTTTTTTTGGTGCAAGACTGCTGGAGGATTAAGGAGAAACTTAAGGTGACTTGGGTTCTGATATTATTCTACTTCACATTTGCAAATGCTTGTTATTATTTGCTTTTTGGGAGCAGGTCTTTACTAACACATGGGGATGAAACAGGTTATTTCAGAACAACTATGTTGGAATATTTGTTAATTAGAAAAACTAATGATTGCATACCTGAGGTGACTGTTCTGGCAACACGCTTTTTTTGTTTACTGTCTGCAAGAAATCTGTGTAATACCAACTGTGGAAAATTCTTTCTTTTTGAAGGCTAATCTACATGACTCTTTCATATACTGATTTATTTTTTTTCCCTCATTGTTTCTGCAGGTCATGTTGGATCAATGCTGTGGATTGGCCAACCCAGAACCTGTAGCTGCCCATCAGTCGCTCAGTAGTCAGTGTAGATTCTGTCTTTACAATCAGCAGCTACATCTGGCTACTGGGTCTCTGATGGCATCTCTTATCTTCTATCTAGACTTTTTGTTGGATTTGTCTTCTCTCTTGGGTGCAGAACAAGTTCACAGTTCCAACAAGTTAACATCTGAGGTGTGGCCCCCAAGTAAAGGAGTGGATATCTATTGGATCTGCTTCACAGTGGAAATCAGATTAAATACCTGGATGTTGTGTATTGGAATGCAACAGTCTTTTCTGTTGCCTAGTATTGAGGCTTGTAGTAGTCAAAACTAGGAGAATATTTGCAAATTTGAGCTAAGAAAATAGTTAGACTTTTTTTAATGAAGAATCTTTAACCTCTTCTGCGAAGGAAAGGTATTGAAACAACTTGGCTGATCTCATGACCGCTGGAGGTTAAGGAGGAAACTTACTGTGAACTGTGATGTGCAGTTTTTATCAGTTGCATGTGAAGACTGTCCAGGTTTGGGGCATGAACCTGGCATACAATGTAGATTTCTGTGTTTGTTAAGCAACAGCTACATTGTCTGCTGGGTTTCCAGCTGCCTGGAAATACAAAGTGGAGGGTTATCTACACTTTTTTTTTTTTTAAAGTTACTTTCCTTATCTCTGAGGAAGACAATGCAATGCAATGTCTAGTTGATGCCTCTGCCTCTGTTCTCACGAAAGGGATCCAGACAGTGTCAACTAGAGCTTGAAGATGGGGTAGATCTGAAATTATTTAAGAAGGTAAAAGTTCAAGGGATTGAAGTGTTCAGGCACCTGAGCATGAGTAGATGTCAGGCAGAAGCCAGTTCCTGCTGCCTGTGTAACCATTGGTTTACCTTTGTAATGGGGCTTCAAATGGAAAACTATGTATGTGTGTGCTGTATAGTTATGGAATTCTTTTTGTAGAAGTGAGTAGTGGAGAGCTATTTATAGGTCTGAGGTTTTTTTCTTGTGTGCTGTGTATAGTATGACTTGTATACAGAAAGTGCCTAGAAATAATTAGGAAGGAATAATGTCTTGAGTTGCTAATACCAGCTGGGTCTCCTGTTCATTGGGTTCCACCAAACCTACTGTGCTTCACTTGTGCTCCATATCCAGCCACACAGTGACAAAAATGGCAGTTTCAGTTTGAGAACATTAGGCCTGGAATAGCAGGAGACTGTTGTCCTTTCAGACCTGGTCTGCAGTCACAGTAGTAAATGGGGAAGCTTGTACAGCACATGTCTGTATGCGGTTAACCCCTCACTGGTGAGCTCCATGGCACTGGCTCTTTGACCAGAGAAATCAGAGTTGTGATGGCCACTTAGAGTGAAGGAATGTATGATTTGGCAAAGCTTGTCTGTCTGGACTGTCCATGGGTGGTTTTAGATCAGCAGGTTTCCAGAACCCTTCCTCAGGAAGGGCAATACTCAGGAGTCAGAAGGGCTCCTAAGTGAGTGCTACTGTTAAAAACTGTATTTTGTTAAGACAAATAAAACTTCTCATGCAAAGAACTGTGTGTCTTTTCTTGTTTGCTACATTAAACTTAGTTTGCACAAAGTCTTTTAGGACCCAGAGACTATAAAGCTGTTTATTGTTCATTACAATGTCTGGTGTAGACAGCCCCTCAATATTTGCGTCAGCCTGACTACTCAAAAAAATACACATTCACTTAATGCATTTCTACATTAAGTAAAAATGTACAGACAATTGCTCACAGCCAATAGTTGGTGCAAACAATCATTCCCCATTGAAATAACTGTGGTTTGTCTAGATAGCTTTGAAAGCTGCTTGTTAAGGCTGAGCAAGTATTTATCCTTTGCTTTATGTTGTTTTTCTCTGTGCCAGTCTGTTGGTATCTAAGTCTCTGACTTTCCAGAACTGGTAAGGACTTTGATATAGCTGAGACTTTTTCTTAAATTAACTGGCACTTGCTCAGTGCTGTTACTGATGTTTCATTCCATACAGTCTCCTGGGTCTTGACCAACAAATGCACAATGTTCCTAAAAATGGTAATACGTTACTCTCTGTAATGTTTTTGTGGCTCATTTAGCTTCAACGATATTAAAATATCAGCAATTTTTATAGCGTTACTTTGTTCCTCTGTTTATAGTTGTTTGACTGGACTCTTAAGGACTTCGGTCAGAATAAAGTACCTCTGCCCCAGCTGTGTATATGGCAAACACCATAAAGCAATTGAAAAACAGATCAACCTAATGTTTAGCACCAAGCCCCTCTCCTATTCAGTTTCACTTCCTCACTGTTTCAGTTAAACTTATGATGTTGAAATCCCCTTTGTGGGCAGGTACTTCTGGTTCCTCTTATTTTTCTGTCATGCCACTTGCTTTTGTATAGACACCTTTAAAAAAAAAAAGGGGGCAGGGGAGAGAAAACACTTTCTTCTGTTACCTTACTCAAAGATTCTTGCTGTATTTTCAGTCTCTAGCATAGCTAATGGAAGCATGAAAGAGTAGTTACTTTCTGATTTATTTTTTTTTTAATTGTTACCACTTTTCTGTGTGGATTTCAGTGAGACTGGCATAAAGGTATGACTGTTCCTCTCCCCAGCTGAGGATGCCTTTACTACCCCTGATTAAACTGCTGCTAACAGCTGCCTGAAGTTCTCCTTCAGCTTCAGTGGAAGAAACTGGATCCTGTGACATTTTCCAAGTGTTCGACCTTAATGAGGTTTTGTTGGGGGAGGGGGGGTTGTGTGTGTTGTGTTGTTTTCTGGGGATTGTTTTATGTTTTCATTCCCAACAGTAACCATGGCAATATTGTCATGATGCTCACAAGTGTGAGAACTGACTAGGGTGCATGCTGTTTCTTGGAAAGTGAGACCGAGGTTCTTGCCTGGCCAGAGCTGAACCTCATCACAACACTCCCTGTTCACTGTGGGGGTGATGAAACAGTGCAGCAGGTTGCCCAGAGAAGTCATGGATGCCCCATCCCTAGAAGTGTTCAGGTTGGGTGGGACCCTGAGCAACCTGGTCTAGTGGAAGGTGTTCTTGCCCATGGCAGGGGGTGGAACTGGATGATCTTTAAGCTCCCTTCCAACCCCGGCCATTCTATTCAAGGCAGTAAATGGTGAGAACACAGTTGCTGAAAATCTCAGCTATATCCCTTCTCCAAAACACAGAGCTTGGAGTTTGGCATTCAGACTTGATTGCCCCTGCACTGCCCCCTCTTTCCTTCTGAAGCAAATAATGAGTACTGAGACAGTAGTGACAACTGGATCTGTTTGGCTCAGTAAACTGAAGACAATCACAGCACTTTCTTAACTTCGTATTTTCAGTTGCATCTCAGTTTATGTAATATCTTCCCACACTGATATCTCTTCCCATCTCATGACTTGCTTTTTGAATTGACTTAAATATCTATTTAAATCTTAATAGCAGGAAGAACAATATTTTTACTTTCTGGCTCCAGCTAACTACTGGGAAAGCCTTGCTGCCTACTATTTCTCTGTTCTGTAACAAATACTTCTGTAGACTCTTAAGCTTTGTTTTCTCGACTATGTTTATTCCTTCTATGCAAATCAAGATTCAAAGAACAGAAAGGATACATTTAGCCTGCCCTTCATGTATTTGCAGCATGTCAAGCAACCCAGTAGTCATTAAGTTTCTGATATGACAATAACTGATATAAAACCTGAGGCAGAGGCAGGAACACCAAAAAATCAAAACCTTGCTTTTTGTAGAACAGAATAATGAATGGTTTGCTTTAATTGCCCAAAAGTGTGAACAGCCATTCCTAATGGGAGAGCTCCATCCATTGGATAGGTGGCTTGTAATTAAACTGTGGAAACCTGTAATTTGTACTTCTTTTGCTGTCCTGAATAACTGGGCAGATTGTGTCTTGTGAGCAAATGCTTTTGGGGACTGCTTGGTCAATGAGGGCTGTGGCTGTTTTATCAGCTCCACTCAGCACTAAAAAAGTCCCTGTGCAGTTGCCTATGGAAGGTCATGGCAGAGGGAAGGTGTTGAGGGTTTTAGAGCAGACTTTTGGAAACCTTCCAGCAGGCACATTTTCTTTCCCTCGGCGTGAGCGAGCATTTTCCAAAGGCATAAACACACCTGGGATTCCTCACCAGAAGTACCCTCTTAACAATGTGCTTTGGTGTCTGACTTGAATGATGTTGGTGTGCTTGTGCGTTTTTAATCTGTAAATATCCCCCCAAATTAACAGTGAAAACTGGTCTCCCAAGTGGTGTTTTGGGCAAGATAAACAGTCTTGGGTCCTGTATTGGATCTCTCTGGGCCTTTCATAGCACAAATCCTGTAGCACAGAAGTGTTTATATGCAGTGCTGTAGCATCCATAGAGCCTGTCTGCAGTGGGATTGTTTGTACTGAGATGTGTTGGTTTGTACAATAAACTGAAAAATGAGACCTTGGTTGTGGGTGTTTGCAAAACAAAGCTCCACTAAAGAGATGTTAGCTTAAGTGGTCCTTGGCACTGGAGAGCTCTGCAGTTTCTGAATCTATCCTGCCTGTGGCTAGCAAGCTACTCATAAAGCAGTTAACCAAATTGTAGAAAGCCTTGAGAATCCAGTTTAACAGTGACATTTTCTGCTGCTGTGTGCCTTTACAGTTTCTAGTGGTAGCTCAAAGAAAATGCTGAATTGCTTTAGGAGATGAGAGGACCACTCTAAGGCTATGACTACCTGTCTCTAAAGCAGTGAGTTTTAGTCTGGAGGCTTTGAAGAACAGTTGCTGCTCCTACACATTAACAAACTTTATCCTTTCAGATTGGTAATTTTTCTATCTCCTCTTAAAATCTTGTTCTGTAGGTTGCTAAGTAACACCCGCACATACTTGATCTTCCATGTGCTCTGAATGCCAGTCTTCAATGCAAAATACCTTTCCAAAATTAGTGTCTGTCAAGCTCCTGAAAGGTAGTGATGCTGTGATTCAAGTCAATCATGTTGCCTGCTGTAGGAGTTAATTCTCCCATCTAAAGACACTTGCAGAATCACTAATATGGTGAATCTCCAATTCTTTTTAGCTGTAAGAAAACATCTTCTGAAATACTTGCACACTAATTCCAGAAAAAGAATTGCAGGGGGAGTGCTTAAAATATCAATTTGTTCATTATGGTGATAATGTATCTCTTTAAAGCTTAGTTTTATTTGGAGTGCAGACTTCTGAAACTTCTGAAGGAGCCTGGACTGAAGCATTATGTAGGTAGTATTCTTGTGTCCCAAGGCTGGCTGACCAGTACCTGACTGGGTAGGTGCTGAGGATTTTTAGAGAGGGGCTGGCATGAAGAAGGTGTGAGGGAAGGATTGATGAAGATTATAGGAAACTTTCCCTTTCTTTTAACCTGTTCTGTCTTGGAGAAGGAAGGATCTACACCTTTCCCCCCCTCTAGAAATTCAATACAGTGTTCCACTAGACACACATATATATACATAGGACACATACCAGGCACTTTGGGTATTTTTGACTCTGCCTGTCTTTTTTCACTAATTGCTTGTATAATCCAGGCAGGTGGGCTGAGCCTGTTTTGAGAAGAATATCCACCACTGAACAATGCATCATGAGTCCTGAGACCAGAAGCTGCTGTTACTTTCCTTGAGTATATCTTCTCTTTTTCATGGACTTCACATGGCAGATCGTCTTGTAGAAGTACATGGAGCAATGAGATAACTGGATAATTGCAGTTATATGCAAAGCATCCACATAAAAGACATTAAAATCACAACAGCACAGCCAAGAATACCTGAACTTTGTAACTGCAGCTATGAATAAGCCAAAAATGAATGGATGTAAAAGCAAATAAACCTGTCACTGCCTTTTGTCTCCCTCTGTAAGCCTAAGCACTGTTTGTCGTGGTTACTATAGAACTGACTCATGAGGTGTAGGATTAGGAATTGCAACAGCCCTTCTTAATGTCTCCCTCTATTTACTTACAGATAGATTAGCCAGCTAAAGATGTGAGAGTAAGTTATACCCCTTATGGAATGGACTATCTGGATGCTTTGAAGAAGGTTCTTGATCCCTTCTGCCTTCCCCCCTCCAAAGTTCATCCTGGCACTGACAGCCTCCCGAGGGGTGTGACTTTGCTGCTGACAGATGTTTAGCTGCTCTAAGCTACCTGTACAGTCTATGCTGGGTTGCTGCATCACACGATGTGGGTGCTGTGCAAGAGTTCACTCACTTGCTAAGTGGGGCTATTGGCTTTTAGGCTAAAGCATATTAAGCTGTTAAACTAGACTAGCAGGGGCACTTAATCACTCTTAGTTAAGAGCCTGTGGCTTACCTGGGGCAGTAAGAGAGGTACAACTGAAGTACTGGGATAGTGGCAGCAACAGGGAAGTCACTGTAGCTTCCTGAGCAACAACAGATATTATTCATGCAGTGTATCTATCCCATTGGTCTCGATATCAGTCCCCTGACATTTGTATGCAGTTCTCAAAGGCTAATGGTACCCTGTTTTTTTCTTCACCTATGGTGAATAATGATGAAAAAAGGATTTTGAGGTACCAGCTAGAAGGTATTTCAGAAGCCAAATTTTCATGGAGGATTTTCACCTCAAGTGAACTACATGGTAATTTAGAAAGACATGGATTTTCATGGTGGAATAGGCTGCCAAGCTCCTGGGCTCCTGTATGTTTAATACTGTTAGAGAAAGCAAAATCTGTGCAGTGGCCAAACTCCCTTCAGTTCTCCCCTGACTTCAAGGACAGTGTGATTTAATGTGTTCTCTTGGATTCAAACTTCTTCTATGTTGTGGGACCACAAAAGGAAGTTGCTGTCCAGAATACATGTTCTAAGGATATGGGATCTTCATCTGCCCCACAGTGTCCCTGGTTTGCAGTTACAGAATTGAGGCGTACTGAAACTAAGGGCCAGCCTTTCTCCCCTGCTTTCCAAGTGAAAACCAGCTTTGAATGAAAGTCTCTGAAATGCTGCACCTCCTGAGTAGCTTCTCAGCCCTGGAGGAAGGAAGGTACTTCCACAAAACACACAGAGAATCAAAAGTCAGTTTGTTGTCTATATTTAAGAGACTTTGGAAGGCAGAGGAGAGGATCTGAGCTTTGGAAGGCTTGGAATGGTGATCAGAACAGAGAATTCCTGTCTTCACTGCCACAGCCTATTTAAATTCAACTATAACCTAAGGAGGGGAGAGACCCAAATTTATTACCTGTGGATTGCTCTTATCCTTAAGTATTAGGCTGACTGGCAGCAGAGGGATGCATACTGTTAATAAAGCAACGTTGCTCTGCTGCAAAGAAATGGAAGTTCATACATCCAAGAGTGATTTGGTGGTCAAAACTGACATGGCTGAAATAGAGGGTGGCTTGAGGTAGAAAACCTACTCCTTAAGAGTTCTAGGCAGGTTTATTAAAGAGCTACTGGATGCAGCAGCCTTGGAAGCAGGATTGTTGCAATGGTGTTTTGTTTCTCAAGGACCTTTTCCTAACTGCATTTTTGTTTTTCCCTCTGTTGAAGGACTAGAGGAACTTGGTCCCAGTGTTTGTAATAAGACAGAGCACAGGACTGGAATCTTTCTTTCCTTCCTTCTGCTTCCTTGTGGTCCTCTGAACTTTGATACTGCCTGCCCCAGAACAACCAAAGTGGCAGTATGACTGCTCTCACTCCTAAATTTGGGACATACAAGAGACTAAACCTGAAAATTCATCCAAATTTTAGTCAGGTAAAAAACCTAAGTGAACAACAATATTTATTTTGTCTGATTCTTACACACCACAGAGTCTTGAGAAAATGTAATATAAAGTTTTGACCTCAGCAGATAATGCTGCAGGATGTTTTCTCAGACACTGCTGGTATTTGGCTGACTGTAACTGGGACCCCAGGAAATCTGACTGGAGTTTAACATGGTCTGCAGTGCAATGGCACTCACCTCTACAGCTATTCATTATGTGTAGTACTACCAGAGCAGGAGTATAAACTCCTTCAGAACAGGATTTAACCAGATAGAGACTTCCTTGAATGCTGTGTTGACATTCATTGTTTATCTCCTCAGACTAGTCATATTTGGAAACACTGTTCTATTCTGACATATGACTTTTCCCAGGAGCAGCAAGACTCACAACGAAGATTTCACAATAAAGAAAATTCTGTTCCTTTTTGTGGGAATGATATAGTAAAGCCATGACAACTCCTTTGGCAGAAGATTGTTTTATTTTCAGCAAGGGTTCTCCCTCCCACCACCCCCTATCCCTACACGTTTTTAATTTATTTCCATGTGTTGGGATTGGTTGTTTTTTGGTTTCTTTCCTTTTTTTTTCTTTTTTTTTCCTTTCCAGCAGGATGGAGGTGCATCATTTTACATTTAGCCTGCCAGCCATCCACTTAGGAACCATGCAATAGGTATGAAGAACCTGAGTCCAGGCTTGTGTGTTTCAGTGTCACCACCAGCAGAGTTGCTCCTTTATTTATGTCCACATGAACAAGATCAGCATCAAGCCCTTGGGATCTGCTCAGCTAGGTGGGAACTGGAGTTACACACCCTGCTCCAGGCAAAGGGGGGTTATGGTGTGAAATACTGAGGGGGTGACACAAACATGTGGGCAGCAGCCTAAGTGTGAGGTAGGAATTCCAAACCTGTATGACTGGAAAGGCTGAGATGTCTGCAGTACTACAAGTGAGCCCAGTTAAAGATCAGACACCAGCATCATTCTCTAGCTCAGGGTTGATGCCATGTAAGTCTGGGGTATATTTGGAAGTCATGGTACTTGTAGATGTTACAGTTCGTATGTCTGATCTTGGGTTTTAATTTAAATGTATACTACTGAAGTGGAAATTATTTTTACCCTTTTGCAACCAGCTCGTTTTCCAAAGTACAAAGCTAATTAACCAGATTACAGAAGTTACACTGGGGATGACAAGTCTAACAGCTGAAAAGTCACTAGGCTTTCTTGCAACCTTCCTTGGAGATAAAGAGGATATTTTGAGCAGAATAGCACATATGGTGAAATCTAGTCCTCAGTGTACTTCTTGGAAATCCTCTTCATAATTGCAGTTGCACCCACCTAAAATTCGTAAGTTATAAAGAGGGTGGCATTTTCCTGCTTCAGTGTTTACTGCCCCATCCAAATACTCATGCTATGGCTTTTGAAGCTGCAAGAAGCAAAGGGTTCTACTTTCAACGAAGAAAGGAGAAACAGGGGAGGTTTTCAAAGATATGACTTAGTGAGGGTAGCAAATGAAAGCCCAGTGGCATTGCAATGACTTCTGGAGTGTTTCTGAAGAAGCTGTAGGCCAGCCTTACCCTGAATGTGTTTGTCATGTATTGCTGAAACTATAGTTCAGGTTATGTTGCTGTTACTATTCTAAACCCTAGGAAGTGGGTGTTTATAAGTGTAGTCAACATTCCCTCTGAGCAAAAAGTTGGCCTTAAAAGGGAGTTGTCCCAACAGTAAGAAAGATTATTTAAAGCAAAAGAAAAAGCTAATTTTTTTGCTGTTCAGAGAAAAAAAAGACAAGGAAGCAAAACCAGGGATGGAATTTTAGAGCATTGCCCACACACAATTTTCTTTTTCTTCTGTGGATTTTGTCCAAAATGCATTCAGTACAACCAGTGATGATTTGTGATATAAAATGAGTGAAATGCCTCTTCTGCACATTTAATTGTTTTTGTTTAATTAGGAGAAATTACAGTAGCACATTAGCAGAAATTCATTGTCACTGGTAGCATTATAGTGTTCTATTGCTCATAATCGCTAAAGTCAAGGACAGGCTCTTAGTATTTCACTTGCACCTCAGTTTTTTTCAGTAGCTCCCTAATGTTTTGCTATAGCACCGGAGAGATGGCAGTGAGTGTGCTCAGTGGATATCCATCCATCCTGACACTCTGGCTCAAGGCTGAGATGGAAGGCAGGAAGTAGGTGGGTATGGGATGTCCTAAAATTTTAGGAGCCTATCCATATTTACTAATCACGGTTTAATGTGGGCATAGGCTATGCCACAGTCTATAACACAACAGAGACTCCTAGTCCAGCTAAACCCTGCTTCAGACCTGACTTTATTTAACACTACTATTAAATCACATGATTTCCAGACATCTCCAGTTTCCGTTTTTCTACTTTCACATCTGATCCTTTCGGTCCCTTTTAATCTTCCTCTTGTGCCATCCCTTCACAGGGTTACTCTTGGGGCACTAACATTCTCAACAGAAAGCAAAGCTGCTCCTGGGATTTCTTGTTCGAGACTGGAGTTTCTCCTTCCCTCCCAAGATATCATTTATAGAAAGACGATGGCACTTTTTGTCTGCACCTTATGACAAATTAGGTGCTCTCAGAAGAATCGAGTGCAGTGCTCCAATGGTGTGAGTGTGCACGTATTTATCCATCCAGCTATCACTGATGCACATGTACTATGTGACAGGGTGATGCTGAGGTGCATCTGCACAGGACAGCCAGCACAGAAGTCTTGTACAGCACATACCTTAAAATCCTGGCACCTCTAGTCCTCTTAACACAAGATCTTCTCTCAAGTGAAACTTTTGAAGAAAAGCATACTTTGAGCCCTCGGAATTGTAAAGCCAGGAGCAAGCCTTTTTTTTTTTTTTTTCCTTTTTGAGACATGAAACAACAAAAAGACCTTCAAACTCTAACAGCTTATTTAGAAATGTATTGAGAAACACGGAGAGGTAAAGAAATGAGGCAAGATTTTTGCACAAAGGGCTGCAGTCAAACCATTTGTACTGCACAGTATGAAGAAATGTGTACAGGGCTCCCCATGTCCGTGGCTGCAAAATGGTCCCTCTTACCCTAACTCCTGCCATTCCAAAGTATGCTTGCATCCAAATTACTTAGGTTGTGCTCACCAGTGCAACATCTCTTCCCAAAAATAGAAGAGAGCAATAGCAGTCTGTACTCACCAAGAAGGGTAGAGTGTTCTGCAGTGCCAGCCTCCAGCACCACGCCAAGGCTTTCATGTCTCAGTGTTATTGTGGTCTCCTTGTGCTTTGGCTGTAGTTCACCAAGCAGGATGGCTCTAGCAGACAGGACAAAAACAGGGGGAAGTGCAGCCAAGGTTACATAGCTGACCCAGGTAAATTGCTGCAGTTAAAGCCAGTCTGATGGGGCATTTCACTGTGCCATCTTTGTATCATGGTGGTATGTGGCTACAGAGTGATGCTGTAGTTGGAGCTGTTGGGTCAGGTCGAAGGAGCACAAAATAAATTCAAGCCTGTGCATTGAGGTTTCTGCCTGCATTGGTTTAAGTTTTATGATTTTTTGTTGTTGTTTGTGCTAGTCTGCCCATCATAGCAGATCATCATGTTTGTTATTCCAGCAAAACTGTGAGAGTAACTGCTGGGAAGACAAAGAATATCACTGAACAGAGAAAAAGTCACAGACAAGAAGTGCAGAGAAATGTCAAACTCTTAGAATATTTTCTCCATTGAATACTCCATGTGGGAGCATTAAGGTGGAGGGTTCGGGGGAGGGCTTCAGATTTCCTGTAGTAGCTCACAAGGGGTGAGGTTGGAACTGCTGCATCGGGTTTTACTCTTCTACCATCAATTGTGATGTAAATGCTGATGGCTGCTTAACAGGCAAAACAAAGTAGGGAAATGATGAGCCATTTGTACTCATAGCTTGTCTGAACAAGTAATGTACAAGTTCAGTTTAATTTAAGTGCAGCAGAACTTTCCCCCAAGGATTGTGTTCACGAGGCAGGGCAGTGGGAGACCAGGAAGGGCTTTGGATCAGCAGCTGTGGACCCCTCAAACAGACGATTTCCATGATGCCAGGGCTGTCCAGCTTTAGCATTGACTGTTCTAGAGATACTGAAATACATGTGACAGTAGCCTTTACTGGAGCATGTTGTAAAACATGGGTGAATTTTTTTCTCTTGCTCTTCAAAGACACGATCATATTGCTTCTGATGTGGGAGAATATATCCTCCCTGTGGAGAGAAAGCTCCTACAACTCTCCAGCAGCTGGGAAGAACTGACTGGCTGCCCTTCCCACCCGGGAAAGGTAAAGACTCTGTCTCCCTACCCTCACACCAAGAGACCTCAGGAGTCATCCTGCAACACGCAGCAGTTCAGATGGCAAAAGGACCTTTAACATTTGCCTTTCAAAGAATCATCTAAATTATCTCTCTATTGATCATCTTATGTCCTATTGCAATTTTCTTTTTTTCCTACAAAGATCCTTTAGTAAAAGAATTGGTTTTTTTCTGCAGCAGAATACTTTCCTTCTCCACAAAAGGAGGGGCATTTGTACTGGAAATTTAGGACATAGCACTCATTAGTAAGTTGGTAGCACAAATCCCAGTGACTTCAGCAAACCCAAGGAAGGAAATCCAAAGCTCATGGAAACCTCCACAGGTATCTGTAGTGCAGTAGCATAAACCTAACTGTGACATCCATGGTAACTGTACCCATCTGTAGCTCAGAAATACTGTCCTTTTCCTGGCAGCTGTTCCGAAGGCTGATGTGAAGCCTGGTCCAAGCTGCCTGCTGTCATCTGCTGGGA